>JARGCV010000666.1:6367500-6777500 GCA_034064705.1 Bothrops alternatus
AAATTAAAAAAGAAAATCCATCACGGATCTTTGGTGATCCATTCTACTGCAGATTTATTGCCAACATTCCTCATGATTACACTTTTCCAATATAAAATATTATTTTTTCATGCGTAGCTACCAGGAGACCATGAGCCGTGGTCTCATTTTAGCCACAAAGCCAACTGGGTGGCCTTGAGCCAGTCTCTTTCTCTCAGCCCAAGGAAGAAGGCAATGGCAAACAATTCTGAAAAACCTTGGCAACAGTACTGCAGGGACTTGACTAGAAGAAAAAACAACAACTAGTAGATGTACCAACTGTACAGGTTTCCACCTAGTCTTTAAAGATGGCCTTGTGTAGAGCATATTATAGTAAAGAGTACTACCAAGTAATGATAAGAACATGAGTTACACATTATTTCCTAATTTATATGCACATGCAATGCACATAAAGAGCAGGCCTTCAACCGCAGAGTTGTGACCCTAGCCTTGATTTTTTTTAAATTTAGATCAATATTTTTTGTTTTAGATCATTTTTTTCCTGAAAACATTTATTATGGATGCTGAGAGTATATGCACATCTTTGTATGATTAGTTAAGGAACTAAAAGCATGAGAAAAAAAGCTCTACAGTTTGATGGGATCAGGACCTCCTGGTGTCCTTCAAACTCGTTGGACAAGGGTCAAACTGAGCATTCTGGAAAGCTGAAAAATTGACCAAAAATGAAATTTCAAGCATCATCATTACCTCAAATAAAGCCAAGTTTCGGTCATAGTAATCTTCTTTGCCTTGATCTGGCGTGTTGAGGAAGGGACTACTTTCTTTATGATTTCCATGTCCTGTAGAAAGAGGAATAAGGGTGGACGTCATTTCAGGAGGGAAGTTCAGGAGAATTCTGAGAAAGGGGAGCCAAGGGAACAACCCCTCCGCTGCATTTTACAGTGCTGTAAATTGGATTATCACCGATCATTTTGGGATTATTGGTGGCTTCTCTGCTTGTTTAGCATGGCTTGACAGCCAACTAAAGTGACAAAAAGGGATTTGCCTTTATATAACCCAAATCATTTCTGGTTTTCTATTTGATGGCTATTAGAAAATTTATTTATTAAAAGCTTCTAGGTCTCTTCAATCATAAAACTCTAAGAAGCTTACTAGCATTATATTCAATACATATCATACATTTGCAATAAATCAAAATTTATCCATTGAAACGTATCAGTAAAAACAAAAATAAACAGTGATACAAAGAATTAATAATACTATTATAAAGTTATGGTATAATATCAAGCCAATTAATATCAAATATACAATGTTTATTTTCAGGAACTGTCTGGAGTTCTTGATGCTCTGTGAACTTGGTTGTTTGCTTGCAAACATTTCTTTACCTGATTTTATCTATCTTTATCTTTATCCTCCTCCTCCTCCTCCTCTCTTTTCCATTGAATTTTCAGAAACTCTTGATTTATTCTCTGAGCAGTTCTCCATCCCACCCTCCACCCCCAGCAACTCTGGAGATGTTCTCTGGAATTTCAGTTCCTGATGAAGACCAGCATTCCCTGAAGAACCAGCAAGTGGTCTAATGAATTATGAAAATAGCAGGAGGTAGCCACTGCAACATTAGAAGAACTGTGATTGTCCCTGCGAAAATAGAGCATCAAAGCAGTGATGCTTTTTCTTTCCTAAGATCACCTTCATTTAAAATTCTGAGAAATCTGGGCTCTTCATATTGTTCCAGCTCATTAACTTTCTACTGTCCAGATGGCTGCCTCTGTGCCTTCCAAAACTCAAATTCCATGGTCAGCAACTGGCCTGGGGATTCTTCTAAGTTCTAGTCTTTGAATACTTTGAGCAAGGCTATTCAACCAGTGGTACAGGTACCACCTGTAGTACATTGGCACCTGGCAGGTGGTACGCGACCATCCTAGAAAAGTGGTAGCGGGAGAGGGGAATGAGCTGAATCGGTGGCAGCACTGCACAAGCTTGAGCAAGAGACGGCTGGAGCTGCAGGGCTGTCAGGGCTCAGCGGAAGCGCCAGGATCAGCACCAGGCTCCAGCTGGAGCTCGGCACTGATCCTGGCGCTACTGCTGAGCCCAGAAGAAGCGCCGATCAGCCTCTCCAGGGTCTTGTGATTTCCATTCAGATGCTTGGCAACCGATTCATATTTATGACGGTCACAGTGTCCCAGGGTCATGTGAAGTGACCAAAACCTGCTGCAACCACCCAGCAGACGGGGGGGGAATAAAAAGCAAACACCCCCCCACCCTACCCCTGCTGCCAATCCTCAACAGAAATGCTCACCACAATGAAAACCTCGGACAAGAGGAAGAACGCCACTGAGTGGGCAGGCAGGCGTCTTGCTCGGCTGTGGCTTGGGGGGCACTTTTTTCAGTGCCATTGTAACTTCGAACAGTCACTAAGTGAACTATTCTAAGTCGAGGACTACCTGTAGTTTATCACTTTTTTCTTTTTTTTTTTTTTTGGTCATCAAATTTTTGACACCTTGCTAGGCGACTGGTGGACCTCGGATGTTGCCATATCCTAAAAGTAGTACAATGGGTGAAAAGGTTGAAAAGCCCTGGCTGGCTTTGAGAACACTGACTTGGGAAAATGTGGTACCCAAGTTTTCATTTCTTTCCAAATGCATTCTCTCTCTCTCTCTCTCTCTCTCTCTCTCTCTCTCTCTCTCTCTCTCTCTCTCTCTCTCTCTCTCTCTCTCTCTCTCTCTCTCTCTCTCTCTCTCTCTCTCTCTCTCTCTCTCTCTCTCTCATTCATTTGTTCACAGTGCTATGGACAATGGCAACTTGGGCAAAAAAGAGTAAGGTTTACAACCATTAAGGTTATGAGGCATATTTCACTGCCAACAGGAAAGCATTTGACTAATGAAACAGAAACACATCTCTTTGTACCTTTTAGCATCTTCTTCTCAATTCTAACATACACCTGAGAGTTTGGAAGAAGGAGAAAAAAATTAGCCAGGTACACTTTGCCAACCCTGTTGGCGAAGGCCAAGAACCCTTTTTGTATGGCACCTTCCAATTTTCGGGAGAACTGGAAAGCCTTGGGAGCAGAGAGCTAAAGGCAACACCTTCCTCGTGGAAGTCAAACCAATGATTTCAACAGCAAAGTTTGTATTTCTGCCAAGTCAGATGAGGTCAAGAACTTTATCACGAACCATATTGAATTTTGTTAACCGGAAGAGGCCAATCAATTCCCAACAGCTCCAGGCTTTTGTCCTAAACTTGATAATCGAAAATTCAGTTAACACCCCATGAACAAATCCTCTGCTCCTTCCAACACTGTTTTTAACAAAAATGGATTATTACAATGGAATATTAACACATTCTTAAAATTTCACATGGACTAAGAGGGAGGGTACATGTCCCACCAGCCACGATGTGTCACAAGCAACCTTCTAACATACATATCGCCTCCTCCCTCAGTCTCTCATTCAATATCCTGGCTTCCTCTTTTCCTCCCTCTGCTTCCAGACAAATCATCACATTACTGCAACCAAACACAAGCCGTATATTGTCTTAATAAGCTGTTGTCCTAATAAACTGTCACAGCAAGTTCCAATTTGCCCCAGAGAAAAGTTGAGGAATGAATTATTGTTTGATTTCACACCTATGTATAACTGGATCCATTCCAAACTAGTTTGTTTGACCTTGGTTTTATGATTTTATATCACAAAGAACTATATCCCAGAGTCATGTCCAAAAAAAGTTTTAGCTTTATTTTACATAACACTGGGATTTCTTCTTTCACATAATTTGCACCCAAGCACTTGTACATATTTTGAGGGGTTAATAGTACGTATCTTTCCTATAATATTTTTGTCTTAAGAGAAAAATGCACATGGCATTTCCAATTTAGCAGCATTTTTAACTCTGTTGAAAACTTGTATGCATTCATCTTATTTCTCAGCAATACTAAAAAAAAATAGTTCTGGTTTTAGATCTGGCTAACAGTTCATCCATCAACACCTGCTTTGTCTAGACAGAATCCATTTATTTTGTTATTGCCTAACTTTATCAAATTAAACATTCCTAAAAGATGGAAAGGCAATTAAAAAGAACGTCCAGTCTATTCACTTTATAGGTTGTCCATTTTAGGTTCTACCTAAAATGCAAGGGGAGCCACAAAATTATGATGGGAAGTCAAGGAATCACCTTACCTGTTAATAGGAATTCTGTCCTATTCTCTGGCATTCTATCTTATTCACCCAGCCCTTGAAATCACGTTGTATGCAGATATGTAAAACGCCATCATGTTGCTGAGAACAAGGAAGACAGACGTAATTGGGTCCTTCCTCTGGACAATCTATTCTGCTCTCTGGTGCTACAGTTTCACAGTATTGATCAGTAAATGGGAATAGAACAAGCGAGCATGATACAAGCTAATGGAGCTGGGGAATAGATTTTCATAGGCCTGGAATGAACCTTAGAGGTCTTCTAGTCCAACCCTGCTCAAGGCAGGAGCCTTACCCCATCCCAGTTAAATGGCTGTCCCTTCTGTTTTTAAAAACCTCCACTGATGGGGCACCCACAACACTGGTAGACAAGCTATTCCATCAATTGTTCTCACTGTCAGAAAAGTTCTTACTTCTAGTTTGGATCTCTCTTTAGCAAGTTTCCACCCGTTGCTTCTTGTCCTGTCCTCTGGTGCTTTGGAGAACAAGCCCACCCCCATCCTTCTCTGCAACAGCTATTGTGTCCCATCCACCCCCATCCTTCTTTTTGATAGGCTACTACACAAACCTATCTCCCTCAACCATTCATCATTTGATGATGGGAAGCAACTCTGTTTTTTATGGGGAAGCAGAATTTTTTTCATAGCATTAGAGAGGGCAGCTGGAGTTAGTTCCGGCACCCTTTTTAGCAGATATCCCAAAGCTGCTTTTTTTTTTTTTTAAAGGCAACTGGACTTTCTTTGTTTTTTTTTCCTTGAAGTTTGATTTCTCATTGAAGAAGGTTTTTTTTTTTCCATTTTTGGATGAGAAGTGAAACATCTTCAAGAAAAAAGCAAACGAAGCCCAACTGCCTTTTGAAAAAGCACCTTTAGGACAACCATGATCTGGATGACTGAGGATTTCCATAGGCACTTTTGGTAGACACCAGTCTCCGGCTCCTATTTCAACAAACAGCAATTTGAAATATGCCACAGCAAGCCTCAACAAGTCAGCCCTCGGAAAGAATTAACAGGGCACAGTAAAACAATTGGCAACCGTCCCCCGCTTTTTCAAATGTAAATATGAAGTGGAACTTTGATCCTTCAGATCTACAAGACCGCCTTCTGCCAGTAAATACCTCCCATCGACCAGTTCGCTCCCACAGAGAGGGTCTCCTCAGGGTGCCATCGGCTAAGCAGTGTCGGCTGGTGGCACCAAGGGGGAGAGCCTTTTCTGTGGGGGCACCCACGATGTGGAATGAGCTCCCCCCAGAACTCCGGATGTGTCATGATCTCCGCACCTTCAGAAGAGAATTGAAGGCCCATCTCTTCAATCAAGCCGGCCTGGCCTAGACCTCCTCGGGTTTTTTATGTAAATCTCTATGTATATTTTTTAAAATAAGGTTGTTCGAGTTTTAGAATTGGGATTTTAACAGGTTTTAGTAACAGCCATGTTTTAATTTAATTTATTTTTAAATATTTATTATTATTATCTGTTTTAATTGGGCTGTAAACCGCCCCGAGTCCTACGGGAGAGGGGCGGTATAGAAATATAATAAAAATAAAATAAATAAAAATAAATAAATAATAGGAAAAGAAGGGGAGTATGCTGTTCTGGGATTATACCTGTAATTATACCTGTATAATTACAACTATTGGAGGACTAAGACTTTAAAATGTAGACAGTCACAAAAAGTAAAGCATTTCAACTCAAACTGTACGAATTATAACTACAGTTGATATTGAGGCGAAGATAAACAACGAACAAAGGAGTGTAGAATACAGGTAATCCTGGACTTAAAACCATTTGTTTAGCAACCATTTGAGGTTGCAACAGGATGGGAGAAAGATGACTTATGACTAGTCCTCTTATTTTGATCCCCCGGATCACAGGATCAAAATTCAAGCACTCAGCAATCGGTATGTATTTAGGACGGTTGCAATGTCGTGTGATCAACATTTGTGGTCTTCTCAATAAGTTTCCAACAAATAAAATCAATGGGATAAGCCAGATTTGCTTAATGACCACCCAATTCACTTAACAACCATGGGAAAAAAGATAAAATAGAGCGTGACTCGCTTAATAACTGCCTTGCTCAGCCACATAAATTTTGGTGGTAGGTCAAGGACTAGAGAGAGGTTAAAACATATGAAGAATGGTGGCAGGAACTGGGTATGTCTTATCAGTGAAAAGAAGGACCAGGGGTGACATGATAGCAGTTTTTCAATATTTGAGGGGCTGCCACAAAGAAGGGGGTGTGTGTGACCTATTTTCCAAAGCACCTGAATGCAGGACAAGAAGCAACGGATGGAAACTAATCAAGGAGAGAGACAGTGGGAACAATTAGCCAGTGGAATGTGTTGTCTCCAGAAGTTGTGGGTGCTCCCACACTGGAGATTTTCAAGAAGAGATTGGAAGGTCATTTGTCTGAAATGGCAATAGGATCTCCTGCTAGAGGGGTTGGACTAGAACAGGGCTTTTCAACCTTTTCACCCATTGTACCACTTTTAGGATATGGCAACATCCAGTACCACCAGTAGCCTAGCAAGGTGTCAAAAATGTGATGACCCCTCCCAAAAAGGAAAAAAGTGATAAAGTACAGGTAGTCCTCGACTTACAACAGTTCGCTTAGTGACTATTCGAAGTTACAATGGCACTGAAAAAAGTGCCCCCCAAGCCACAGCCGAGCAAGACACCTGCCTGCCCGCCCAGCTGCGCTCTTCCTCCTGTCTGAGGTTTCCATTGTTGTGACCATTTCTGTTGAGGATTGGCAGCGGGGGTGGGTGGGGGATGTTTGTTTTTTATCCCCCCCCCCAGTCTGCTGGGTGGTTGCAGCAGGTTTTGGTCACTTCACATGACCCTGGGACACTGTGACCGTCATAAATATGAATCAGTTGCCAAGCATCTGAATGGAAATCACAAGACCCTGGAGAGGCTGATCGGCGCTTCTTCAGGACTCAGCAGAAGCACCAGGATAAGTGCCGAGCTTCAGCTGGAGCCTGGCGCTGATCCTGGCGCTTCTGCTGAGCCCTGACAGTCTCGAAGAAGTGCCGATCAGCTGGAAAGTGGCACTGATCCTGGCGCTTCCGCTGAGCCCTGACAGCCCTGCAGCTCCAGCCATCTCACGCTCAGGCTTGTGTGGTGCTGCCACCGGTTCAGCTCATTCCCCTCCCCTGCTACCACTTTTCTAGGATTTATTTATTTATTATTAATTGGATTTCTATGCCGCCCTATTCCAGGAACTCAGGGCGGCTCACAACATAGATAGAAATCTAACATTAAAATACTTTATAAGAAAAACCCCTTAATTAAAAAAAATCAATCATCCAAACAAACATGCACACAAACATACACTGGCTAGGGGCAAGATGTTAACTGCCCCAGGCCTGTCGGCAAAGATGTGTCTTGAGCAGTTTGCGGAAGGCGGAGAGGGTTGGGGCAATACGGATCTCCGGGGGGAGTTGGTTCCAGAGGGCCGGGGCCGCAACAGAGAAGGCTCTTCCCCTAGGCCCCGCCAGGCGACACTGTCTGGCTGACGGGACCTGGAGAAGGCCGACTCTGTGGGCTGGTTGGTTGCGTACCACCTGCCAGGTGCCAATGTACTACAGGTGGTACCTGTACCACTGGTTGAAAAGCCCTGGCCCTTCCAACTCGGTTTTTCTGACTACATTTAAATGAAAACCTTGGAGCTGGAGGCTCTTCTTCCTGCCTTAAAAGGAGAAACTACTTCACATTCTTAAAAGCAAGACGGGAAGGAGATTGAGCCAGGACTTGGTTCATTTTTTGCTTCTGTCTTCCAAATGCCAACTCCAAGGAAGGCAGTAGATCCAACTCGTATAAAGGCATCAAATTGGGAAGGGCTGTCCCGGCCAAATCCAAAGATGAAAAGACCAAGAATTCTGGAACAAATTCCCTGCCATGTATCTAGCAGACCCTTTCAAGTAAGCCCAGTGCAGTAAAACGAGGAAACGTTTGAAAATCTGTTGCCAAGATTTCTCGCCTGTTCGCTCAATGCCAGCATCTGAAAAGCACTTACAACTACGGTACTTGGAATTTGGCGTTTAAGGGGTGACTTGATCGAAGTGTATAAAATCATGCATGGGATAGAAAAGGTGGATAGAGAAAAATTCTTTTCTCTATCACACAATACTAGGACAAGGGGGCACTCCCTAAAGCTCATAGCTAAGAAAGTGAGGACAAATAAAGGAAAATATTTCTTCACCCAGAGGGTCGTTGATTTATGGAATTCACTTCCTGAAGGGGTCGTGACAGCTGTCAGCCTTGACAGCTTCAAGGCAGGGCTAGATAGATTCATGGATGCAAAGTGTATCGGTAGTTATTAAAACGGATGTCCATGTGCCGCCTCTATGTTGGTTGAGGCAGGCAGGATTCCCTTGAGTGCCATTTGTTGGGGGTCAAGGGAAAGGGAGGGTTTTGCCTTCTCTTTCTGCTCAAGATCCCCATGTACAATTGGTGGGCCACTGTGTGACACAGAATGCTGGACTCGATGGGCTTTGGCCTGATTCAGCATGGCTCTTCTTATGTTCTTATGTTCTTAATTATTGTGCTGGACTTTCCTGGGTCTCCCATCCTGCTGCATTTCGGTTATCAAAGGAAATAATGAATATTAAAGTGGACGACAACAGGAAATTAACTGGTGAAGAGGGGAAAGAAATTGGAAAAATAACTTTATGGTGCGTCCAGCCATATTTTGCAGATTGGCAAAGGGCCTTAATCTCCACTTAGCCTGGGATTTATTGCTGCAAACCTCCATGTTTAAGCTGTTCATTAAAAAGTAATCACCTCCCTTTGTGTATGTTGGTGCCCACGTGGACTGTGCAATTTTTTTTAGAGCATGAATTCTGGTTGCTGCTACAAGAGACCAACCTGTACAGCAAAGGCTCGGAGTTTGAATCTTGTCTCTTGCCCAGACAGGGGTCTTTGGGTCAACCATGCCTATGTTAACCTGCCACCCTTTTCAAAATTTTAACTTGTTTTTTTATCTTTATTTGTACATTTTAATCTGTTTTTAATTTGTGATTTTGTTCATGCATTTATATGGTTTTATCGTGATGTTGTAAGCTGCTCAGAGTCACTTAGATGAGAGGGTAGTATAGAAATTGATTGAATGAAGGGAGAAAGAAAGAAAGAAAGAAAGAAAGAAAGAAAGAAAGAAAGAAAGAAAGAAAGAAAGAAAGAAAGAAAGAAAGAAAGAAAGAAGAAAAAGAAAGAAAGAAAGAAAGAAAGAAAGATGATTGAACTAAGGGAGAAAGAAAGGAAGGAAGGAAAGAAAGAGGAGAGGGAGGGAGGGAAGAAGGAGGGAAGGAAGGAAGCAGGGAGGGGGAGGGAGGGAAGGAAAATGAGGGAGAGAGGGAGGAAGGAAGGAGGGAAGATGAGGGAGGGAGGAGATGTATCTCATTCCAGTTATATTAAAGAAAGGAACATAAAACCAGCTTTCCGATCTAAGTGTCCTCATTAACTTCCACTTAAGTTTTAGTTCTGAGTACACCAACGCTCAACAGCCCAACACTGTTTGTAGGCAGATTCTGCCAACTCTGTCCTCCGAATAATCACTTGTAAACAGCAGTCCAGACTAATAAAAATTGATTAAAGGATAAGGAAATCTGATTCCACTTGACCTCCATGCTGACAAGGCCAGCCTTCCGTCTCTTGTCAGCCCAGACCCGATTAAGCCAATGCCAGCACCTTGGCAAGCACCAGCCAAATTACAGAGCTGCAATCAAGCAGGGAGACAAACTCAACAGCGGCTGCCTCCCAAATTAGATTAATAACATCCCCGCCTCGCTTGTGGTTTCTGAGAGAAAGATTGCCTGAAGATACACGATTTTCTGCAGAATACCTGAAGCCTTACATCTCTATCAAAAAAATTCCACACGTAGGAACTCTTAACTTTCTCCATCCTTTGTGCAGGAAGAATTAACACCAGGCTGTGGTGCTGGCTTCTGAATTTTGTTGGTTGGCCATGCACTTGGGATGGAGTAGATTTTAGAGTGGGAATTGCAGATTTTATCATATTTTCTCCCTTAACTCTCCGCCCAAACCAGGCTGTAAGTTTCAGGCCTGCCTCTTTCACTGGAAAGTTTAAAAGGTCCCTACAGGGGACCTGTAAATTTTGCCACATTTATTCATTCTCAAACTTCTCTCCATCCTGTTTCTGCCACAATGTGCAATCCACAGCCAAAATGCAAGTGTACTCTCCTGCACATTTATCCTCCGTGTTTAATGCCTTCTTTGCTGTTTCCCCCACCTAATAATGCACATCTTTGGGCAAGCAATTTTCTTCCTAGTATACAATTTTGATCAAGGATGCATGTTTAGAGAAGCACATTCCTCCATTAGGTACATTTTCAGTTCAGAATACTATGGTACAAAACAGAGAAAAGAACAGAGGGGGGGGGATAATTGCAAAAAACAGGTTTAAGATGAGACTGTTAGTTATGTCTCCATTACAAATGATAAACAATGTTTGTTTTTCCCAAGTCAAAAATAGCTTTTGAGTTACATAAAACAAAGGACCTGTATCATACAAAACTGCTTTATATAAAGACCTTTTTTGTGCTGCAGAATGGAATTATGAGCTTGGGAAAATATAACGGCAAACCAACATGTTTAAAAATAGCTGCCAGCAAATTCAGAATATTCTCAAGCCTTTTCGAAAATGCTTAAAACTATGCCAGGCTTCTTGTTTCAGAATAACCACAATGAAAAAGTGACTAATTCCAGATTGTTCATTATCTGGCTGGACTGTTCTACTAGTTCTCTTTCAGTGACAAGAGGGAATTTGCCTTTGAAAAGTTTTAAAGCAGGGAAAAGAAATGTCCTCTTGCAGTTCTTTTGAGTGATGAGTTAGTTGGCCAGGGGCTGTGTGAAGGCCTTTTATTGAAGATAGTAATCTCTCCAGCCTTCAGCTGCCTCCCACTTTTCCAGTAAATCTCAAAAGAAAACAACAGGAAACTTCTAAGGGCTTTTATGGGTCTTTTTAGGAGAAAGTTTCTCTTTCAGTAGAATTTCGCTCTCCAATCTCTCTGCCCCCCCCCCAGGGTTTGCTAGAGAACCTCGTAAATTCATTAATCCTTTTGCTAGAGAACCTTGTAAATTCATTAATCCTTAACTCTATAAAGCCCTTCTCTGGGGCTTCCTCTGCATTAAAGAAGCAACATTAAGCTGTTGTGATCCATCAGGTGGAAAGCAAATCCATGCTCTAGTTACCCAACCACCGGGAAATGAGCATTTGCAGCCTGGAAATTACATGTTACCTTTTCCATTTAGACAAAACTATGTCATTATTTAAGCCCCACCACTTCCATCCTTCAACACACAGGCTGTTCTTCACCCTAAACCAAAAGTCTGGCAGAAAGAAGAAGGATAAGTTTGGGTGGAACATATATTGCTGTATCCTGTAACTACGGTAGGATGTGCTGAATAAATCACTAATGGCTGAATCTGCATAACGTTCATAAGTCATGATCTGCAAAGAAAGAACCAAGATTTACACCTTCTGGCCTAAAATAAATTGATCCATACTTCGATGCAGCGTGACTTGTGAATTAAATCTGGTATTTCTGCTCCATTTTCATAAATATCATTAAAAATGGTAGCTTTCGTATTCCGTTTCTCCAAGGAACTCTAGGCAGTTCATGTCTCATTCATAATTTACTAATGAAATGGCAGGATATGAAGTGAATAAATATTGAATGAAGATTGGAGTTTCTAGGAATTCTCCATGAAGAACAATGGCTTGAAATTGGAGAAAGGAAGGGCCAGAAAAGGATATAGCTGGTGTTTACTGCTGATGTCAGGAACAGGTAAACTGTGACACCCCCTTCCCCATATATAACTACCGGTAAACTACAGCTTCTTGTATCCCTTAATGCTGTCATTCTGATTAAGACGTGGAAATTGTCATTCAGTAAATACAAGTAATAGACTTTCCCAACTCTGGTTTAGACCAGAGTAAGTGAGGACAAGCAGAATCTTCAGGCATGAAAATCAGGTGCAGATAAGATATACTTTGATTTAGCTTGGCAGAACATTAAAAAAACCCACCAACCTTTATTTATATGGAAGCAACAGATGGAAACTAATCAAAGAGAGAAGCAACCTGGAATCAAGGAGAAATTTCCTGATAGTGAGAACAGTTAATCAGTGGATGCTTCATCACTGGAGCCTTTTAAGAAGAGACTCCTGTTTGAAATAATATGGGGTCTCCTGCTTGAGCAGGGGGCTGGACTAGAAGACCTCCAAGGTCCCTTCCAATATTGTTATTCTGTTCATTTTTATTTCTGTTAAGTGGTGTTCTATCTACCATTGCTACATTGTGGTCTGAAATTCACAGAATTATCAACCCCTTTTAGCCACTTATCAAGAACTCGTGTTCTTCTTGGCTCCAACTCCAATCTTTGGAATGCCTCAAGAGCCGTGTCCTACTATTGCTACATTTTGATCTGAAATACATTGGATTCTCAACCCTTTTTGCTCACTTATCAGAACCTTGTGTTCTTCTTGGCTCCATCTCCAATATTTGGAATGCAAGAACACAACAAGACGTAAGGCCAGTTTAGACAGGGAGAGGCATCATCAAATGATTATACAACACTGGAAGAATCAATTTACCTCCAGCACTGAATTGCTGATGTGTTCTCTTTGTCAATGTCTGAACTTGTTTTTCTTCAACAGCAGGATGAGAAAAATGATTCTCCAAAGCTATTTTTTTTCTTTAGCATACAAATTTCCAAACCTTTCCTTTCCCATTTCAAACTATCTATCTATCTATCTATCTATCTATCTATCTATCTATCTATCTATCTATCTATCTATCTATCTATCTATCTATCTATCTATCTATTTATCTATCTAATCTATGTATGTCTTCTGTCTGTCTGTTATGTCTGTCTGTCTGTCTGTCTGTCTGTCTATCTATCTATCATCTATCTATCTGTCTATCCATCCATCCATCCATCCATCGTCTGTCTGTCTGTCTGTCTATGTATCTATCTATCTATCTATCTATCTATCTATCTATTTATCTATCTAATCTATGTATGTCTTCTGTCTGTCTGTTATGTCTGTCTGTCTGTCTGTCTATCTATCTATCTATCTATCTATCATCTATCTATCTGTCTATCCATCCATCCATCCATCCATCGTCTGTCTGTCTGTCTATGTATCTATCTATCTATCTATCTATCTATCTATCTATCTATCTATCTGTCATCTATCTATCTGACTATCCATCCATCCATCCATCCATCGTCTGTCTGTCTGTCTGTCTGTCTATGTATCTATCTATCTATCTATCTATCTATCTATCTATCTATCTATCTATCCATCATCTGTCTGTCTGTCTGTCTGTCTATGATGGGTACAGGTCACTGGTTCTTTCGGATTTTGCCACAAAAGACTAAGGACTGTTCAAAGTTATAACAGCAGTGAAAAAAGCAACTTACAGCCATCCTCACACTTACAATCGTCACAGCATCCTCACAGTCATGTGATCAAAACTGGGGCACTTGGCAAATGGCATGTATTTACGACACTTGCAGCATCCCAAGAGTCACGTGATTGATCACCCTTTGCAATTCTCCCAGTCTGTTTCCAACAAGCAAAGTCAACGGGTGAGGCCAGATTCGCTTAACAATGACACGGCTCACAACAACTGCAGTGATTTGCACAACAACCAAGGCGGGGGGGGGGGGGAAAGGTTACAGAATTCGGCACAACTCACTTAAGAGTCTCATTGCTTAGCAATGGAGATTCTGGTCCCAAGTCAAGGACTACCCGTACTGGGTATGGTCTAACTCAGGAGTAGGCAACCTTGGCTCTTTTATGACTGGTGGACTTCAACTCCCAGAATTCCTGAGCCAGCCATGCTGAGGGGAAAGGGAGAGGTTTCCAAGCTGAGCCAGGTTAACTTTGAACAGTCACTAAACAAACTGTTGTAAGTCGAGGACTACCTACAGTTTGCATAACTGGTGGGGAATTGTGTAACCCCTGCTTTTTCCGTATCCGTGGTTTAAATGGGGTGTCCAACCTTGACAACTTGGAAGACTTGTGGAGTTCAATTCCCAGAATTCCCCAGCCAGCTTGAAGACTTGTGAACTTCAAATTGGGGAATTTTGGGAGTTGAAGTCCACAAGTCTTCCAAGTTGCCAAGGTTGGGCACCCCTGGTTTAAACAAAGCACCGCTTAGTGCAATCTGTGAACCCAGCCTGTTCCTGTGTCATAAAGGCTGGGGAATATTATATCGCCTGTAATCCACCTCCCCACTCCTCCTCCTCCTCCTCCTCTCCTCCTCCTCCTCCTCCTCCTCTTCTTCTCCTCCTCCCTCTTCCTCCTCCTCCCCCTCTCTCACCACAATTGTTAAATTCAAAAACTATAAGCATGCAACTTTTAAGCAAGCAAGCAAACAAAACACACTGCCCGGGGCAACCCCTATTCCTTCCAAACAGCTTCCTCCAGGGCGACTCTACCCACCCAGCATCTCCCAAAGGGATGGGAACTGTAGTCCAAACCCTTAGCCCTTCGGGGGAAAGGGCAGGACTGCCCCTTTAGACAAGAGTTGGCCTGGCTAGAAGGCGACGCGCTCTCTCAGTGCTGCTTTAGAAACTCCGCGCCATCCTTAAAAGTTCTCCTGAACGCCGCCAAAGCGCTTCCCCGCCTTTTCCTTTGCAGCTGGGCCACTTCTAAAAACTCCGCGTCGGCTCGGACACCTCTTGCCCCCTGCTGCCCAGCCGGGCTCCGGCGCTTCGGCGCCCCGCGAGCCCCCTCGGGCATGGCTTCCAAGCGTTGGCCGAAGCGCCTCTCCAAGCGGAGCCGCGCCTCTCCAAGCGCTCGGCGAGAGCGCAGCGCCCGGGGCGCTGGGAAGCCGGCCCCGCCAGCCCCGCCGCTTCCCCGCCACTCACCGTCGGAGCTGAGCGAGTCGTAGGGGTCGCGCTGGCGGGGGGGCGCCCCGTCCTCCCCGGGCTGGCTGTAGTCCACCCAGCTCAGCCCCTCCAAGTCGTCGTAGCCGGCCCGCGCCTTGTCCTCCACCGGCACCACCGTGAAGTGCGGCATGGCCGCGGCGGGCCGTCGGGAGAGAAGCCCCCGCCTGGCTGAAGCGCCGCCGCTGCCGCCGCCGCCGCGCCCGGGGCTCGGCCGGAGCAGCAGCCGCAGCAGCCGCGCGACGAGACGAGCGGGAGACGCGGCGCGGCAGCCTCAGCCGAGCCAGGCTGGCATTCCAGCCGCCTTGGGTCACTTCCTCCCAGGAAGCGCGGCTCGGCGACGCCCCCGCCCCCGCTCCCCGGGACTGCAGGGCAGGCAGAGCGCGCGGCCGGGAAGGGAGGGTCGGGCCGGCGCTGGGCAGGGGGCTCCGCGTGGCCTCGGCCGGTGGGCTCCGACGCGCAGCCCCCCAGCTCCGGGAGAAAGTTTGCCGCCCTTCAAAGTCGCCCCCACCCCCCCACCGGGAGGCTCTCTGGCCTGGAGGGCTTCCTTGCACACGTTGCCTTAGCTAGCCAAAGTTGGGAAAGTTGAACCGGGCTTGCCTCTTCTCGACCTTGGCGCCTTGGAGTCACACGTTCCCCTTGGCCTGACTTGCTCGCTTTTGGAGCGCGACCCTCAACCTAGCCCCGCGAGCCTGGGGTGAAAGTTGCACAGGCCCCTGCCTCAAAGGCAACCCTGGCTGGGTTGAGGGGTTGTGTGTGTGTGCAGTTGATTGGGGTTTATGTGTGGCTTATTCCGGGGTGTGAGGGGTTGTGTGAATGCCACTGACTGCGGTTTACTCAGCACACCGTGGCCTATGGTAGAGTGGGAACTCAGCCTCTGTGTTTGAGGTGTGTGTGTGTGTGTGTGTGTGAATGCAAGTCACTGGGGTTTTCTTCAGCACACCATGGCTTACTCCAGAGGGTGAACTCAGCAGCTACAGTTGCCAATAGTTTCGTTATAGTAACAACATCCTCTTTGTTTAGACATTTCTATGTCTTCACACCAACCTCTAGGTAAATATTTATCTGAGAGATCTGTTTGCTAGCTTTATGCTGGTGTCCCACGCCTTACCTCTTATTTGTTAAACCAAACATAGATGGGTTCACACATTGCATGGAGGTTAGTGGTTTTGGCTCAGAAGGCTATGTGAGCAGAATCATGTAAATCATGATTTATGCATTTACAAAAGCAGCCCAGTGTGATTTACTAAAAAAAAACCCACCAAGATATAGTGTCTCAGCTGAATTGGACTGGGGAGAGGAATGCAAAAGGATTTCTGCTCATCCATGTTCATTCTAAATATCCCTTTTGAGCTATACAGCTAATGACAAATGCTCTGAATTGCAGTTTGGTGGACTGTGGGGTCCTTGGTGCTCTCTGAGCTTGGTTGTTTTGTTGCAGATGTTTCACGAACCAACTAAGTAACATTATCAAACCCAACATGTTGAGTGGCACCACTTTGGCTGGATTGTTGCACTGATGATGTTACCTAGTTTGGGTAATGAGACGTCTGCAAGAAAACAACTCAAAGAGTATCAAGGACCCCTCCTTTGCTTTTTTTGTGCATAACAGTAAGCCAAGATTATGGAAGGATGATTCAGGAAACAGGTCATAGTTGTTTGCTTTGCATATAATATTAATGCAGGTTAAATTTGGCCTGCAAGAGAAATCATTGCTTATCGTTTTGCCTTGCCTGGAAGAGATGTGAGAATAAATGAGGATGAACATAAGAACATAAGAACATAAGAAGAGCCATGCTGAATGAGGCCAAAGCCCATCGAGTCCAGCATTCTGTGTCACACAGTGGCCCACCAATTGTACATGGGGATCTTGAGCAGAAAGAGAAGGCAAAACCCTCCCTTTCCCTTGACCCCCAAACAAATGGTACTCAAGGGAATCCTGCCTGCCTCAACCAACATAGAGGCGGCACATGGACATCCGTTTTAATAACCACCGATACACTTTGCATCCATGAATCTATCTAGCCCTGCCTTGAAGCTGTCAAGGCTGACAGCTGTCACAACCCCTTCAGGAAGTGAATTCCATAAATCAACGACCCTCTGGGTGAAGAAATATTTCCCTTTATTTGTCCTCACTTTCTTAGCTATGAGCTTTAGGGAGTGCCCCCTTGTCCTGGTATTGTGTGATAAAGAAAAGAATTTTTCTCTATCCACTTTTTCTATCCCATGCATGATTTTATACACTTCGATCAAGTCACCCCTTAAACGCCGTCTTTCAAGGCTGAAGAGACCAAGGCGTTGCAATCTGGTTTCATAAGGGAGGCGCTAAGGGAGGATGATTTAACCTACTGAGTTAACATTTATCTCAACAATTCAGGTAAGACACAAGCAAGGGTGTGTTTGACAACAGGCCAGACCTGAGTAATTTTTAACCTTGTGTTGTTTCACAGTGGTTCTTTTTGTTGTGCAAACCCAGATGATGAGATTGCATTGTGGAAATGCAGCAACATTTGGGATATTTTGGTAAACAGAGCTTAAAGTTACTAGGTTTAATGTGTTCTGCAAATGCAGTCCCAGACCAGCAAGTAAAAGAAAGACCTGGTGTGTGTGTGTGAAGAAAATGGATGGAAAATTCAAAGGGAGACTTTCAGAAAAGAGTTACGAGCATGGAATATGAGAGGCTGTTCAGAAGCATTCAAGCTTCTAGAAATTAAACAGAAAACCAAGACAATGCCTAGGCCAGGGGTTCTCAACCTTGGCAACTTTAAGACTTGTGGACTTCAACTCCCAGAATTCCTCAGCCAGCTTTGCTGGCTGAGGAATTCTGGGAATTGAAGTCCGCAAGTCTTAAAGTTGCCAAGGTTGAGAACCCCTGGCCTAGGCCATAAGGAATTCTCAAGCCTTTCACTTATTCTTCCTCAAATAAAACATAAAACAAAGAGCAGATAACTTTTTTCTTACTCTGTATTCCTCTGCTGTTTTCCTTACATGCAAAAGCGAAAATAAAAATATTATGGCTTTTCTGTGCACAGGAATACTGAACGGCGTGTAGATTTCCAGAAAAGTCCACATCTGATTCTAGCTTTTTTTTTCGGGGGGGGGGGGGGTAAGGACTCTCATCTTCCACTTCAAGAGTTCACGAGATTTCTCTGAGACATAAACTTTCCATGAAATTTGGCTGAAAGTGATGAAACCCTTAAGAACAATTTCTCTGCTTTTCCCCAGACCATTGATGTAACTGATAAGTAGCATAACTGTAACTCCATTCCTACACAAGGGGTCCTCAACCTATGAGAACATTTGAGCCCAAAGTTTCTGTTCCTAAGCCAGACAGTTTTTAAATGTATTTGGCCCCGTTTTACAACCTTTCTGCCACAGTTATTAAGGGAATCGCCGCAGTAGTTAAATTAGTAACATGGTTGTTAAATGAATCCACCTTTCCCATTGACTTTGCTTTGGCAGAAGGTTGCCAGAGGGGATCACATGACCCCGGGACAATGCAACCGTCGTAAGTACGAACCAGTTGCCAAACATTTCGAATTCCGATCATGTGATCAGCTGCTGAAAACCTGTCAGAAGTCACTTTTTTTCCAGCGCTGTTACAAACAGGGGTTCTCAACCTTGGCAACTTTAAGACTTGTGGACTTCAACTCCCAGAATTCCTCAGCCAGCTTTGCTGGCTGAGGAATTCTGGGAGTTGAAGTCCACAAGTCTTAAAGTTGCCAAGGTTGAGAACCCCTGAGTCTTAGAACGTCACTAAATGAATGATTGTAAGTTGAGAACAACCTATAGTTTAAAAAAAAAGGTATACATTTGAATTGGGAAGGGATATGCTCTTTAAAAGGGGAATGGATGTGGGGAAACCCGACCCTATCCCATGTGCAGAGGTTTCTCACGCTTTCTGAGAACATCCCCTTAAAAAAAAAAAAAGCACAATCAAAAGCTGAGCATTTGGATTACATTTGATCTGAATCTAATTTTACCTTTCCTCCTTCGCAAAGGAATTGGCAAGGGCTTCCTGGACATAATGGCTTCCTCTTTCCAGATGCGTGACTAAAGATTGATTTCCGGCTCTTAGTTAAGGCTAATTTTGATTTATGGGTAAATTAGATCAAAGGTTGGAGGTTGATACAATTATTTTCAACCTGCTTTTGATGGCAACCCCCTCTTGATTTATGTTTGGTGCTGGCTTCTGCCCCCTGGTCTGGTTGCTCTGTGATCTATTTTTCTGTTCTAGTCTTTATCACCCGTGTGGGCAACTATTAGCCGCTTTATGACCTTGGGACTTCAATGCCCAGAATTCCTGAGCCAGTCCTGAATTCTGGGAGTTGAAATCCAGAGGCCATAAAGTGGCTACAGCTGCCCACTCCTGCCTCATCACAATTACAGGTAGCCCCCAACTTAACAAACACAATTCCTGTAGCTAAGTGAGACAATTGTTATGTGAATTTTGTCCTATTTTACCACCTTTCTTTCTTTCCAGCTGACAAGCCCAGCATCTTTAACCTGTGGGCCATTGCACACACATACACACACACACACACACATACACACCCAGACAAGCCATAATAATGCACCAAATCTTGCATCAATGCAGCCAACATACAGAAATAAACTTGAAAGAGGTTTGTCTTAATATTTTGTGGGAAACAAGGTTGGGATAGGTTGGAATGGGGAGGTTTGGGGTGTCTTGGCTCCTATTCCCTTTTTCTGGGATGGAGGCAGTGCTTCTAATAAATGTCATTAACAGGAACAGGATGGATGGCTTAGCCAAACTGAGCGAACAATGCAAGATTTTATTTATTTTTCTTGTTCAGCTGGGCTGTTTCAAGATCAGCAACCTGGTTTTTATTAAGACACGAAAAAGGAAGCTGGATACAACTTTCCTTCCTCATCCTGTCAATCTCCAAGGCAGACTGTGAGTAATGCCTTAAGAGCTTGGCAGAGTTTGCTGGCCATTGTTAATCCAATTACTCCAAATTTTCTGGGTTCACACAATTAAACAGGCTGAAATGGCATTGACTCTTCCCTTCAGGAAGGTAATTTTTGCCGCTCACCATAAAATGATGCCACACGTTTCCCATCGGCTTATATTTCATTGGATTTGACAACCACAGAGCCTTATTTTTGTGTACATCTGGAATTTTTCATGTTTGGTTGAGCACTTGTTCCAGATAGGTTTAGATGGCAGTTTTTCTCCCCCTCCCCTTTTGTTGTTATTGATTCGTATGCATTTTATGTTTTTTTCTCCATTGGGTTGTGGTTTTCTTTGGAGTTCTTTTGTAGCCATTTGATTTAGTTTTGCATTTTTCTGTTTTGTTTTTCAAACTTGTAAAAGTATGTAAGTTGAAAGAAAGAAAGAAGGAAGGAAGGAAAGAAAGAAAGAAAGAAAGAAAGAAAGAAAGAAAGAAAGAAAGAAAGAAAGAAAGAAAGAAAGAAAAGACTTTTGGAATATGTTCATTGGCCCATGGGCTTCAGTGCTGGATTAAATGTAGGAAAGAAGGCTAAAAGGTATCTTGCCTTAGGGCAGGGGTCTTCAAACCTGGCCCTTTTGTGACTTGTGGACTTCAGCTCCCAGAATTCCTCAGCCAGCAACGGTGGCTGAGGAATTCTGGGAGTTGAAGTCCACAAGTCATAAAAGGGCCAGGTTTGAAGACCCCTGTCCTAAAGCATCCTGGCTGAGGAATTCTGGGAGTTGAAGTCCACGAGTCATCAAAGGGCCAAGTTTGAAGACCCCTGGTTTAGGGCTTTAATGTTGAAACCACACTCTGATTTGAATCTGGAGACAGAGGCAGCCAACACAGAGAATGGAGAGCTGACAAAACCCCACAAGCTTTGATTGAACAACACGTAGGGAGTTCCTTCTTTCTAAAGAGGAGAGAGAAAAACAAGAACTTGACCACACATACTGCTGGCTTTTCTCCAGAGATTCAGCTGAAGGTCTCCCTAACAATAGGTCATCTCTCAATGTAGAAATAAACTTTGCAATGTAGCAATTCTGTGTTATCGCCCAAAAGAGGAACTTTCTCAAAAAGGATTGAGCAAGACATTCTCCTCCCAGCTTCAACATGAGCTCTGGCAGAAACTGGGGTGGGGGTGGGGGGGTAAGGGTACTTGTGCCATGATCTTCTGCCCCTCCACTTTTATTATTCTGGGAAGGAGCTGAGATAAATATAAGGAAAACTATTGCTGAGACTCTAGAAAGGGTACAGAGAAGAGCAACAAAGATGATTAGGGGACTGGAGGCTAAAACATATAAGGAAAGGCTGCTGGAACTGGGTATGTCTAGTTTAATGAAGAGAAAGACGAGGGGGGACATGATAGCAGTGTTTCAATATCTCAGGGGCTGCCACAAAGAAGAGGGAGTCAAGCTATTCTCCAAAGCCCCCGAAGGCAGGACAAGAAGCAACGGGTGGAAACTCATCAAGGAGAGAAGCAACCTAGAACTAAGGAGAAATTTCCTGACAGTGAGAACAATTAACCAGTGGAACAACCTGCCTCCAGAAGCGGTGAATGCTCCAACACTGGAAGTTTTTAAGAAGAGACTGGACAGTGCTCGCTTCGGCAGCACATATACTAAAATTGGAACGATACAGAGAAGATTAGCATGGCCCCTGCGCAAGGATGACACGCAAATTCGTGAAGCATTCCATATTTTAAAAAAAGAAGAAGAAGAAGAGACTGGACAGCCATTTGTCTGAAATGGTATAGGATTTCCTGCCTGAGCAGGGGGTTGGACTAGATGACCTTCAAGGTCCCTTCCAACTTTATTATTATTATTATTATTATTATTATTATTATTATTATTATTATTATTATTATTATTATTATTATTATTATTATTATTATCCAAAGCACCAGAAGGCAAGACAAAAAACAATGGATCGAAGCTAATCAAGGAGAGAACCAAGCTAGAAATTAGGAGAAATTTCCTGACTATGGAAGTTGTGGGGGCTTCATCACTGGAGATTTTTAAGAAGAGATTGCACAGCCATCTGTCTAGAATAGAATAAAATAGAATATAGATATAGATATAGGATAGGATAGAATATAGATATAAAGATAGATAATAGAATAGGAATAGAATAGAATAGAATAGAATAGAATAGAATAGAATAGAATAGAATAGAATAGAATAGAATAGAATAGAATAGAATAGAATAGAATAGAATAGAATATAGATATAGATATAGATATAGATATAGATATAGATATAGATATAGGATAGGATAGAATATAGATATAAAGATAGGTAATAGAATAGAATAGAATAGAATAGAATAGAATAGAATAGAATAGAATAGAATAGAATAGAATAGAATAGAATAGAACAATTCCTTAGTAAAATCCACGAGAGGGCGCTACCATCCAGTATATGACTTTCAGACTAATTAAATCAATGAATCATTATGGGGTTTTTTCAGCCCTGCAAAAAAAAAAAGGAGTGTCCTATATGTGACTTTTTGCAACAGTTTCTACTACTTACATTACATTAAACTAAGACCCGACTAGGGGCCTTTTCACACCTACAATGTTCCCACTTCCAAACATTAACAAGAAAAGTGAAGTTGGCCCCTGATCCTCCTATTTGTTCCCAGTGAACATTGTAATGTCTCTAGATAAGTGAACTGTTGAGCATCGATTCATACTCATGGGGAGACCCCTATGCCAACACATGGAGTAACCAAAGAATAAGAAATTCACAGTACTAACCCATTCATATTTACTTGGAGAAGGAAGTTCCACAGGATTTAACAGGAATTAAATATCACCAGAGTGTGCTGGGAGTTATTGAATGTGACTGAATTTCATTCCGAACTGAGCATGTTGGTACCATATGTGATGTTTATGGAAATGATGGCTCTGTTTGGGCGGCTTTTCTTTTGGCATTCCAACAATCTTCTCTTTCTGTGAAGGTTCTCAATCCTCTAGGTCACGGTTGTCCCAAAAGGTGCTTTTCCAAAAGGCAGTTGGGCTTTCTTAGTTTTTTCCTTTGAAAACATTCCCATCCGTGAACGGAAGAAGCTTCTGGGAAGAGAAGTGAAACCGTTTTCAAGGGAAAAACCCAAGAAAGTCCAGTTGCCTCTTGGGAAAGCAGCTTTGTGCAAATGAAGCAGGAACCATTGGCCATTCCAGACTTTGTGACAATGAGTAATGTTGTTCTTCGTTTCTATTTTAACTTTGGAAGAATCCGCCCTTGGCGCTGTTGTCAGAATCAAGTTCAGGGCAACATCATGTACATTCCTATGGTGAATACAAGGCTTCTGAGTAGCCCCATGCAAAGCAGTCTGCAGGAGCCATTCCTTGACGAAGTTGGAGGCTTCAGCTCCAGGCGACAGGTTTGATCCACCTGCTCAAGTGGGATTTCCACTTCACTTGCCTTCTCTTGCCAGCTCTTCTTCACCTAGTTCAGAAGTTCAGAGTTATGGCCAAACTCGCAAATCCCTTTGTATGAAATGCAAACATCTGAAATCGTATTTATTAAATTGGTATACCACCCATCTCGCTGTTTGGGGTCACTCTAGGTCTAGGTTCAGGTCAAGCTCCTGGCCATCCATGAACCAAGAGAAGTAGCTGTCAGGATCTCCATCGTCAGCCTGGCGCCTTGCTGGCATCATACCATCAAAGGGGAAGGGAGGGGGAGGCAATTGGGGCAACCCACACCTGTGTATCTAATGGTGGGAAATGGGGAAGGGACCTGACGTGAAGAAGACCAGCGTTGTCTGTACTGCTTAGGCCGGGCATCTTCAAGGCTGCTTGCCCTGGGTGTGAAATTCCAGCAGCCTAAAAAACCCAGAGTTTCCCACATCGGGGTGATCCTGGATTGGGTGGCAATGGACCGGACATTGGGGAAACGTTGGGTTTGCTCTTTGTATCAGTGAGCGGGAACTCCAGTTTCCGCCTCACCTTCCTGCAAGCAATAACTTTAGTAAAAGTTCTTTTCACTTCAATCAATTGGAGTTGAGTGTCTACTTTCCTAAATGATCATTTTGGGCGGTCTGACAGCAGCATTTTATGATGTTGATCGACAATTTAAAATTGTCACCCTGAACTCCAAGATCCATAGGGGTGTCTGCCATCAGTCATTAATATTACTAAAGAGCAAAGCTAAAAATCAGTTGTCATAGAACGGGAAACCCTTACATTTTCTACTTCCCTGAAAACACGAAGTAAGTTCTCCCTCAGAATCCCACGAAGTTCTTCCTTGGTCCAGCCTCTCCTCAGCAGTTCTTCAATTACGTCTGGATATTTTGAAACATCTTCCAGTCCCTTAGGAAATCTGTCAGTCAAGACAGGAGTGGCACAAACTAAATGTCTATTAGCAAAACCACAGCCAGATTAGGAACTAAGAAAATTCATTGTCAGCTTTTGTTATCAGTAAAATGGCTGCTCACGAGAGACTCACAAGCTTTTTATAAATGGTTTTAAAAAAAAAAAAAAAGAACTGGGAAATTCCAAGAATTTCACCCAATTGTACTGCTTGATATGTTTCTTTATAGAATGGTTTATTAGACCTAAATGATTTTTAGAAAGATTAGACCAAATATGAAGGGTCCCTTATTCTGAGTTCAAAACACTTCTCAAATGATTGAAACAGCCTGTTTTGAATATGAAATACATTTCAAGTCCTAATAGTTTGAAATGGAAAAGTTTTGCACATCACCAGATAATAACGTATCCACATACTAACCGTAATTCTCCATCATAGTCACCGCCAATTCCTATTGAAAATGAACCTGCAATTTTCTTTATGTGGTCAAAGTGATCTGGAATTATTATTTTTTTCGTCAAAAAAGAAGAAGATGAGATAGCATCAGTACACAGCCAGGAGAAAGGGGAAATGCTTATAAGAGAGGACCAGGCAGAGCTGGAGGGCAGAATAAAACACATCATCAGTTTAGACTCCATGGTGACGCAATGGTCAGAATGCAGTATTGCAGGCTAACCCACTACTCACTGCCAGCAGTTCGATCCTAACCAGCTCAAGGCTGACTCAGCCTTCCCTCCTTCTGAGATTGGTAAAATGAGGACCCAGATTGTTGTGGGCAAGATGCTGACTCTGTAAACCACTTAGAAAGGACTGTAAAAGCACTATGAAGAGATATATAAGTCTAAGTGCTATCGCTTCCATTTTCTCCAAAGTTTTCTTCCCCTGCTGTAGGGATGACCTTGAAGAAGGAATTCAACAGCTATTAGATTAATCACTAGTTTAGCTCCAGAAGAGAGAAGGGAATGAGAAAGAAGCTTAAAATTGCCTCACCTTCATTCTTTTTGGTATAAGGGAGAGATAGAACCTCTGCCAGGCTTTCAAAGTTCTGTTATAAAACCCTTCAAAAACCAAACTGAGTTTCAATAATCCTGGTGGAGCCTGTTTCCTGAACTGGCCTATCTTGAAGGGCTGACAGCTAGAAAAGGTGGCCTTCTCTCCATGAGGTACTTTCAAAAGAGGACCATCCCGTTTGGTTGTAAGTCACTTTTTTGCTAAATGAACGGTTGTATATAGGAACAACACAATGTTTGCAAACCTGCAACAGTTGAGATGTTAACTGTCTTATTTCCACAGGCCAAAAACTTCACAGGGAATGTCACCATTATAATTCCATGGTTCTCTTTCTAAAACAAGGAAAAAAATTAAATCAGTCAAACATCCAGTTCTGAGGGCTGTGTCAGAAGGCCCCTGCCCCACCGCATTAGAGAAGTAAGCATGTTGCAAAGCAAACCACTTCTCTCTACCATACGGATCTCCAAACGTGGCAACTTGTTGACTTCAATTACAGCCAGTCATGGGAATTGAAGTCCACAAGTCTTAAAGTTGCCAACTTTTGAGATCCCTGCTCTACTAACAGCCATCTTAGTAGGAATGCCTTTTAGTCTTGCATCAACCTTTGGCATTATCTGAAATTAGAAAGACCAAGTGGTTGTAACCCTGTGTTTGGGTTGAAAAACAAGTGGTTGTAATCTAATGTAACCCATTGGGTTGTAACCCAAATTGTTGTAACCCACTGGGTTGTAACCAATGTAACCCACCTAATGCAAATTAGGTGACCAGGAATAATGGAAGTCCAGGACATTAAAGGGTCTCTGGTTGAGGGAGACCTTCTTTTAGTGCACGATGATCTGGAAAACAAGACTCACAAGCTTTAGGAGAATGTCGTCCGGAACATTCCTGGAGTGGTGGCAGACCGAATAGGCAGAAGAATGGCTGAAAATGACAGGTGCTCTGGAAACCCTAAGAACAGCTTTTGCTGTCTCGTGAGAGGTGTGAGATAGGTCTACCATCATCCCCAGGCGATTCATCTCCTTCACCACTTCCTGGAGAAAATACAGTAGATATTGTGGTACACAGGCACAGAGACACTCTCGCACACAAAGCTGGGATCCTGACCAGCCTTCCCAAAATCACAGTAAAATGTTCACTCCTTGAGTGCTGTTCAAAGCTTTCTCCCAACTAACCAACACATCTCCAACTCAAGTCTTCCATTTTCTTGTTGGGAAGAAATTCTAAAGCTACTCAGCAGGTTCAATCAAGATGTTCTGCCAATCTGCAGATCTTCTTCTGCAAGACAAAATGCTGATGGAATCAAATATTTCTGGAGACTACCGGTAGAAGGTTGGGGAAGACTTGAGTTAGGATAAAGTTTGCTAAGGAATATGGAAGAAATTGGAGAATGAATATTAACTTTCAGTTAATAAGAACAATTTTTTAAAGCAGGAGTGTCCAACCTTGGCAACTTTAAGACTTGTGGACTTCAACTCCTGGAAGTCCCCAGCCAACCAACAAACCATCAAACAAATCAACTGGGAGTTCTTGAGGCACAAATAACCAGGGTCACACTTTGTGAAGGAGACAAGGCTTATTTCAGACATATTATACAAAGACCTAGTTCTCTGGAGAAAGCTTTGATGCTGGCATAGATGGAAGGAAAGAGGAAGAAGAGGACACCTGGCTGTAATGTGGTGAAAGATGCACTGTTGGAAGTCTTGAAGACCAGATTATGGATAGGTCTTCATGGAGAAGATCTATTTATGTACTCTCTAAGGCTCAACAACAACTTGATGGCATATACCACCACAATCACCATCATCACCACAATCTTCATCGTAATTAAATAACTGATTATGGTGGATTCTTATCAAGATACAAGAAAAGACCCTTGTAGATTAATTCTCAGATCTCCCTTACATAAAAGAAACTCAGATCTCAATATCAATTCAAGTCACTTTTTAAGTTTCACTTAGAACTTTCTCTTACGATGCCAAAAGGAGTCAAGCCGGTCACATCAGGATAGAAATTATGTCTGCCTTTCGTTGAAGTTTCTGCCCTGAAAATAAAGAAAATGAAAGGTGAAAGGTTGAAAGGTATTCAAATTAAAGGTATTCAAACCATCCAGTCAGAGCTGAAGAAGCTTCTTGGATGAGAAGCAAAACATCTTCAGAGAAAAACCAGAAAGTCCAGTTGCTTCTTGAAAAAGCATCTTTGAGACAAGGGATCCAAGTCCAGCCCACCTTGACTTCCGTTGACTGTTATTTACCATCAATTTGTTTCGAGCATTAGTTATTCTATTGCTACCAGCCTCCCTTCCGTTGAGGACTTGTATATTGCCTGAGCAAAAAAGAGGGCTGTGAAAATATCTACAGACCCTTCACATCCTGGACGTAATTCTATTCCATTCCATTCCGATTCTTGTAGAGAGCTTTAGCATACAACAAACTCGTATAACCATTTGAACTGCCTGGACTTCCTGATTTCCCAGTCTTGACCCAAGACTGGCCATATGTCCCATTTTTCGGTGCCATTCTAACTCCAAATGGTCACCCCAAAAAATGGTTGCCATTCATCTTCTTAAACTACACATACACGCCCGTATTATCTAAAGCAGCAGTTCTCAACCTTGGGGTCGCGACCCCATTTGGGGTCGCACGACCATTTCGCGGGGGTCGCCGGACACCGCGGGCCGCCATTTTGTTTTTTTATTTTTTATTTTTTTATTTTTTTTATTTTTTTATTTTTTTTATTTTTTTGGCGCACGCACGCCGCGCATGCGCAGATCCGCCCGTCGCGCCCAAAAAAATTAAAAAAATTAAAAAAATTAAAAAAACAAAAAACCAACAAAATGGCGGCCGCGATGGGCGGATCCGCGCATGCGCGGCGCGTGCAACGGGCCAATCCACGCATGCACGGATCCGCCCATCGCGGTCGCCATTTTTTTTTAATTTTTTAATTTTTTTTAATTTTTTTTATTTTTTTTCGGCGCGACGGGCGGATCTGCGCATGCGTGGCGCGCGCGTGCCAAAAAAATAAAAAAAATAAAAAAATAAAAAATAAATAAAAAAATGGCGGCCGCGACGGGTGGATCCGTCCATCGCGGCCGCCATTTTGTTGTTTTTTTAATTTTTTTTAATTTTTTTAATTTTTTTTTAATTTTTTTTTCGCACGCGCGCGTGCCCAGGTCGGGGTCGCGGCATGCATGGGCGGGGCAAGTGGGGTCTCAACCTGAGAAAGGTTGAGAACCACTGATCTAAAGCAACTGTGGCTGCTGTCATAACAATCCGTCTCCGAGAGAAAATTTGTTTGTTGATTACCAGGGAGTGTTGCAAGTGTGGGTCAAAGTCATGTACCGAGCACCCAGCTCATAGAACATCCTCAAGGCGGCCAGGCTGCTGTCAATGGAATGGCCGCCTTCAATGCCGATCAAACAGGCAATCTTATTGTTGCTAAGTTTCTCTATGCCTGGAGTTGAAACAGAAAGAGAGCCCTCTGGTAAAGACAGAGCATCAAAGGAAACCTACAGTTTAGAGCAGGTGTGTCTCACTTTGACAACTTTAAGACTTGTGGACTTCAACTCCAAGAATTTCCCAGCCAGTCAGTCTACAGGTAGTCTTCGGCTTACGACCACAATCGAGCCCAGCATCAATGTGGCTAAGCCAGACATGTGTTAAGTGAGTTTTGCCACAGTTGTTAAGCAAATCCCTGCAGTTGTTAAGTTAGCAACACGGTTGTTAAGTGAATCTGGCTTCCCCCATTGACTTGGCTTGTCAGAAAGTTGCAAAAGAGATCACGGGATCGCAGGGGACACAGCGACTGTCGTAAGTATGAACCACTTGTTGAACACCCAAATACAAGTCACATGACCATGGAGATGCTGCAACGGTTATAAGTATGAAAAATTCCTCACAAGTCATTTTTTTCAGGTTGTAACTTAGAATAGACACTAGACAAACTGTTGTAAGTTGAGGACTACCTGTATAAAAACTAGCACAACAATTTCAGCTTATGTATGGCCCAATAAGCGTTGATTGGAACATAAGACTGCATAAGAAGATATTCCTCAGCCCTGGAATTTAAACACATCACATGGACAAGGAACATAGTAATAGTAATAATAATAGTAATAGTAAAGTTGGAAAGGACCTTGGAGGTCATCTAGTCCAACCCCCTGCTCAGGCAGGAAACCCTATACCATTTCGGACAAATGGCTGTCCAGTCTCTTCTTAAAAACCTCCAGTGTTGGAGCATTCACCGCTTCTGGAGGCAGGTGGTTCCACTGGTTAATTGTTCTAACTGTCAGGAAGGTTCTCCTTAGTTCTAGGTTGCTTCTCTCCTTGATGAGTTTCCACCCGTTGCATAGGTAGAGTTGCATGTTTCTTATCTCTTATACTTTTGTCTAATGTTTCTTTCATTGAGCAAAGGAAACAAAATTTACCCTCTGAAGATGTCAGCAGTTCCAATTCTTCATAGTCTTCACACATCCGTCTGACAACATCAATTTGTTCTAGTGTCAAACGTACAGCATCTTTGTTCTGTGCACCACAGAGAACATATACTGACCAAAACTGGGAAAATTTAGAAAACAGGAGGCGGAATGAGTATAATCTATGTTTCCCACTTTGAGTTATTTATAAAAGTCATAAAGGCAGGGTAAAAAAAATCTAATAAGCAAGTAAAATAAAGATGGCAACTGCTATATCAATTCAATGAAGTACTTCAATCCTTGTATCAGGTGAAGCATCAATTTTTTTCACTGTTCTCACCATTGTTGACCAACCCCCATTCCGGCAGGTATCTTAGCTCCTAGTTTTTCCTTGGGACTCAGGTAGCACTTACCTGTGCCCCAACATGGCCAGCCTGGAGCTTCTCAATGTTTGTGTTGGTGTTTTTGAGTTTCTTCAAGTCAATTGTGCTTAGCTTGTTCTGGTGTAACCATCTTAATTTCATGGGCAGATCATTGTGTCTGAAAGATAAGACAGGAGAATTAGAACAATGAATCAGTGGAATAGAACAATTAACCAGTGGAACAACCTGCCTCCAGAAGCTGTGAAAGCTCCAACACTGGAAGTTTTAAAGAAGAGACTGGACAGCCATTTGTCTGAAATGATATAGGGTTTCCTTCCTAAGCAGGGGGTTGGACTAGATGGCCTCTAAGGTCCCTTCCAGCTCTATTCTATTCTGATGCAGCCCTGATGATCCCAACACTCCAAATGCTGGGAAAACTCCGAGCTGCTCAGAATGTTCCCAAGCTCCAGAAATAGATCTTAAAATTGTATTAATTAGCAGAATACAAGATTATTATTATTTTTTTGTACCTTTCAGCTAGTCTTTATTCCTGGCGACTGCTGGAAAAGCCCCTGCAGTTTTCTTTGCCAGTTTTTTCAGAAATAGTTTGCCATTGCTTCCTTCCAAGGGCTGAGAGAAAGTGACCAGCCAAAGATCATCCAGTTGGCGTTGTGTCTAAGGCAGGGGTTCTCAACCTTGGCAACTTTAAGACTTGTGGACTTCAACTCCCAGAATTCCTCAGCCAGCAAAGCTGGCTGAGGAATTCTGGGAATTGAAGTCCACAAGTCTTAAAGTTGCCAAGGTTGAGAACCCCTGGTCTAAGGCTTGACTAGAACTCATAGTCTCCCGGTTTTTGCTCGGTACATTACCCACTATTCCAAACTGGCTCTCAATATGATTATTGCCGTTTAGGTCACCCTGTACAAACCGATTGACATGCGTAGCCTTCAGTAAAAGCCAAGCATTAAAGAGAGTCAGTTTGCAGTAACCAGCTGAGTGACCTTGGGCCAGACCCTCACTCTCAGACCTCGGAAGGAAGCAGTGGCAGACCACTTCTGAAAAAAGCTGCCCAGAAAACTGCAGGGACTTCTCCAGGCCTCACCAGAAGCCAGCACTTACTTACTACTTAACACTGACACAAAGAAGCAAAAAAGAGAAAGCAAACAGAAAGTTATCAGAATATGCTGACTATAAGGGGCCATACTCATCTCCATTTCAAGGCCATTGAGCCAGCGCTGTCTGAAGACATGTGGTCTACTTGACCTCACAGAGCATTGTTACTTTCCCACCAAAATGGTACCTATTAACCTAGTCACATTTGCATGCCTTTGAACTGCTCGGTGGGCAGGAACTGGGGCAAGGGATGGGAGCTCACCCCGTTGTGTGGTGCTGGGGTCTCGAACCTGGGCTGCCAGCTTTCCAGCTGACAAGCCCAGCATCTTAACCACTGAACCGCAGCACCACCCTATCAGAATAGAATTCTAGTCAAATCATAGCTTTGCTGTTTTATGTCTGCAAGGAAGGAAACCCACATACCCGTCTATTAGCCGAGATGCCGCCATGAGGTCAAGAACTTCAGTTCTCAAGGATTCATTAGTTGCTCTGGATCCCCAAATGTCCACCAGCAGACAGAGTAGCCCCAGAAGCACCACCATCACTGGATCCCAAGGAAGTCCACGAGCTAAATGAGATGCCTCCAAATATATATATATCTGTTCTTGGATAAAAAAGGAGCACTGTTTTCGTCCACGTTTGAGGAGACTCTTCACGGAAAGGGTTTCAAACCCAGTGAAAAGACGTAATCAATTTCTGAAAATCTTTACACAATCAGCCTGCTGTTGGCAAAGGAAGAAAAAGAGGAGACATAATGGGGACGCTCTCATCATGCTGCATTAAAAAAACAATATATGTTTCTCTCAGGTTTTTCAACACTGAGAGCTCCTATCCCAAGTAGCATTACACAGAAACTTCTGGGAATTTCTCTCAGATGGAAAATATGCACTCACGTCTTCCCGAAACTTTGCCAGAATAGATTTTTCTTACTGAAGACCAGATCTGCCTCTGGGCAGTCCTAATATTTACAACATACAAACCGAAGAGGCACCAGACCCAACAAAATGTCAAGGAAAGACATTTTAATTTTCATACATTCGAAGCCAGGATTGGCCGAGCGTAGGAAGAAAATTTGTTTGGGTATATATTTTTTTCCAATCCCGCCCATGCACAAACGTGCGTAAAGATCAGGGCTAAAAAAAGAACTTGCTGACAATAAAAAATGTTCTTTCTTCTTAAAAGAGAAAGCACCGCTTTCTTCCCTTTGCAGTATCAAAGACAAGTTTTCCTCCATCGCGTGATTTATTCAGAGCCCCGGCTCAGAAATTCCCAGCTGTGCTTGTTGCTGAGAATTCTGGGCATCAAAATCCACCTACACTAAATGGTTCGTTTAGGGACCGTTCAAAGTTATAACATCCCTGAAAAAAATATGACCCTTTTTCACACTTATAACCGTCGCAGCGTTCCCCGTGGTCATGGGATCCAAATTCGAATGCTGTGCAACTGGCTTGTCGTTATGATGGTCGTGGTGTCCCCGGGGTCACGTGACCCACTTTCGTGACCTTCTGACAAGCAGCGCCAATGGGGAAGCCAGATTCACTTAACAACCCTGTTAGTAACTTAACAACTGCCATGATCCACTTAACAACTATGCCAAGAAAAGTCGTAAAATGGGGCGAAACTCGCTTGACAAAAGTTTCGCTTAGCAACATAAATTTTGGACTCAGTTGTGGTCATACGTCCGGAACTACCTGTATCTGAAAGTTCACAAGACTGAGGAACCTTGTAAAAAAATTCGCTTTTTGGAGGCAAGCCAGACTTTCCCTAGCTGGAGTGAGTTCTGTTGGGGAGCCAAAAATGGGAGGATTTCTTCAGTGGATTGAGAGGATATTTATTTGTAGAAAGTTAGATTAAGAAACAAATGCAAAGTAAGAATCTGAAACAACCTCAGAATCCTTAAGGGCTTGACATCCTACAATGCTAGCTAAATGTAATGGAGGAAAAGAAGCAATGCAAACATACAAGCAACAAAAACATTTAAGAAAAACAGATTGTGCAATGTGACTAAAATCTATAAAAGGAGAAGAGGGGGAGGGTGGGTGTGTTTAAATCATTTTGCTGTGCCATTAAATATGGATTTCCTCCGAAGGCCTTTGAAGAGTTTAGGTAAGGTGATTGGGCTGCCAACATATATGTTAAATAGTCATTTCTTCTAGAGGATTTTCCTGACCCGTAGTTCTTCTGCAGGGTTTTAATTCACACCAGTGTCTCCCACATTCCTTATCCTGTATCTCAGCCATCTTCAATCTGTCCTCCAATTGTGTTTGAGATTACACTCCCCGGAATTGTGTCAACAAACATCTGAAGGGCAGAAGGCTGGAGAAAGCTGCTACAGTTCCTTGAAAGCACATCACACAACATTCATCTAAAGCTTATTTCTGAACAGAAGATTGTGTTATGGACACAGAGAAGACTGGAAGTTGAGAAATGCATAAGACTAATTGTGTGAATGAGATCCACGTACCTCTTTCAGACATTTAAAACCTGAACAAATGGCAAATTTAGAGGATAGAGGGACAAAATCTCTCCTGAACCATTATTTGCAATTCAGTGGAGTGTCCCCTTGCACCACAAAGGTTCATATAGTAAAAGCTGTGGTTTTCCAGTAGTAAAGCATGGTTATGGGAGCTGGACCATAAGGAAGGCTGAGTGTCAAAAGAATTGATGCTTTGCAATTATGGTGATGGAGAAGACTCTTGAGAACTCTTGGAGATCAAATCAAAAGACCCCGATGTTGGGGAAGATGGAAGGCAAAAGAAGAAGGGGACAGCAGAGGATGAGATGGTTAGATAGTATCATCGATGCAATGAAGGTGAATTTGGGCAAACTCTGGCAGATGGGGAAGGACAGGGGAGCAGGCTATGGTCCACGCAGTTGTGAAGAGTCAGACACAGCTTAGTGACTGAACAACAATCCCAAACAATACATATGAAAAAGGAAAGGAGCTTCAGTTGTGTCTGTTGAGGTTCTCAGTCATCCAGGTCCAAGGTGCTTTTTCAAGAGGCAACTGGACTTTCTTTGTTTTTCTTTGAAGATGTTTCACTTCTCATTCAAGAAGCTTCTTCAGTTCTGATTTAATAACTGAACAGCAACAAGTGCAATCTTTCAACCTCGCTTTCAAAGATTTGGCAGTTTGTAACTAGGAAAGCAGCTCTTTGATTTCCCTTGGTTTAGCTTGGTTAAAACCTGCACAGGAATTGCTTTAATCATAATAATGCAATATCTGCTACTTAGCTACAGGTTGTCCCTCGACTTACAACCGTTCACGCAGAGACTGTTTGAAGTTACAACAATGCCGAAAAGAGTGACTTATGACTGGTCCTTGCCCATACGACCATCTCAGCTTCTCCACTGTCACGTGACCAAAATTTGGGTGATTGTCAACCAGGTGATCACCATTTGCAATCATCCCAGTTGGCTTCCGAGAAGCAAAGACAATGGGGGGGGGGGAAGCTGGATTCACTTTATGACCATGTGATTCACTTAACAACCCTGGCAAGATGGTCATAAAACCGGGCACATGCTTAGCAATGGAAATTCTGATCCCAACTGTGATTGTAAATTGAGGACTACCTGCATGCATAGGATACATAGATGAGCAGGTGTTCAACCACTGATCTGCGTGGTGGATTTTGATAAGACAGTATATAATGAGGTACATGATATTTATATAAAAACAATGGATTCTCATGATACTTTTAAATCCAAGTTTAATGTGGCATAAACATCAGTTGAAATACTGTAGACATTGGCTCACAAAAGCCTGCATTGTGATAAATGAGCTAGTGTTTTAAGAGTCACCAAACTTTCGTTTGTGCTTTTTTTTTTTTTTTTTTTTTTTTTTTTACAAAGGCTGCAAATGTCATGTTTCCTTAGGCATCAATTTGGGACAGGTGATTTATTTTTGGAAAAGGCACTTCTTTTCTATCAATCAAAGGAGGCAGCAATATGTGTTACTACTGCAGAGAGGTTTGTGATATTCTACAATAATATTTGGAACTGATTATATTGGAGGAGTAATTTATTATATTACAGGAGTAATTTATTGGCAAACCAGGGACTATTGATAAGTATAAAATATAAGATTTTTTTTTCTTTTCAGTTTGTATTTTTAGAATGAGATGGTCTCTTTTATAATTTGGGTTAAGGTTTGTTTTTTTTAGATTATACTCATTGTTCCCTGTATAAAATTTTTGGAAAAAGAAAAATTAAAGTGAATGTGTATAAAACTGGAAAAAAACCCCATACATTGGGGATATTTTTCCATCTCTGCTTGGATTTTGTTAATGGAAAACCTGGAAAACTCAAAAGAGCTACACGAGCTATGTCAGTCTGATGCATCAAACGCACAAAGGATTCTTGTAATACTTTCAGCATACGCAATATAGCATAGGAGCCTCCTTAAAAGGCAAAATAGTCCATTAATTCATCCGTGTGGCACATCACCAGAAACAAATAAGACTGTCCTTAATAGGAATTGTTGGAGGTGCCTATGACAAAAGCTTCCGCGGGGCTAAAAGCTGGAAACACCCAGCTACATGTTCTCAATCTTGAATGAAATTCTTCCAGGTTTTCCCTTCAGGCCTGCTTTCCATTTCCTGTCCTAGAATATGAACTCAGAACTGCCACCTGCTCTGTCTAAGGAATAGATCTGGGGTTTGGGGACTCTTCCAAAATCCAAACAAATAAAAAAGCTCTTTCAAAACAATAAAAAAGAGGCTAAACCGTACAACGAATGTGTTGAGAGATCTAGATATGTCTAATCCAGTGTTTCTCAACCTTGACAATTTTAAGGCATGTGGACTTCAACTCCCAGAATTCCACAGCCAGCAATGCTGGCTGTGGAATTCTGGGAGTTGAAGTCCACATGCCTTAAAATTGTCAAGGTTGAGAAACACTGGTCTAATCTAATGAAGAGAAAGATCAGGGGAGACACGACCGCAACCTTCCAATACTTGAGAGGCTGTCAAAGAGAAAAGGGAGTCAACTTATTCTTCAAAGTACCTGAAGGCAGGACAAGAAGTAATGTGTGAAATAATCATTAAAGAGAGATTCAACATAGAACTAAGGAGAAATTGCCTGACACTGAAAACAATTAATCAATGGAAACTCTTGCCTCCAGAAGTTGTGGATGCTCCATCACTGGAGGTTTTTTAATAATAATAATAATAATAATAATAATAATAATAATAATAATAATAATAATAATAATAATAATAATAATAATAATAATAATAATAATAATAAAGTTGGAAGGGACCTTGGAGGTCTTCTAGTCCAACCCCCTGCTCAGGCAGGAAACCCTATACCATTTCAGACAAATGGCTGTCCAGTCTTCTCTTAAAAACTTCCACTGTTGGAGCATTCACCACTTCTGGAGGCAGGTTGTTCCACTGGTTAATTGTTCTAACTGTCAGGAAGTTTCTCCTTAGTTCTAGGTTGCTTCTCTCCTTGGTGAGTTTCCATCCGTTGCTTCTTGTCCTGCCTTCAGCCGCTTTGGAGAATAGCTTGACTCCCTCTTCTTTGTGGCATTTTGTTTTCATTAGGTTCTCCAAGACAGATACATCAATAGAGGATAACAGAGCATAGTTCCTACCTTCAGAAGATCCCGTTTGCTCTTCACAGCACCTCTAACACAGATCAGTGAATGGGAAGTGCTCTCCTTTTTCTGAAATCTAACCATTCCATTTGAACATGTCTATGTAATCAAAATGTAGATTCCTAATGCTTTTGGTGAGTTATCCAGGAGTCTACCCACAGGCCTGATCTATTTTCTGACCACTTCTGTTTTCCATCGCACAAAACAGAGGACGTCTTTCCAAACTAATCATTGTTTTGGCTCCATGCTTCATTTGTTCATCTATCTATAGTACGGAAATTTAGGATGTGGTTCCTATATCCTTCTCTTTCCTCTCTGGTATTTCTCAGTAGTGGCTGATCTCCAGGTCCTCCCAAACTTGAATGCATTGGTATTGCCACCCACAAAATACGTATTTTCCTTTCCCACATGCAGAAGGGGGGAAATCTCAGGGTTTGTATCTTACCAAACTGCAACGGTCATCGTCAGCATCACCACGACGTGCAGCGCAAGCTGAACGCACGGCATTTCTGAAGGAGCTGCATGTGATCATGAGAACAGATGATGGGTTGGTGATTATGAGGGAGTTCCCCAGTTTCTCTCCTATCTGGTTCCTCACATTTCAGCTCGCCAGAAAAGGAGAAGTAGTAAGATAGCATTCAACAGCAAGGTGATTATTTTACTCTCTCAATAAAAGCAGAGAAATGATATCGAAAGGGCATGCCAGGGCAGGAGGCGGAATCTGCAACTGAATTTCCATTTATTATTTTTTTTTACAAAAGCAAATTTTTCCTTCTTATTAGTCCACTGGATATTGGCAGGGTGGGGAGACACAAAGGCATTCCTACTCTGACAATTTTGATCATGTGAGCACGGGGATGCCGCAGTGGTGAAAAACAGTCATAAGTCACCTTTTCAGTGCCTTTGTAACGGACACGAAGGGAACTGTTGTAAACTAAGGATTACCTCAACTACACTTTCCCTCTTTCTATATAACTTCATGGAGGAAGAGGTTGAAATCCAGAAAGCTGGTTCTCAAGCTTCATCTCCAGATGTTCGGGGGACCAGCAGTTTATGGCAGCAGTAGGGAAGAGTCATATTGATCAGTCTTTCTGTTACAGCTACGAAGATTAAAAGTACAATGCGTCTCCCGATTTTGCACACAACTGAAAGTTAGCAGCATAGCAAGAGCAAATTCTCTGATTTTTGTACCTCAGGGTTGAACTGTGGAGTCCTTGGTGCTCTCTGAATTTGGATGTTTTCTTCAAGAATACAGGGTCTACATTCGTGGCATTCAGTTTCCCTCCCTCTCAGTTTAGACTTGAATCTAAAGGAATTAATTCAGTGGCCTAGAGGTTACAGTTATCTAATTTCCTTAGAAGAGCAGAATCCAAGTTCTGTATTTCTTTTAAAAAACAATCGCAACAGAAATCCTAAACAAAAGAGGAGAATACTGAGGTAGAAAGTCTAAACAAATATTTATTCATTATTACCTTTAACAGGTTCAGTTTCTGTCCCTTTCAAGATACGGCTATCTTCTGCAATCTAAGGCCGCCTACAAGCAAAGTCTTGCTTTGTTTTATATCGGTGGCATCAATGGAATTGCAGAAAAGGTTGTGTGGAGAGACACACCACGCTTATCATTTGCCTACATTCCTTTAACCATTAATCCATGTAGGTGGGACCTTTCCCCCCCACTCCCGAGCAAGTTATCTGACTAATTCTTCCCTTCTCATTTATTCATGCTAGTCTGGAAATAACTCAAATAAAACAAGGGTAGAACTAGAATGACACGTAGCCCCCCCCAACGTATGGCCACAATTAAGCGCAATATTTCTGTTGCAAAGCGAGATAGCGGTAAAGTGAATTTTGCTCCATTTTATGACCTTTCTTTCCACAGTTGTTAAGTGAATCACTGCAGTTGTTAAGTTAGTAACACGGTTGTTAAGTGACTCTGGCTTCCCCGTTGACTTTGCTTGTTGGAAGTTTGCAAAAAGGGATCACATGACCCTGGGACACTGCATAACCGTCATACATAGGAGTCAGTTGCCAAGCAATCAGTTTTTAATCACATGACCAGGGGGATGTAAGTGTGAAAAACGGTCATAAGTTGCTTTTTTCAATGCCGTTATAACTTTGAATAGTCACCAAATCAGCGGTTGTAAGTCAACGACCGCCTGCAGAAGCAGAGCCTGAATCTAATTGCTTCATAAAAACAGACTAAAAAATCTTTACAGTCTATTTTTTTGTGCACAAATGGATTCAGACCTACAGCTTTCTATTCATCTCAGGAGATTCTCAGTCATCCAGGATATAGTTGTCCCAAGGTGCTTTTTTCATATGGCATCTGGACTTTCTTTGTTTACTTTGAAGGTGTTTCACTTCTCATCCAAGAAACAGAACTAAAGAAGCTTCTTGGATGAGAAGCAGTTTTGGTCACCACGATGTAAAAAAGATGCTGAGACTCTAGAAAGAGTGCAGAGAAGAGCAACAAAGATGATTAGGGGACTGGAGGCTAAAACATACAAGGAAAGGCTGCTGGGATTGGTTACGTCTAGTTTAATGAAGAGAAGGACGAGGGGGGACATGTTAACAGTTTTCCAATATCTCAGGGGCTGCCCCAAAGAAGAGGGAATCAAGCTATCCTCCAAAGCACTTTCTGAAGGCAGGACAAGAAGCAACGGATGGAAACTCATCAAGGAGAGAAGCAACCTAGAACTAAGGAGAAACTTCCTGACAGTAAGAACAATTAACCAGTGGAACAACCTGCCTCCAGAAGCGGTGAATGCTCCAACACTGGAAGTTTTTAAGAAGAAACTGGACAGCCATTTGTTCGAAATGTTGTAGGGTTTCATGCCTGAGCAGGGGGTTGGACTAGATGACCTTGAAGGTCCCTTCCAACTCTACTATTATTATTATTATTATATTATTATTATTATTATTATTATTATTATTATTATTATTATTATCATCATCATCGTTATTTTTATTGTTGTTGTTGTTGTTATTATTATTATTATTATTATTATTATTATTATTATTATTATTATTATTATGAAAAACGTCCAGTTGCCTCTTGAAAAAGAAAAAAGCACCTTTGGGAGCCTTTGTGCTCAACCCTTAGAATATCTACTGTTCAGCTCTTGCTTACTTTTCTGTTATTGTCCCCCTCCTTGGGGTGGGGAGGGCACTTACGGCCCATTTACATTGTTGAGAAATACTGCTTGGAACCTTGTGGTATTCTCTGGAAAGAAAGATGACTCTGCAAGTAGTCAGAGATCTGTATTTCTCAGAAACTCATCCCCCTTGAAAACGTTTTTGGCTGAACCTCCTGAACTGTATGATGCTCTGTCTTTCTGTCTTGTCAGGGGCGAACTATGGGAAAAGGGGGTTCCGTATTGGTCCAAGCATTGATAAAACATTAACCTTTCATCGGCTTGTGTTATAGAATAAGTTAATTATGAGAAAATAAAGGTTAGGCAGGGAAGAAATCTGCAAACCATGCTTGAGCAAGATGTTCCAAATTATGAAGGGAGAGTGAAGTCCTGAACATGTTTTTTTCTGATAAAATTCTTGTGGGCAAGGAACATTTGTGGAAAAGAATACCTTGATCAGATGGACAACCATTAGACTTTGATAAAATGGTCATGGCACGTTCTATGACACTGAGACATCAAAGGGAGCTGGAGCATTCTAGACCAGGTTAAGTTCAAAAATCCTTGAGAATTGCTGCAAGCTTGACATTCAGGCAAATTGGCCATTAACAGGCACACAGAGATAAACAACATCTCCCTACCATTCAAAAGAGACAGTCAAAAAGCCAAAAAGGAAACAAAAAGGTCAAAATGCCTCATCACCAGCAATCAACAAACAGATAAGCAGAGATTAACACTAAGATTAAGCCACTCAGAATTATCCTATAATAGGATGGGCAGCCAATAAATTTTATAAGTAAATAAAGATTAACACTTGATCAACAACCAAGCTGTAAACAATATGCCAGTCAAGGAACTACCAACTCAGGCTACAATCCAACAGTAAACTACAGCCTAATCACCAAGACCACTCCCACCAACACTGATAGGGTAATCCACTTGTATACAAACAGAGAGCAAATCCCACACCCTTCTAGTACTGATGATATTACCTAGTCAGGTAATGAAATGTCTGCAAGAAAATGACCAAGCTCAGAGAGCATCAAGGCCCCAGAGTTCCCCTCCATCTCCTTCTCCTTCTCCTTCTCCTCCTCCTCCTCCCCTCCTCCTCCTCCTCCTCCTCCTCCTCCTCCTTCTCCTTCTCCTTCTCCTTCTCCTTCTCCTTCTCCTTCTCCTTCTCCTTCTCCTTCTCCTTCTCCTTCTCCTCCTTCTCCTTCTCCTTCTCCTCCTCCTCCCCTTCTCCTCCTCCTCCTCCTCCTCCTTCTCCTTCTCCTTCTCCTTCTCCTTCTCCTTCTCCTTCTCCTTCTCCTTCTCCTTCTCCTTCTCCTTCTCCTTCTCCTTCTCCTTCTCCTTCTCCTCCTCCTCCTCCTCCTCCTCCTCCAACTCCCTTCTAGCACTGATGATGTTACCTACTTTGGTAATGCACCATCTGCAAGAAAACAACCAAGCTCAGAGAGCACCAAGGACTCCACAGACACTGGAGTAATCCAATATTATTATTATTATTATTCCTTAAAGACGGGCTAGTGAAGAGAAATCTGAAGATTTTTTTCTTCACTCCATCAAAGTTCCTCTTGAAGATAGCTTCAGGGGACTTCCTGTACCTTTTAGTTCACTTGGCTAAACGCAAGAAGGACATTAGGCATGTAAGATCTGAAAGACCGAGGAAGTGAATGTGAAATACTTACAATATATCATATTATTCTCATATATATCTGTTATAAAGAGGAAATCTCTGAGGAAATATTAAGCTCCTGCCTTTAATGGGTTGCTCAGAACCAAAGGGGGAAAAATTAGTAGCCTGCAAACTATTACAAGCAAGAAAGACCACATATTGTTTCTTTATCAGCAAAATGGGGAGCCACTTCCCTAATAGATCAACGGGTGGTTAGTAAGAGCATCAAAAAAAAAAAGTTCCCCTAATGAATTGAGAGGAAAATTAAGTGCTAAAGCAAACATCCCCAGTTGCCAAGATTTCTGTAAGTTAATTCCTTATTTCTTTCAATAAGGAGGCTAAATAATAGTAGTAGTAGTGGTAGTAGTAGTAGTAGTAGTAGTAGTAGTAGTAGTAGTAAAGTTGGAAGGGACCTTGGAGGTCATCTAGTCCAGGGCTTTTCAACCTTTTCACCCATTGTAACACTTTTAGGATGTGGCAACATCCGAGAACCACCAGTCACCAGGGCACATAGAGTATTCTATTCCTTAAGTGACGGATACACAGGAAAGTAATGAAAGAAAAGATCAGAAACCGTGTCCTCATTTGCAATATGATTTATTTTCTTGAGTCCATCTTGTGGTCTCTAGTTTTTAATGATAGTTGATATAATCATTCAGTTGATAGAGTTTGTTCCATATTTTTGGATTCTCTACACCCTAATTGGAGGAAGATGTAGAAGGGGAAGTTCAGAAAAGTTCTCTTCTCTAACCTGGTGCCTTCCAGATGTGTTAGGTTACAGCTTTCATCATTCCTAGATAGCCAAATCACAACAGGAGGTGCAACCTGGCTTGCTTGGATGGAGGTCAGGTTATGGAAGGCTGATAAGCATGGGTCATCTTGGAACTGGGACTTCATTCAAGAAATCACTAGCACTTTGTGATCTGTCCAAGGTCCTGCAATCTTTTCCATTTGACTTCTGTGCTTTTCCCAAACTTTGGAATTATATGGATTGTCAATGCCATGGCTGTGCTAAACCAGGCCTGTTTTAAACTGGAATGGCTAAACCAGCCACAATGGCCAACCCTGAACTATAACTCCTGGTTAGCCATGGGTTCACTAACATTCAAAAACTAAACAAAGCACACTATGGATATGTGTGTTGCATAAATCAAGTCTGGATATACTTATATTCTTAACCACAGTAGAAAAGAGAAGAAAAAAACTTGTACAATAAGTTCAACCAGATCAGGTAAAAACTCTGAGGCTGGATTTGCACAGTGTACAAAGCTTTAAAAACAACAGCTCCAAACCAAAGAAATGAAGAGCAGGAAAGAAATCAAATCCTGGTGCCAACTGTTACTTTTTCTTATTAACTGTACCAAGCAACGAAACTGATTGATAGTTCTGTGAACTCCACAGCAAAAAGTTGCAATTTAAATGCGTGTAATGTCTGCCCTCTCAAGTACATTCCTCCCTCACAGCAAAATGTCACTGCCCCCAACTCATTAAAAGCAGAGAGGAAGAGAGAGTGCTTTTCCATCACCGGAGGCATTTAAAGCAGGACAACGTGGGCATTGATTTCTGCTTTAAATTATTTTCTAAAAAAATAAATAAAGTAAAAATCCTTTCAAAAATCTTAATGGGTTCAATGGCATTAATGGGGTAATGCCTGACCAGAGCTGGTTTAAGAAATGGAGGGAGGGTCCAATGCAACTCTAGATTTACAGAATTGTGGACTTCTCTTCAAAACAAAGCTTTGGAGATGGATGGATGGATGGATGGATGGATGGATGGATAGATGGATGGAGAGATGGACTGTCGCATGGACAGACAGACAGACAGACAGACAGACAGACAAAATGTATCTGTCTCTTGTCTAGTTTATTAATTGTTTGTTCGTTTTGATTGATTTAGAGAAAGAGAGAGAGAGAGAGCAATAGCAATAGCACTTAGACTTACTGTATATACCTCTTCACAGTGCTTTACAGCCCTCTTTAAGCGGTTTACAGAGTCAGCTTATTGCTCCCAACAATTTGAGTCCTTATTTTACCGATATCTGAAGGATGGAAGGCTAAGTCAACCTTGAGCCAGTGAGAATCAAACTGCTGGCAGTCGGCAGAGTTAAGTTGCAATTCTGCATTATAACCACTGTGCCACCATGGCTTTTATAGAGAGATAAGGAGAGAGAGAAAGAGAGAGAGAGAGAGAGAGAGAGAGAGAGAGAGAGAGAGAGAGAGAGAGAGAGAGAGAGAGAGAGAGAGAGAGAGAGAGAGAGAGAGAGAGAGAGAGAGAGAGAGAGAATCCTGAGGCAATTATAAGAAAATAAATTGTTCACACAGAGGTTTTTGCACATATATAAGTGTATATGTTTGAATGTTTAATGTAACTGTTTCAATAAAATATTATCGTACTTCAATGTAATTGTCCATATATAATCTTGGCCTATCAATAACTCATTCACAGGGCATAAATAACATCAGGTCTCCAATCCATTAGATAAATGAATTGTAATGTAAACCATTATATTTGCTTCCAATGTTGAGGAACTATTTTGTGAATAATAAGAGTCTGGAGAACCTATTTCCATTGTTCAACTGTCAGTGTCAACATAATAAGCATGTAATAATTGATTTAAGAGGAAAAATGCAGTGATTTTGGTTTTGTTCTAATGTAAATTTAGAAAGAAACCGCTCTTCCCAGCTCTGTTATGCCAGAGGCATTTGAATTTCTATTTTCATTCAGGAATGTTTCCTCTTCTGAGGAAAGTATACATGATTGTTTATTAGGAACCAGAGGCCAAAGATGAAACCAACATGTTATTTTATCTCCTTCCAACTCTAATGATTTTCCCAAGAAGAAAATATAAACTGTACTCTTTAGATAATACAATGTGCGTAACAGGATTGGTTTTGCAATCTTCAAACCAGGATAGATAGATTTTCTGATGCTGGAGACCACTGTTTTTAAAAAGGATTTTTTAAAATCTCTGAGTTGCCTTGAAAGGGAATAATAACAGAGCAGAAACATACTATCAAAAAAAAGCAAGCATTTATGGCCTCTTATTTACTTGCAAAAACATTGGAGTGTTTCTTAGTCTTTCTAAATTGATGCATGGATCAATACATCATTGGTTCTTTGTTTTTCCATTGATTTCCTGTAGAAAATTGATGCGAATCTTAGCAAATGTTGGGAGAGAATGTTAGTTGAAGATGTGTAGACTTCACCTTCCAGACCTCCGAAGCCAGCATTGCTATCATCTAGTGCAGCGGTTCTCAACCTGTGGGTCGCGACCCCATTTGGGGTCAAACGGCCATTTCACGGGGGTCGCCAAACAACGCAGTCCGCCATTTTCCCCCCTTTTCCTTAGCTGTGCTACTCCCTCTTATTCTATTGGCTTTTGAAAGCCAATAGAATGGACTCTCTTGAATAGAGTCTAATTCTATTGGCCTTCAAAAGCCAATAGGAATTGTCCAGGCTGTCTCCACCCTGCTGAGCCCGCCAAAAGTCCCAGTCTGCAAACGGTGCTGCAAGATGTCTGCAGCGAAGGCGAGCTCTCCGGAAGTTTCCACCCCTCCCTGCTGAGCAACTACTAAAACTGTAAGTAAAAGAGGGCCAGGGGTGGGAGTGGGAGGCCGGCGGGCACAGGGAGGGTTTTTGGCACATGTGGGGCAGCACCACGCATGCACGGCACAGGGGTTAGCACCACGCATGCGTGGCGCTTGACAGGTCGGGGCCGCGGCCTGAAAAAGGTTGAGAACCACTGATCTAGTGAATGGCTGCATGGGGAATTACAGCAGATGTTAGATGTTCTTCTAAAGTCACGTTTGGCACAGAAAGGTTTGAACTGCCAACCTCAAGAGAAAGATAAGAACATAAGAAGAGCCATGCTGAATCAGGCCAAAGCCCATTGAGTCCAGCATTCTGTGTCACACAGTGGCCCACCAATTGTACATGGGGATCTTGAGCAGAAAGAGAAGGCAAAACCCTCCCTTTCCCTTGACCCCCAACAAATGGTACTCAAGGGAATCCTGCCTGCCTCAGCCAACATAGAGGCGGCACATGGACATCCGTTTTAATAACCACCGATACACTTGGCATCCATGAATCTATCTAGCCCTGCCTTGAAGCTGTCAAGGCTGACAGCTGTCACGACCCCTTCTGGAAGTGAATTCCATAAATCAACGACCCTCTGGGTGAAGAAATATTTCCCTTTATTTGTCCTCACTTTCTTAGCTATGAGCTTTAGGGAGTGCCCCCTTGTCCTAGTATTGTGTGATAGAGAAAAGAATTTTTCTCTGTCCACCTTTTCTATCCCATGCATGATTTTATACACTTCGATCAAGTCACCCCTTAAACACCGTTTTTCAAGGCTGAAGAGACCAAGGCGTTGCAATCTGGTTTCATAAGGGAGGTGCTCCATTTCCTTGATCATTCTTGTTGCCCTTTTTTGCACCTTTTCCAGTTCCATTATATCCTTCTTGAGGTGCGGTGACCAGAATTGTACACAGTACTCCAAGTGTGGTCTCACCATCGATTTGTACAGAGGCAATACAACACTTGCTGACTTATTTTCGATTCCCTTCCTAATCATGCCAAGCATGGAATTTGCTTTTTTTTTTTTACTGCTGCTGCGCATTGGGTTGACATCTTCATCAAGCTGTCCACCAAAACCCCAAGATCCCTTTCTTGGGTTGTCTCTGAAAGTTTGGTCCCCATCAGTTGGTAGGTATAATTGGGGTTCTTTGCCCCGATGTGCATAACTTTGCACTTGTTTAGGTTAAAATGCATTTGCCACTTTGTTGCCCACTCACACAATTTCGAGAGATCCTTCTGGAGCTCCCGACAATCAGTTTCACTTTTCACTACCCAGAACAATTTAGTGTCATCAGCAAACTTTGCTACCTCACTATTTACTTCTACATCCAGATCATTGATGAATAAATTAAAAAGTAAAGGTCCCAAAACTGAACCTTGGGGTACACCACTTCTCACTTCTTTCCATCCAGAGAATTGTCCATTTATTGCCACCCTTTGCTTCCTACAATTTAGCCAGTTACCAATCCAGGACAAGACCTGTCCTCTAATTCCGTAGCTGAAGAGCTTTTTTAGGAGCCTTTGGTGAGGGACTTTGTCAAAAGCCTTTTGAAAGTCAAGATATACAATATCAACTGGGGCCCCTTTATCTATGTATTTATTTACACCCTCAAAGAATTCTAACAAGTTAGTAAGACATGATTTGCCTTTGCAGAAACCATGTTGATTTTCTTTCAGCAATGCCTGTTTTTCTATGTGCCCTGTAATTTTATCTTTAATAATGGTTTCCATCAGTTTGCCTGGAACTGAGGTTAAACTGACTGGTCTATAGTTTCCTGGATCACCTCTGGATCCTTTCTTGAAGATCGGGGTTATATTTGCCTCCCTCCAATCCTCCGGTACAGTGCCTGATCTTAGAGAAAGATTATATATTTTAGCTAGAAGTTCAGCAATTTCACACTTGAGTTCTTTGAGAACTCTAGGGTGGATGCCATCTGGACCCGGCGATTTGTTGACGTTTAGTTTAGAAAGGCATGCAAGAACATCTTCCTTGTTTACCTCTATCAGGTTTAATTCTTCTATTTCCCTCCCTGGGAAAACTAATTCAGTGGCAGGCAGATGTTCTCTATCCTCCTCGGTGAAAACGGAGGCAAAGAAGTCATTTAGCCTCTCAGCAATCTCCTTGTCTTCTCTGATTATCCCCTTCTGACCATTGTCATCGAGTGGCCCAACTGTTTTTCTGGTTGGGTTCCTGCTTCTGATGTACTTAAAAAAGGTTTTGTTATTGTTTTTAATATTCTTTGCTATATGCTCCTCAAAGTCTCTCTTGGCTTTCATGACGATCGCCTTGCATTTGGTCTGCCAGAGTTTGTGATCCCTCCTGTTCTCCTCGGTAGGAAGAGCCTTCCATTTCTTAAATGAGTTTTTCTTCTTTCCAATAACCTCCTTTACCTCATTCGTAAGCCATACTGGTATCCTCTTGGACTTTCCAGTCCTCTTTCTTCTTTTAGGAATGCATTTTATTTGAGCCTGTTGTAACGTATTTTTAAACAGTTTCCAAGCATTTGGGAGGGATTTGACTTTTTTTACTGTTCCTTTTAGTTTCTTCTTTACTATTTTCCTCATTTTGTCAAAATTCCTTCTGTGAAAGTTTAAGGTCTCTGTGTTAGTTTTCACTGACAATTTGCTGTCCATGGTTAAGTTGAAGGTTATTGTGTTGTGGTCGCTGGTTCCTATGGGCTTGGTTACAAGGACATCATGAACCAAATCCTGTGCATTAGTTAGAACCAAGTCCAGGATCTCCTTTCCCCTGGTTGGTTCCATGACCATCTGCTCAAGGGAATAATCAGCTAACATGTCGAGGAACCTTGTCTCTCTTTCATGTGTAGAACAAGAATTTACCCAATCTATTTGGGGATAGTTGAAGTCCCCCATTATGACTACTCTATTTCTTTTTGAGGCCTCCTTAAATTCATTTTCCAAATAGCAATCTGCCTCTGGAGTTTGGTTGGGAGGGCGATAGCAGATCCCTAATGTCAGATTAGTTTCCTGTCCTGGGATTTTTATCCACAATGTTTCTGTGGGTGAGTTTGAATTTTCTTGAATTTCGAGTCCATGAGATTCTAACTCCTCATTTATGTACAAGGCCACGCCACCACCATTTCTCCCTCTCCTGTCCATCCTATACAATTTGTAACCTGGAATCCTTGTGTCCCATTGGTTTTCATCTGTCCACCAGGTTTCTGTTATGCCGATAATATCAATATTATTTTCCTTCACCAAGCATTCCAATTCCCCTATTTTTGCTTCTAGCATTCATGTACAGACATTTATATGTAATTTTCTGGTGCACTTTCAACTTTGACTGTAGATTTTGACTGTAGAATTTGATTGAAGAATTTGTAGATGGTCTACCATGTCCTTCTGCTTGACTATTACAATTTAGTTTTCCTGTTGAATCACCAATGTGTGCATAACTTCCACCCTCCATATTTGGCAGTGCACCTTCTCGAACCGGAAGCTGCCCAGCTCCTGTCGACTTGCCCCTACGAATCAGTTTAAAAGCTGCTCTGAAACCTTTTTAATATTAATCGCCAACAGTCTGGTTCCATTATGGTTCAAGTGTAACCCATCCCTTCTGTACAGGTGTGGCTTGTCCCAAAATGTTTCCCAGTTCCTAATGAATCTAAACCCTTCCTCTCGACACCACTGCCTCATCCACGCATTGAAGCTCCTGAGCTCTGCCTGTCTAGCTGGCCCTGTGCATGGAACAGGTAGCATCTCTGAGAATGCAGCCTTGGGGGTCCTGGACTTTAATCTTCTAACTAGCAACCTAAATTTGGCTTCCAGGACCTTCTGCTTAGCTTTCCCAATGTCATTGGTACCGACATGTACCACGACGGTTGGCTCCACCCCAGCACTGTCTATCAGCCTGTCTAGATGCCTCATGATGTCTGCAACCTTTGCACCCGGCAGGCAGTTTACCATGCGATCAACACTTCCATCACAAACCCGTCTCTGGGGAGCCTGTCCCTCTTCCACAGATTGATGTCCTCCCTGCCCAAGATCTCCATTCTCCAAAGCAGCTGGAGAGCTGCTCAGCATGGAGTGGGACGCTCCTGCTGCATCCCTGAAGATCTTCTCCTGCCTCACTATCCCTCTCTGCTTCTCCAGGTCTGCCACCTTGGCTTCAAGAGAAAGAACCTGTTCCCTGAGAGCCAGGAGCTCATTGCACTGATCACACACCCAAGACTTCTGTCCAGCAGACAGATAGTCATACATGTGACACTCAATGCAAAACACTGGGAATCTCCCCTCCGTCTGCCGGCTATCTATCTCCATTTCTTATTATTATATGTTTACTGTTATTATTACACAAATCACTTTTTAAAAAATATATTTAACTTCCTCTTCTAGATATCAATGATTTTTTGATGGTTTTGATAAGGTTAATAATTTTATTCCCTTACTCACTTATATTGATTTTAAAAAAAACACTGCTTTTTAGGTTGTTCAAATTTTTGTTTGGGTCTTAGTTTACTTTTTGGATTTTATCTTACTTGTTTTAGGATTATATCACTCACCGATAGGGGCGCGGTGGCTGCTAAAAAGGTGAATTAGTAATTAAACAAGAAACCCCACAAACTTACCAGGGCTCAGCAGGTATTCCTCCCAAGGTTCCTGCCAAGTTCTTTTCTCCCTTTTTATTTTCTGTTTTATTTCCTTTTTTGAAAATGCTCTGCTTAAACAAAAGCAGCTGCCTCTCTGCTTCCCAAAGGAAGCTATTTCCTCCCAGCTACCAGGGATTAGTCAGCAGGGGGGCTGCAGCAGAAGGCTCCACCCCCTCAAAACCTGTGCTGAGGGCAAACATAGAAGAAGGGGGAAGGAGAAACCCTTTTTATGGCTGCTAAAAAAAGGTGAATTAGTAATTAAACAAGAAACCCCACAAACTTACCAGGGCTCAGCAGGTATTCTTCCCAAGGTTCCTTCCAAGTTCTTTTCTCCCTTTTTATTTTCTGTTTTATTTCCTTTTTTGAAAATGCTCTGCTTAAACAAAAGCAGCTGCCTCTCTGCTTCCCAAAGGAAGCTATTTCCTCCCAGCTACCAGGGATTAGTCAGCAGGGGGGCTGCAGCAGAAGGCTCCAGCCCCTCAAAACCTGTGCTGAGGGCAAACTTAGAAGAAGGGGGAAGGAGAAACCCTTTTTATGGCTGCTAAAAAAAGGTAAATTAGTAATTAAACAAGAAACCCCACAAACTTACCAGGGCTCAGCAGGTATTCTTCCCAAGGTTCCTGCCAAGTTCTTTTCTCCCTTTTTATTTTCTGTTTTATTTCCTTTTTTGAAAATGCTCTGCTTAAACAAAAGCAGCTGCCTCTCTGCTTCCCAAAGGAAGCTATTTCCTCCCAGCTACCAGGGATTAGTCAGCAGGGGGACTGCAGCAGAAGGCTCCAGCCCCTCAAAACCTGTGCTGAGGGCAAACTTAGAAGAAGGGGGAATAAGAAACCCTTTTTATGGCTGCTAAAAAAAGGTGAATTAGTAATTAAACAAGAAACCCCACAAACTTACCAGGGCTCAGCAGGTATTCTTCCCAAGGTTCCTGCCAAGTTCTTTTCTCCCTTTTTATTTTCTGTTTTATTTCCTTTTTTGAAAATGCTCTGCTTAAACAAAAGCAGCTGCCTCTCTGCTTCCCAAAGGAAGCTATTTCCTCCCAGCTACCAGGGATTAGTCAGCAGGGGGGCTGCAGCAGAAGGCTCCAGCCCCTCAAAACCTGTGCTGAGGGCAAACTTAGAAGAAGGGGAAAGGAGAAACCCTTTTTATGGCTGCTAAAAAAAGGTGAATTAGTAATTAAACAAGAAACCCCACAAACTTACCAGGGCTCAGCAGGTATTCTTCCCAAGGTTCCTTCCAAGTTCTTTTCTCCCCTTTTATTTTCTGTTTTATTTCCTTTTTTGAAAATGCTCTGCTTAAACAAAAGCAGCTGCCTCTCTGCTTCCCAAAGGAAGATCCCACATGGAACAGCAGCAGGAGAGGAAAGTATTGAATATTCAGTTTCAAATCAGTGGCAAATCTTTTGTTGCCACGTCCTCTTAACCTGCAGTCGGGCTGCAAAAAACAGACTGCTCTTCGCAGTTGTTGTGATTTCAAACGTCGCTTGTCAGGTTTCGCTAAGAAATGCTTGATAAAACTGGGAAAAGAGCCACTGGCAAACTGGTTCTTAACGTGTCATATTCCTCTCCTGTTTGGGAAGTAAAAGATTTGTGCCCTAATAAAAATATGTGTGTGTACATGGGTATAAGCATAATGGTATTTTTTTGAGAGCTGAATGCAATCAAATTTCATTTTAATGTATGCTGATTAGTGTACGTATAAAGTGACAATAAAGTTATTATTCCATTCTATTCTGTTCTGTTCTATTCTATTCTGGTCTATTTTCAATAATTCTGTTCTATTCTATTCTATTTCCAATAATTCTATTCTATTCTATTCTATTCTATTCTATTCTATTCTATTCTATTCTATTCTATTCTATTCTATTCTATTCTATTCTATTCTATTCCATTCCATTCCATTCCATTCCATTCCATTCCATTCCATTCCATTCCATCCAATTATTCTATTCTATTCTATTCTATTCTATTCTATTCTATTCTATTCTATTCTATTCTATTCTATTCTATTCTATTCTATTCTATTCTATTCTATTCTATTCTTTGTCCCTTGCCACTGTTTGCAAGGAAATAAATGAACTTTGGGGGAAGAAAATCTATGGGGTCTTTGCAAAATCTCTGTTTAAGGCTGGGCAAAGATCTTGGCTACTCAAAAACCACTCAGAGATGACGACAACGATGACGATGATGATGTGTACAGTCAGCGGGGTGACTCTGGGCCAATCATCAAAAGACTGTGAGTTCTAATTCTGCTTTAGACATGAAAGCTGGCTGGGTCACTTTGGGCCAGTCACCAGGAGATGGTGAGTTCTAGTCCCACCTTAGACATAAAAGTCAGCTGGGTGCGTTTGGGCATCTCTCCCATCCCAACTCCCCTCACAGGAATATTGTTGTGGTGAAAAGGAAGAAGGTGCATTAAGTAGGTTTATCACCATGAGTTATTTATTGGGGAAAAATAATAAAGGCAGGATATAAACAAACAACTACTTCATGTATGCTCTCTATGACGGAGTTCATTTATAGAATAAAGAATACTTAAATTTATAGAATACAGAATAACGGAGTTGGAAGGGACTTTAGATGCAGTTCCTTTTAGTTTCTTCTTTACTATTTTCCTCATTTTGTCAAAATTCCCTCTGTGAAAGTTTAAGGTCTCTGTGTTAGTTTTCACTGACAATTTGCTATCCATGGTTAAATTGAAGGTTATTGTGTTGTGATCGCTGGTTCCTATGGGCTCGGTTACAAGGACATCATGAACCAAATCCCATGCGTTAGTTAGAACCAAGTCCAGGATCCCCTTTCCCCTGGTAGGTTCCATGACCATCTGCTCAAGGGAATAATTGGCTAACATGTCAAGGAACCTTGTCTCTCTTTCATGTGTAGAACAAGAATTTACCCAATCTATTTGGGGATAGTTGAAGTCCCCCATTATGACTACCCTATTTCTTTTTGAGGCCTCCTTAAATTCATTTTCCAAATAGCAATCTGCCTCTGGAGTTTGGTTGGGAGGGCGATAGCAGATCCCTAATGTCAGATTAGTTTCCTGTCCTGGGATTTTTATCCACAATGTTTCTGTGGGTGAGTTTGAATTTTCTTGAATTTCGAGTCCATGAGATTCTAACTCCTCATTTATGTACAAGGCCACGCCACCACCGTTTCTCCTATACAATTTGTAACCTGGAATGCTTGTGTCCCATTGGTTTTCATCTGTTCACCAGGTTTCTGTTATGCCAATAATATCAATATTATTTTCCTTCACCAAGCATTCCAATTCTCCTATTTTTGCTCGAATGCTTCATTTATATGTAATTTTCTGGTGCACTTTCAACTTTGACTGTAGATTTTGACTGTAGACTTTGATTGAAGAATTTGTAGATGGTCTACCATGTCCTTCTGCTTGACTATTACAATTTAGTTTTCCTGTTGAATCACCAATGTGTGCATAACTTCCACCCTCCATATTTGGCAGTGCACCTTCTCGAACCGGAAGCTGCCCAGCTCCTGTCGACTTGCCCCTACGAATCAGTTTAAAAGCTGCTCTGAAACATTTTTAATATTAATCGCCAACAGTCTGGTTCCATTATGGTTCAAGTGTAACCCGTCCCTTCTGTACAGGTGTGGCTTGTCCCAAAATGTTTCCCAGTTCCTAATGAATCTAAACCCTTCCTCTCGACACCACTGCCTCATCCACGCATTGAAGCTCCTGAGCTCTGCCTGTCTAGCTGGCCCTGTGCATGGAACAGGTAGCATCTCTGAGAATGCAACCTTGGGGGTCCTGGACTTTAATCTTCTAACTAGCAACCTAAATTTGGCTTCCAGGACCTTCCGCTTAGCTTTCCCAATGTCATTGGTACCGACATGTACCACGACGGTTGGCTCCACCCCAGCACTGTCTATCAGCCTGTCTAGATGCCTCATGATGTCTGCAACCTTTGCACCCGGCAGGCAGTTTACCATGCGATCAACGCTTCCATCACAAACCCGTCTCTCTATATTTCTAACAATCGAATCACCCACTACAAGAAGCCCCCCTCCCACCACCCACGGAGAAGTATCCTCGGTGCAAGAGGATATGGGCACATCCTCCAAGGAAGGGGTCCCAACTAAGGGAGCCTGTCCCTCTTCCACAGATTGATGTCCTCCCTGCCCAAGATCTCCATTCTCCAAAGCAGCTGGAGAGCTGCTCAGCATGGAGTGGGACGCTCCTGCTGCATCCCTGAAGATCTTCTCCTGCCTCACTATCCCTCTCTGCTTCTCCAGGTCTGCTACCTTGGCTTCAAGGGAAAGAACCTGTTCCCTGAGAGCCAGGAGCTCATTGCTCTGATCACACACCCAAGACTTCTGTCCAGCAGACAGATAGTCGTACATGTGACACTCAATGCAAAACACTGGGAAGCTCCCCTCCATCTGCCGGCTATCTATCTCCATTTCTTATTATTATATGTTTACTGTTATTACACAAATCACTTTTTAAAAAATATATTTAACTTCCTCTTCTAGATATCAATGATTTTTTGATGGTTTTGATAAGGTTAATAATTTTATTCCCTTACTCACTTATATTGATTTAAAAAAAACACTGCTTTTTAGGTTGTTCAAATTTTTGTTTTGGTCTTAGTTTACTTTTTGGATTTTATCCTACTTGTTTTAGGATTATATCGCGCACCGATAGGGGCGCAGTGGCTGCTAAAAAGGTGAATTAGTAATTAAACAAGAAACCCCACAAACTTACCAGGGCTCAGCAGGTATTCTTCCCAAGGTTCCTGCCAAGTTCTTTTCTCCCTTTTTATTTTCTGTTTTATTTCCTTTTTTGAAAATGCTCTGCTTAAATAAAAGCAGCTGCCTCTCTGCTTCCCAAAGGAAGCTATTTCCTCCCAGCTACCAGGGATTAGTCAACAGGGGGGCTGCAGCAGAAGGCTCCACCCCCTCAAAACCTGTGCTGAGCATAGCATATGCCCAATATTGGAAGAATGAAAACATACCCACAGAGGATATGATTATCCATAAAATTTTGGAATGCGCAGAAATGAACAAACTTACATTAGAATTAAAAGATAAGGAGGCAACAGAATTTTACGAAACCTGGAACATTTGTTATAGTTGGCTAGAACAGAGAAAGAAAAAGACATAAGGATTGAAATGTAAATAATATGTAAATAAGAGGTAATAGAATACTTAAAATGTATAGCACGGCTTTGTTAAGAGAAAAGAATTTTGTTTATGCATGTATTGTTGGTTTTGGTGTATGGTATTTGGTGAAAAAAAAATAAAAATTAAAAAAAAAACCTGTGCTGAGGGCAAACTTAGAAGAAGGGGGAAGGAGAAACCCTTTTTATGGCTGCTAAAAAAAGGTGAATTAGTAATTAAACAAGAAACCCAAACTTACCAGGGCTCAGCAGGTATTGTTCCCAAGGTTCCTTCCAAGTTCTTTTCTCCCTTTTTATTTTCTGTTTTATTTCCTTTTTTGAAAATGCTCTGCTTAAACAAAAGCAGCTGCCTCTCTGCTTCCCAAAGGAAGCTATTTCCTCCCAGCTACCAGGGATTAGTCAGCAGGGGGGCTGCAGCAGAAGGCTCCACCCCCTCAAAACCTGTGCTGAGGGCAAACTTAGAAGAAGGGGGAAGGAGAAACCCTTTTTATGGCTGCTAAAAAAAGGTGAATTAGTAATTAAACAAGAAACCCCACAAACTTACCAGGGCTCAGCAGGTATTCTTCCCAAGGTTCCTTCCAAGTTCTTTTCTCCCTTTTTATTTTCTGTTTTATTTCCTTTTTTTAAAATGCTCTGCTTAAATAAAAGCAGCTGCCTCTCTGCTTCCCAAAGGAAGATCCCACATGGAACAGCAGCAGGAGAGGAAAGTATTGAATATTCAGTTTCAAATCAGTGGCAAATCTTTTGTTGCCACGTCCTCTTAACCTGCAGTCGGGCTGCAAAAAACAGACTGCTCTTCGCAGTTGTTGTGATTTCAAACGTCGCTTGTCAGGTTTCGCTAAGAAATGCTTGATAAAACTGGGAAAAGAGCCACTGGCAAACTGGTTCTTAACGTGTCACATTCCTCTCCTGTTTGGGAAGTAAAAGATTTGTGCCCTAAAAAAATATGTGTGTGTACATGGGTATAAGCATAATGGTATTTTTTTGAGAGCTGAATGCAATCAAATTTCATTTTAATGTATGCTGATTAGTGTACAATAAAGTTATTATTCCATTCTATTCTGTTCTATTCTATTCTAGTCTATTTTCAATAATTCTGTTCTATTCTATTCTATTCTATTTCCAATAATTCTATTCTATTCTATTCTATTCTATTCTATTCTATTCTATTCTATTCTATTCTATTCTATTCTATTCTATTCTATTCTATTCTATTCTATTCTATTCTATTCCATTCCATTCCATTCCATTCCATTATTCTATTCTATTCTATTCTATTCTATTCTATTCTATTCTATTCTATTCTATTCTATTCTATTCTATTCTATTCTATTCTATTCTATTCTATTCTATTCTATTCTATTCTATTCTATTCTTTGTCCCTTGCCACTGTTTGCAAGGAAATAAATGAACTTTGGGGGAAGAAAATCTATGGGGTCTTTGCAAAATCTCTGTTTAAGGCTGGGCAAAGATCTTGGCTACTCAAAAACCACTCAGAGATGACGACAACGACGACGATGATGATGTGTACAGTCAGCGGGGTGACTCTGGGCCAATCATCAAAAGACTGTGAGTTCTAATTCTGCTTTAGACATGAAAGCTGGCTGGGTCACTTTTGGCCAGTCACCAGGAGATGGTGAGTTCTAGTCCCACCTTAGACATAAAAGTCAGCTGGGTGCGTTTGGGCATCTCTCCCATCCCAACTCCCCTCACAGGAATATTGTTGTGGTGAAAAGGAAGAAGGTGCATTAAGTAGGTTTATCACCATGAGTTATTTATTGGGGAAAAATAATAAAGGCAGGATATAAACAAACAACTACTTCATGTATGCTCTCTATGACGGAGTTCATTTATAGAATAAAGAATACTTAAATTTATAGAATACAGAATAACGGAGTTGGAAGGGACTTTAGATGCAGTGTTTCTCAACCTTGACCATTTTAAGGCATGTGGACTTCAACTCCCAGAATTCCACAGCCAGCATTGCTGGCTGTGGAATTCTGGGAGTTGAAGTCCACATGCCTTAAAATGGACAAGGTTGAGAAACACTGCTTTAGAGTTTTCTAGTCCAACCCCCTGCTCAAGCAGGAGACCCTATGCCATTCCAGACAAGTTGTTGTCTAATCTCTTCTCAAAAACCTCCAATGATGGAGCATCCACAACTTCTGGAGGCAAGCGGTTCCACTGGTTAATTGTTCTCACTGATAGGAAATTTCTCCTTATTTCTAGGTTGCGTCTCTCTTTAATGGTCTTCCACCCATTACTTCTTACTTCTTCTCCTACCCTCAAGAGTTTTGGAGAATAGATTGATCCCTTCTTCTCTTTTATTGCCCCTTAAGTCCTGGAGGAATGCTATCACGTCACCACAACCCTTCTCTTCGTGAGACTAGACATTCCCAAGTCCCTCAACCATTGGATTTAGCCTCCAGGCACTTAATCATCTTTGTTGCGCTTCTCTGCTCTCTTATTTATTTGCCCATAGAAAAATAAATATTGTTATACAAAAAAAGGAAGAAAAAGACATTTTGTTCATCAGCAAACGGTAAGCAATGTGCTCCAAGGAGACAAAATACATGGATGAGTAAGCATAATGGATGAAGTATAGATTATTTTCCAAGAAGGCAAATACAGTATTGCAGTGAAATGGAAGGAGAAGTTTTGTAGAGGCAAAAAATGTGTTTGTGTGTGTGTGTGTGAAGCCAGAGGAATAACTGTTTTCTCTCACTTTCAGGACTGTTCTAGGACATAGTGTCTTGTGCCTAAGGATATTTAGTCATGTATTATTATTATCCTTCTCATCTTTACTATTACCTACTCCTATTGGTACCTTATGATTATATCACTTTGTTGTTTATATGTACACTAAGAGCTTGTGCATCGGAGATAAATTTGTTGCGTGAGGGTGGAGGTTCATTCTCCAAGCTTGTGGGTTGGTTTCTGAACATTTTGTTACCAGGCTAGATAACGTTGCAAGCTCCCCACACACACACAACCAACACTTCATCTCCCAATGACCCTCACCTGACATACCCTCCATCACAAGGCCCATCACAAGACTCTCACTGGTGACCCACACCTGACCCATCACAAGACCCTCACTTGACATACACACACCTGACCATCACGAGATCCATCACAAAACTCATCACAAGACCCTGTTCTGAGGTTACCCTCACCTGAAGTGCCCTCACCATCACAGGACCTACTGACCAGATGAAGCCCTTGTAAACAGAAGGAAACTGACACTGACATCACCTAAATTCTGCTGAAGATGTTACCTTGCCTAGTAACAAACATTGGGAAACCAATCCACAAGCTTGGACAACGAACCTACACCCGCATCTTACACCTGATCTACAGATATTTGCCACTATCACAAATTCCTTGTGTGTCCAATCACTCTTGGCCAATATTCTATTCTATTCTATTCTATTCTATTCTATTCTATTCTATTCTATTCTATTCTATTCTATTCTATTCTATTCTATTCTATTCTATTCTATTCTATTCTATTCTATTCTATTCTATTCTATTCATTCTAGTCTAGTCTAGTCTAGTCTAGTCTAGTCTAGTCTAGTCCAGTCCAGTCCAGTCCAGTCTCTATTTTCTATTTTCTATTTTCTATTCTATTCTACCCTACCCTACCCTATCCTATCCTAGTTTCTACGTATCTTCTTCTGGAGCCTTCTGAAAATTGATTTTCTGCCAGGAGAATCCACCTGACTGTTTCCCCATCTCCCCAACAACTATACTCCAAGTCGCTTCTTCACTCAAGCCCTGTGATTTTAACAGGTATTTGAGCAAGCCCGATGCTACTTTGCAAAGCCCATAATCAAATTCAGGGAAAGGAAGAAAAGCTTTGCAGAAGCACAAGCTCTTGGCACTCAGGCACTCAGGCATATAAATAATATCTAAAAGACTCTTGCAGAGGTGTGTAACTCTCTAATTGACATTTGTTTTGGAAACTGTAGGTTGACCCACCCAAAAAAACCTGTCTGGATGTTCTGTCAAAGACCTGTGTGATGTCCTTGACAAAATCCGGACTTCGTCCCCTTAACCTTCGGGTGATTAATGTTAAGGAGCTGTTTTCTTATAAACTACACAGGAAGCTTTGTTGAAAGGTAGTGTAGAAAAAAAAAGGCAAAGGTGTGAAGTGGGATTAAGAGGACAATTATTTCCCTTTTCAAGGATCTCTTCTGAAAGCCTTTGTGGACCAAGATTACAATTGCTCCCTACACACAGTCTCCTCAGAGCAAAGCAGCACGGCATTTTGTTTTGTCTGGTGAGTCAAGCACTTGCAACTTAAAATTACTTGGAGTTTGTTTTCTTTTTTTTTTAAACAATTTTTATTAGTTTTCCATTTTGCACCAACAGAAGCTTAAGAGCCAATGTGGAGATATGGTGATCAATTAAAAAAAGAAAACAATAGCATTATAAATATACAGTTCATACAATATTTCTTAAAATTTCCCTCTCTATATATATATTATAATCAAATTGATTCGAATAAAATCATTCATTAATATATCTAAATATAAATTCTCTTAATCAATCAAAACTTTCAACCGCTCAGTGTCTATTCTATACAAATCTATAATTTCTCACATATTTAAACTTAAACTGAAACTCTTCATTTATTTCAGATATTTTATTTATTTATTTTATTATTTATTTATTAATTGGATTTCTATGCTGCCCTATTCCTATTATAATCTCCTTAATACATTTCTAAAACAAATTTTCATTTATATTGCTGCATATGAATTTCATTAATCAATAAACGTCTAGAAGAGCTCATTATCTATCCCAAAAATCCTGTTTTACACTTTATTAATTTTTCAAATGTTAAAATTTAAACTTACTTACTGTATATATTTGCTATTCAGGTACCCCAAGTTTCTCTTATTTAAATCTATTCTTTTTCAATAATTCTCTTGGAGTTTGTTTTCTGTTGATCTGATACAGGAACTCCATCTTCTGGTGGAGGACTAGACAGCCATGTAGAATGAAATGCAAGCTAAAATGGTTAGATGACTCCTGGAACAAAGCAAAATTATCCCAGTAATCGGGATTAACGGTGGAGATGCTGAGAGCTTAAGTAGATTTTTCCGTTGCATTTTTTTTCAGCCATCTACACAAAATTGTCCAGGGAGATAAACTGTATATTATTTCATGGCTACCAGCTACCAACTGCTGTTCCAAAAGTTATTCCCATGCCACACAGTACATCAGTGATAAATGCAAACAAAAAATATCAAGCAATATGAAGATAAGAATCTGCCATTTTCATCTTTTTTTCTATATTACAGATTTCAATGTCTCTGCTGTTGCTTTGTTGATATGTGTATCACATGTGTGAGTTCATGTGTGCACTTTTGCTTTCAGATTTCTTGTCCTCTGATTTCCTGAACAATTTTTTTGAGGAGAAGGTGGATCAACATCGTGCCTGACAAAATAAATGTTTAGGAGGGATGTCCTGTCTGGCCAAGCCTTCCCCCCACACCCTGTATTTTGGCCAATCTACATCTCCATTTTTTCCCTCTGGATTTTGAGATCTGCATACACAACACTGCTAACCACGGCTGAGGAGATCGGCTCATGGTTATCCCAAAACAGTTGGGATAAGAGCCCTGGTGGCGCAGTGGTTAGAAGGCAGTATTAGAAGGCTAACTCACTGCTCACTCCAGTTCAATCCTGACAGACTCAAGGTTGACGCAGCCTTCCACGATTCTTCTGAGGTCAGTAAAATGAGGACCCAGATTATTGGGGGCAATATGATGACTGTGTAAACTGCTTAGAGAAGGCTGTAAAACAATGTGAAACAGTGTATTATTTTAAGTGCTATTGCTATTAAACTGCCTTTCTCTTGTCCCAGCATTGACTGGTGATCCATTACAACTATATACATTATGTCTGGATCAGAGATGACTAATGATTGAGAGCAGCTTAATGCTCTATATCAGTGATGGCGAACCTTTTAGAGACCGAGTGCCCAAACTGCAACCCAAAACTCACTTATGCATTGTCGGGTGCCAGGTGGGTGTGGCCCATTGGGTGGGCGTGGCTGCAGTGGTAACGGCAGACTGGGTGGGACTAAAAAGTTCAATCAATCAATTCCAACTTTGCAAGATTTTTTTTCCCGTGAGAAGTTGAAATTGACTGATTGATTGAACCTTTTTTTTTTTTTTGCACACGGCGGCAGAGGCCTAAAGCGAAAAGTTTTTATAAAACCCAGCTGAAGGCCTAGGACTGGGGCGACGGCATGCGTGCCCACAGACAGGGCTCTGAGTGCCACCACTACACTATATGATTTCAGGAAGGCTTATTTCATTGAAAGCATTTATCTCTTGCTACCCCCTGCAAGTGGACTACATAAGACAAACCTTCCAAGTCTTGAACTTCCCTCCCAAGACTATCCTGTTGCTTTCTTGGCCACAATCCAGAAACATCTGGCCATCCTCTTTACACTAGGAAGAAAAGCATGCATAAAGACACAGAATGAAACCTAGAAGAGTAACACATCTTTATCTTCTCAGGCTACATCTGTTTGTTTGGTTGTTGTTGGGTTGGGGGTTTGTTTTTTTTTGGAGATGCTCTTTCACCATGGTCAACTCACCACAGCCAACTTGCTGTGGGACAACTTGGTGCAGGATAAGAGTTACACTAATATCAAAGAAATAGTAGAAGAGAATCATCAAAGAAAGGGTGCAAAAGGAGGAACAAAGCGAAATGTGAATGGCAAAAACTGAAATAATTACTGATTTTAAAATTAAGTTGAATTGTTGAATTGTCCCACGGCAAGTTGGCCGTGATGAGTTGGCTGCGGTGAATTGTCCCATTCCAGCTCCAGGAGCTCTTTTGGTGGACAATAAGGGAAGAAAAGGCCCTGGCCTCTATTGGCTACAATAGGTCACAGACCTGCACAGAACGCAGTTGTTAGCTCCCCATAGCTACAGTTGTGTTTGGAGGTTTGCATATTTTCATACAGTTTATCCCCTCCTTGCAAATTGAAATAGAGCCCACGGTTTCAGCTAAGTTTAGCATCAGGTGGAAAATATTGCCAGCAGATGCCCACCCCCACCCCCTTTTCTGTCCTAGCACAGTAAACAGATTGAGCCATCATTGCACAAAGTTTATTTTCCAAGACCTGATGGCAAAGGGGGGGGACCGTTAACCCTCCCCACCACCACCACCACTCAGGAGAAAAACTACCAGTATCTTGCCATCATTTCAGACTTTCTGCTTTCATAGTTGAGAGAAATTTTCAGAAGTCACTTTCGCCCAAAGCTGTTTCCCTTAGGAAAAAAAGAGAGAGCTCTTGGGACACAGAAGGCCTGTACGATGCCAACTTATGAATAAATACAGACTGAGGATCGCAGTAGGCTGAGACATAAAGCTTTTCCTTAAGGTGGCATCTTTCTCTGGCAGTACACTCATTATTCCATATGCCAGCTTGCAAACACTTCTTGCCTACTAGATGAAGGAGAAAGGCTTTTATACTCCACTAGCTGAAATATTTTTCTCCAGTATCCAGCTAAGGGGACTGTGTTGTTCCTCCACATCAACTTCCTTGTTAGCAGCTTCCAGCTTTATAAAACAATCAAGCAGACGGGACAGGAACCTTGGGGATCGTCAGTTTATACGTCTTAACCTAGAGGAGCACATCCCTAGAGTGAGGTGAGCCTCCTGCAGATTCCAGGGTAGTCCTTCCCCGCCTTCCAAAAGTGACCATTGAATTGTAACTGCACACCAATCCAAGGTCATTTAAACCACATTTGGCTTAATGTGTGAATCCAGCCACAGGATCAAGGCATTCAGATCCTGGGCAATGCACCCTCCTTGGGTTCCACTAAATAAACAGGTTGGGGCAGGAGCAAGAAGCAACGGATGGAAACTCACCAAGGAGAGAAGCAACCTAGAATTAAGAAGAAACTTCTTGACAGTTAGAACAATTAACCAGTGGAACGACTTGCCTCCAGAAGTTGTGAATGCTCCAACACTGGAAGTTTTTAAGAAGAGACTGGACAACCATTTGTCTGCATAGGGTTTCCTGCCTGAGCAGGGGCTTGGACTAGAAGACCTCCAAGGTCCCTTCCAACTCTATTATTTTAATCTATTTTAAAGGATGCATATGGCAGTGCAGAACAAAGTTTTAGCAGTGGGTTTTGATTTGCACCAGAGACCCGGAAGCATGGGGAGAAAACAAGGCTTTCAAGCATCTCGTGTGAAAACTCATATGTTGGTTGTGTTTGCTTAGAAAGAGCCCTCTCCCCTCCCTCAAGCTGGAGAGTGAAAAAAGGAGGAGCTGGAAATCTCAGCCAGCTGCTCTCAGCCCAGCTCACAAGCTTTCTCGGCAGCATTGCTGGAAGCAGCTTAAAGCAGCCCTCTCTCTATCTCCAAGGCTTGATCAACAGAGAGACTCCAGTTGATGGATCATGGCAACAACCAGAGGAAAGCAAGTCTTCAAGATGCCTACTCAGCTGCTGGGAACATTTGAATGAAATGCTTCTACTGATAACCATGGAGAAGATCTTTCAAGACAGAGCCAGCATATAGAACCTATCAGATTTCCATCCGGAGGGGGGGGGAGAAGCTTGGATCAACAACTTCCACAATTTGTAGGCGAAACATACAGGTCCACTGTTTTCCTGGAAACATCCCCCAAAGTGGGGCCACCTCCCCTGAAGAGAGTCCCCATGGAGGAGGTAGCCACCAATGTCACCTTTTGCACCACTGATATGGTTTTCAAGCAAGCCAATGCTTCTACTTGTTGGCCAAGCATGACGGGAGCTGGACCAGAGACAGTGATTATCCCCGTGCTGTTTGGACTGATCTTTCTACTGGGGATGGTGGGGAACACACTGGTGCTGGTGGTGCTTGGCCGTCTCCCACCAGGTGGACGCCCATCCCGCAGTGCCACCAACATTTTCATCCTCAACTTGAGCATTGCAGACTTCTCCTTCCTTCTCTTCTGTGTCCCATTCCAGGCCACCATTTACTCCCTGCCAGAGTGGATCTTTGGAGCCTTTTTCTGTAAGTGGGTGCACTATCTTGTCATGGCCACCATGCTTGTCAGCATCTTCACCTTGGTGGCCATGTCAGTGGACCGGTACATTGCTGTGGTGCACGCCAAGCGCTCCCTGTGCATTCGGAGCAAACGTAATGCCACTCTTGGGGTGGGCGCCATCTGGTTCCTCTCTCTCCTCTTTGCCATCCCGGTGGCTGAGCACCAGGAACTTTTAAGAGGGCACCAGCAGGCACCCAACAGCTCCTTCTGCTGGGAACACTGGCCTGGCAATCCAGGAGCCAAGCAGATGTACAAGGTGACCATCTTCGTGGTGGGTTATCTGCTACCTCTGGTGCTCATCACATGCTGCTACACCAAGGTGGGTACCAATGGGGCAAGAGGGGATGGAGATGGGAGGTAGGCATTTTCAAGTTGGCACAGCCAGGCTCTCAGTTTAAGCCAGCCCTGCTCAATTCCAGAAGTTCTTTGTTTGCTAGAGAAAGATTTGGAGCACAATGGTATACTTCTCCCAAGCATGCACATAAGATACTCTCTCGTCATTAATTGATACCTGAGAGTCCATACATGACTTGAACTAAGGGGAAAGCAAGGATGAGTTAAATCCTCTGGTCATCTGACACAAAAAACCCACCTTCAAATCACTTTAGAATAGAATAGAATAACAGAGATAGAAGGGGCATTGGAGGTCATCTAGTCCAACCTTCTGCTCAGGCAGGAAGCCCTATACCATTTCAGGCAAATGGTTGTCCAATCTCTTCTTAAAAACCTCCAATCTTGGAGCACCCACAACTTCTGAAGGCAAGTATTTCACTGGTTAATTGTTCTCACTGTTAGAAAATTTCTCCTTAGTTCTAGGTTGCTTCTCTCCTTTTTTTCCCCATCCGTTGCTTCTTGTCCTGCCCTCAGGTGCTTTGGACAATAGCTTGACTCCCTCTTCTCTGTGACAACCCCTGAGATATTGGAACAGTGCTATCATATCATCCCTAGTCCATCTTTTCATTAAACTAGATATACCCAATTCCAGCAGCTATTCTTTATATATTTTAGCCTCCAGCCCCCTGATAATCTTTCTTGCTCTTCTTTAGGTGGGGTCATACCTTAAGCTAAGCCAGATCATTACTCATAACATTGGGCTTGAATTGAGTGCATCTCACCTCTTGTGGATTGTAAACTTATAGTTTAGTGTACTGTGTGGCCCCAGCCAAAGTGGTTATTTCCAACTCTGTTTAAACTAAACTTGGGTATAGTATGATGTACAAATCTAATCATTAACACAGGCCATTCATCTATGCATATGAATGATAGATGACAGTCTGGGGTTTCATATCCACTGAATCTGGGCATTTCCACATGACATGAAATCTATTCTACCGCTGAGCGACACGCTCACCTCACTCCAATGGTCTTGCTAGGTTTGTGCTGACAACTAGGCAAATTCAGAAGTCTAAACTGACCTTGGTAGAACAGATAGGCAGCTTCTGAATCTCAATTCCATCTTTCCTTTCCTAAATGTCTGGCCAGAATTTCACCACTATGATTTCTTCTTCCATCTAGGCCCATGCATAGACACCGAAGTAACAGACTTAAAGCTAGAAAGAGGAAAAGAGACCCCTTCTTAGTTTTAAGATCCAGAATCATATGACCCAAGAAACAATTTTTAACCTTTGGAAACCCGGGGAAAGAAAATCTGAACATGCCCGTAATCAGATGATAAGCAGATGATGGAGATAATGCTATTTGATCATGTGATTATCATTTGATGAAATGCAAACCCGTCCTTCTCATTTTACTCTAATTTCCTCTAATTGGTTTTTTTTCTTCTTCTTGCGATCAAGGTTAATATTTAATTTGTGGAAATGGGTTGTTTTAGGCTAATACGGATGTTTACTTGACACAGTTCCAATTAGTTCATGATAGAGGCCTCATTTTCTCTAAAAAGTGGGACTTATTTCTTTGCAAATGGTTGTAAGCCGTTTTCTAAGCAACGTAAATTTCTCTTCTTCATACCTGCTCTTTCCCAGACTAAGATGCCATGAATGTCTATTGGTATGAATCATGTAGGAAAACTGGATACTTCCTCGCTTAAGAAAATTGTTAGTGGTAGAACAAGGGTCTTCAAACTTGGCCAGATATTCAGAATTCTGGGAGTTGAAGTCCACAAGTCTTAAAGTTGCTAAGTTTGGAGAGCAGTGCTAGAAGAAAGGAAAAGACATTAAACTTACTCCACTTTTCACCTACCTCCCTACCATGTCTGTTTCTTGACCTGGCCAAGTGTTGAAGAGCTGATACCAATCTTGAAAGGTTCTTCAAGTTTATCTTCTCTTAAACTAGCAGAATCAAGGTGGGGTTATTTTGACTTTCTTTCTCACCTTTGCTTCTCCCTCTGGACTATGGAATTGTTTCTCCAACTGTCTCCTTAATGATTCTTTCATACCGGTATTAAGGTGGTCTCTAATTCCTTTTACAGTTGATGGCTTTGCTCCAGCTTCTCTTCCTGCCTCAGTCCTTCCTAATACTCAGGAAAATTGGCAGGGTAGACTGTATAAGCATTGTCCTTCCCTCTTGGTGAAAGATTGAATGTAAATCTAATAAGTAAGATTTACGCTATTCTATCAATCTTCTCCATAAGACCAAGAGCACCTAACTAGTTTATAAATCAATTTCGCTATCATCAAACTGTAAAGCCTGTTTCCAAAGTGTATTCAAACAATCAAATCTCTGAATGTAACACAGCACACACTGTTGTTAACTAGGTCAAAGGTCTTCTTTATGGGAGTTCCTGTCCATTTTCTCCAGGAAGTGCCTGGTATCCCCTTGTTCCAGGATACCATTGGTCTTAAACTCCCATCAATTTTAACCTGTTGGTTTATCTGAATCATGGGGGCAGGGAAGCCTGCAAATCTATCAAATCAGTATTCCATTAATGGAACCTGCAGTTCACAAACCAAAAGGAAGAAGGAAGGAAGGAAGGAAGGAAGGAAGGAAGGAAGGAAGGAAAGAAGGAAAGAAAGAAAGAATAAAGGGAGGGAGAAAGGAGATGGGAAGGAGAAGGGAGACAGGCAGGCAGGAAGGAAGGAAAGAAGGAAGGGAGGGAAGGAGGAAGGAAAGAAAGAATAAAGGGAGGGAGAAAGGAGATGGGAAGGAGAAGGGAGACAGGCAGGCAGGAAGGAAGGAAAGAAGGAAGGGAGGGAAGGAGGAAGGAAGGAAGGAAGGAAAGAATAAAGGAAGGGAGAAAGGAGATGGGAAGGAGAAGGGAGACAGGCAGGCAGGAAGGAAAGAAGGAAGGAAAGAAGAGAGAGGGGAAGGAAGGCAGGAAGAAAGAAAGAAAGAAAGAAAGAAAGAAAGAAAGGAAGGAAGGAATAAAGGGAGGGAGGGAGAAAGAAAGGAGATGGGAAGGAGAAGGGAGACAGGCAGGCAGGAAGTAGGGAAGGAAAGAAAGAAGAGAGAGAGGAAGAGAGGGAGGGAAGGAGGAAGGAAGGAAGGAAGGAAGGGGTCCCTCCAACAGGAAACGAAGGTAGAAAACGTCCCCCCTTCCCCTCAAACAGAAAAAGTAAATCAGTTTTGGAGCATTCAACCACATGGCCACTGAGACAGAAATAAATCAGCCCAGTTTTCCAGTGGTCAAGACTGTAACACCAACACTCCTGATTTGGTAATAGCTTCAGTGATGTCAGATGCATTGTGATAACACTACATCAATCGTGTGGATTATGTGTTTCCATAATGACATCATTTGTGTCATCTGCTTGATGACATTATGGCATATACGACATCATTCCTTCCCTCCTGGCTTTCCCAGGCCAGGGTTGGCTCTGTATCTGAAGGAAAGGCATGGTTTAGGTCAGTGTTTCTCAACCTTGACAATTTTAAGGCATGTGGACTTCAACTCCCAGAATTCCACAGCCAGCATTGCTGGCTGTGGAATTCTGGGAGTTGAAGTCCACATGCCTTAAAATTGTCAAGGTTGAGAAACACTGGTTTAGATCAAATGGCCTCTATGAACCCTTCTTTAGCACAGGGCCTTAAACTAAATGCAGTAAACTTCCAATTTCCTTCCAGCCTCAGTAGTAACTTAGGAATTCAAATGTTTTCCTTCTGCGTCACCGCTTTGAGTCAGCCCACCAGCAAGGGAGATAATAAATGCTATCGTTAATAGATGCATTTTCTTTTAATTAACTGACATAAGTACTTTAGTCTCCGAGATCTAATGGTTAAGTACATTCATTGCTTGGTTACAGTAGTGCAGTAACTCTGTTTTCAAAAGATTAATCTAAATTTCGTTAGAGAACAGGATACACTTTTTCTCCTCTTAATAGTTTACCGATTTTTTTTTTTAAAAAAATAGATAAAATATTGCCTACAGAATTAGACAATCTTACGTAAATTACGAGCTCCTGAAAATAAATGCTCAACTGTTGTTTACCATAACAGAGAAAAAAAGTTGCAGATGGCAAGGGCCACTGATGCTGCCGATGTCGGCCGTATTCCTATAATATACTTAACAGGACCAACGAGTGGTTAACGCAAGAGAACCATCAAAAAGACGTCAATTAACCTTAAATTAGATTCTTAAATCTTACCCAGATCCAGGCTTACTCAGGCACATGTTTAAATTATTTTCATGTAGTCACCTAAATCGTTTCTCAAGTCACTTAGAGAACTTTCACACCAAAAACAGTACTGGGGTAAAAAGAAGGACATTGATAAGAACTCATGCATAGGATTATTGGACAAGGTTTCAAGCCTTTTTCAGGATCTGAACATCTTTTAAATGTCTCGTCTTTCTGTTTTTTAAGATTACTTACTTTAAGTTCAACAACAGAGGCCATTTCAAGGGGCAGTGTTGTCTCCATGCTGAAGTTTCGGAATAGCTTTTAAAGACAGGATTGACGCTGGACATTGACATAAACAAAAGCAAATTCTTCATATGGAGTATTGCTAATGGTATCATATCTAGGCTACAAAATCAAACTTCTCTCTTTGCTGCTAGCTCAGGGGTTCTCAACCTTGGCAACTTTAAGACTTGTGGACTTCAACTCCCAGAATTCTGGGAGTTGAAGTCCACAAGTCTTAAAGTTGCCAAGGTTGAGAACCCCTGTAGCTAGTGTGGGGTTTTGCCCTGTCCAGAAAAGGTAGAACTGAAAAAATAAGAAGCTTGCAAAACTAGATATTTGAGGCATGACATATCCATTTCAAAATAAGATGTAAAGATGTAAAATTTTCCAGAAATGCTAAATCAACATTTAGAAAAAACATAAAATTGGGGGAAACCAGTCATATATGCAATAGCTTGATGTTATGTCTGGAAGGAGAAAGCAGCAGTATCCTTTCACAAGTCTACAATTTCAATTTTTATTTTTTTAAAAAAGGAGCCATCCTTTTTCCATTCTACTGGTGACCTTGCGTAAAAAATAAATAACAGTTGAGCGTGGGTGAACAAGTCTGGAATTATAGTGTACAAAAAATGATCAGTGGTTCTCATTTACACAGGAGCAAGATGGTCCTGCAGATCAACTATTTGGTGTTATGGGCCATCAAGTCACCAATGTCTAAGAATTTAGTGTGGCATGTTGAGAAATGTAATACCAAGCATTTGGGTAAAAAGAAGGACACTGATGAAAACTCATGCAAGATTTTGGGATTCTTGGACCCAGGAATCTTTCAGGATTTGAACATCATTTAAATGTTTTGCCTTTCTGTTTTTTCGGATCATTTTAATTTAAGTACAATGGGGCTCCTTGACTCCTATCAGCTGCATGGACAAGTCCCTGCAGTTGTCTTGGTAAGAGCCTGGAGGTGGTTCTATTCACTTCTTTATTTAATTTATATCCCACCATCATTATTTTTATCAACATCTCAAGTCAGCGAACCTATCTAATACTCCTTCGTCCTCCGATTTTCCTCACAACAATCCTGCTTGTTGAGTTGGGCTGAGACAGAGAAAGAGAGTGATCCAAAGTCAGCCAGCTGGCTCTCATGGCTAAGCTCTCATGAACTCACTTTCTCCTAGTGATTGGCCCAAGTCAACCAACTGGCTTTCAGGGCTAAGGCAGAACTGGAGCATACAATCTCCTAGTTTCTTAGCTTGGTGCCTTCACCATTAGACCAAGCTGGTTTGCCTAGGACAGGGGTCCCCAACCCCCAATCCGTGGACCGGCACTGGTCCGCAACATGCCAAAAACTATGCAAACAAAGGAGGCCCCATCTGTGGGATGCAGGCAGCACACGAAACCACATCCCTTCCGATCTGTGGAAAAACCACCGAACCGGTCCCTGGTGCCCAAAAGGTTGGGGCCAGGGCCAAGAAAGAGGGAGTGGCCCAAAGTCACCCAGCTGGCTTCTGGGCTTAAGCAGGGCTAACTCCTGTGGCCTCCTACGTTCTAATCCAGCACTTTTAACCCATACACCAAGCTGGTTCTTGGCTGGTCCCCTAGCTAAGTAGCCTTTACCGTCTGCAAGCGTCAAATCCCAGGCAAGATCTCTCTGCTTGCGGTTGCTTCTCAGCAACGGATCATTTAGGCCTAAACGGTATTAATTACCTGAATGCAGTTAATATCTGTTTTCACTGTGCTTCTTCAAATGTAAATAGCAGATTGGAGGTTGAGGGAGTCAGCGCTGACAAGAGAGAGAGAGAGAGAGAGAGAGAGAGAGAGAGAGAGAGAGAGAGAGAGAGAGAGAGAGAGAGAGAGAGAGAGAGAGAGACAGAGACAGAGACAGAGACAGAGACAGAGACAGAGAGAGAGAGAGAGAGAGGGAGGGAGAAATCAATTTGCTTTTTTCTCACTTATACACAAACAACCCTACTTTTTAAAAACTTCCATGATTTTAACAAGCAGCAAAATGCCCTGACAAACCCCATTTAGAAAGGTGACATAGAGCTAAGTTTGAAGTAATAGAGAGTAATTTTTTTTTTTGCTTTTGTTTTTCAAGGCCAGCCTTCACTGCAGAGGCCTCTTTTGCAAATGGAGGTAGGGAGAAGCATCCCTTTGCATAAACAAAACAGATGCAGGTTAATTAGCGCAATGTTATGTCAACCCTGAGTCATAGAAATATGATGCCTTTCAAACAGGAGATAAAACAATTCCATTAAGATTAGTGGCTCTTGACAGATGTAACTTCCCTGAAGCTGAACAGTGATCTAAGGTGACAGCCATCAGCTTGTTAGATGGATTTACACAAAATGTTGAACTAATGTGTCCAAGATTTAGTGGTTGTATTTGCCCAGCTTCAAAATTTCCCTTCCCTTCTCTTCTCCTGTACAACTAGCATTTTAATTAAGCATTTAGTATATTGTGTAGTTTGCTGTAATGGATAAAGCATCAGGCTACAAAACCAGGAGACCATAAGACCATGGGCCAGTCACTTTCTTTCAGCTCTAGGAAGAATACAATGGCCAAGCACTTCCAACAAACCTTGCCAAGAAAACTGCAGGTCTACTCCAGGCAATTTGTGAGAATCAGACATGACTGAACAGAAGAAAAGTATGTATGTTCCAGACAGCCTATGAACAGTTTGTTCATTGTTTCAGAAATATTTCCTTACCTAAACCAATAAACAGAATGAGGATGAGCAGGCAAAAAAGTAGGGGCAGTGGGAACAAGTTTTGACTTCCTGCTGGCTTCCCCAATGATTTTGCTTGTGGGAAGGTGGCAGGGAGTGTCATAAATCATGATCCCATGACCATGGCTGACTGCAGTGGCATGGCGGGGCTGCAGGGTGGCGTGGTAGTGCTGCAACAGCCATAATTTTGTCAATACTGCAGAAGTGGTCTGAAGATTCCTGAAATTTCAATCCCACAGAATGGGCCCTGGATTTTGGACATGTTCTTTAAGCTAGTATCAGGCACGATGGATCAGGTCCACATGTGAAGGTCCAATTAAACTAATTTATTGCCATCGATAGCTCAGGTATAGGATGAGGGTGAAGTTCATTCTCCGAGCTTATGGAAAAATATCAACGCATCATACACGAACAAAAAAAAACACATGCCTCAACTTCATAGGACAGACAGATAGACACTTTAGAATGCACAATCCACAGGAATGCCAACAAAATACAAACCCAAAAATGCAACTCAATACAACAAAACTAATACCATCACCCCAAAATCACAAGACGACAATTCAAAACTATGGATCAGAAATCTATCCAGCAGACTTTTATCTAGAAGGCAAGACAAGAAACAACAGATGGAAACTAATCAAGGAGAGAAGCAACCTGGAATTAAGGAGAAACTTCCTAACAAGTGAGGACAATCAACCAGTAGAATGGCTTGCCTTCAGAAGTTGTGGGAGCTCCATCAATGGAGGTTTTTAAGAAGAGACTGGACAGCCACTTGCCTGAAATGATATAGGGACTCCTGCTTGAGCAGGGGGCTGGACTAGAAGACCTCCAATGTCCCTTCCAGATGTATTCTGATTGATTGATGGTGAAAAGACCATCCTCACACACGGCCTCAATTTCAACCACAAAGATGCTGACCCCATTGAATTCCTCGCCAGTCTCGAACCCATTCTAAAAACATACAATTTGGACCAAGAAACACAAGAAGACGTCAGACAAGGGATCATCTCCAGTGTGCAGTGCAACAGACAAAACGAAACAGAGCCAGAAGGAGAAGAGAGCACTAAAAATACTGAAAAAGGTCACAAACTCGGAGGGCAAACCTTCACCCTCATTTTAGGATGATCCCTCTTTCAACTCCACCCTTAATTCTTCCCCTACATTAGTCCATTACACCGACCTATTTTTTTTAAAAAAAGGTTGCCCTATGAGGCTCCATTTTGCCCAGCTGAAGGTTACAGACAGACAGACAAACAGACAGAAGAGTTCTAGTAATATATAGATAGCTATTATGGAGTGCCGTTTCTTAAAAACGCCTGAGAGGCTATATAAAAAAAAAAAAAGCAAGGGGTTGCAATAATCTCATTTGAAGCCTGATCAAATTAAGGGAGAAGATTCGTTGTTCTCTTGCAAACTCCAGCAACGGGCTGAGGAAAACGGATATTTTCTGAAATGAGGTAACAGTTTCTTTCATTCTTTCTCTTTGTAGGTTTTATATCACCTTCATAAAAAAGTGAAGAATATTTCCAGGAAGTCAGAAAGATCAAAGAGAAAGGTAAAAGCCCAACAGCAATTACTAAGCATTGTAGACGGGGAAGATGTGTTGTGTTTCACAAAAGTTAAACAAAATGTGGTACGTCTGTTTCTATGAGAGATGATGTCCGCGGGGGGGGGTAGCTGGTGTGAAGGACAAGAATGAGGTGGCAGTTTCCCAGAAAGGAGGGAACATATTCTAGAAAGAGGGAGGGGGAGACAAGAGAGAGACCAGCCCAGAGATGGATAGGAGATAAAGAAGATTCAAATAGCCACTCCTTAGGATAGATTCATTAGGGTGAGAGTAGTAAGCATTTACTCCGGCAAGATTCTGTCTGTTATATGTCAGCATATAAAAAAATTGAACCCTGGTTGAACCAATCTGATTTACTGATTAAAGCACCAGACCTGAAAGCAGAAGACCATGAGTTCAAGCCCTGCCTTAAGCTGAGAAAGCCAACTGGGTGACTTTGGGCCCTTCCCTCTCTCTTGCAACAAAACCCACCTAACAAAACCCACCTAAATAACAAGAGGAAGGTGTGTTGGATACGTTTGCCACCTTGAGTTATTTGCAAAAAATAATTAAAGCGGGATAGAAACAAACAAACAAACAAACAAACAAATGCATAACTCCCTTTTTGGAAGGTGGTAGAACTGAATTTCATGTAAGAAACTCATGGAGGGCGATAACTAGCAATATATTTTTTTTCCTGAAAGCAAGCTAACGGTCTTGCAGGCATTTAAGGTTGAGCGTTTTCGTGCTGTGCATATTTAAAATTTCTGTGAACTGCTGTTTTGCTGTTTCACAACCAATTAGCAAGATGACCGTGTTTGATCAAAGTTCTTAGCCCAGGCAAATGTGTTTCCAAACAAGGGTTTTTTTTTTAAATCCGTTTATCATCCTTTATTCACCAAATGTTACAAGGAAACCCAGTGTTCATTTGAAATACTGCCATAAGGAAGATAAATATACAGTTATAAATAATAGTACAGTTCCAAATTAATTTTTTGATTTTTAAAATTGCAAGGAGTTGAGTGGAGGACTTATTTGTTGGTTGCTTCAGACTAACAATTTTAGGAACTGAGAGCAACTTTTTAATATGCATCGCGCTTGAAGGAATACATTAAAAAGATACAGAGCTTTGTTGGCATGTTTATAATCTCTGTCTTAACTTTTTAAACATGTATACCCTTCCCACAAGTATTCCTGTTGGATAAAATGATTCTAAAAGCAGTTTTTGTACTTCTGAAAGCCATACAGGACTATCGGTATCCGTAGATAGAAAGCTAGAAGCAGTTTTATCATTAAAATTACATGCAGATGCTGTTTCTTTGTCTCCCTTATCTTAATTTACCTTTTTTTCTGTTAAAAACTCTAATGAAGAGTTATGGAGTACTTCAAAACTTGCTCTACCTTGTGGCCTTTTGTGGACTTGGCAATGGCCTTGCTCTTATTCCAGTCCTTTCTGATGTCATGATACATTTTACTACATATATAGCATGTACGTTTACCCAGATTCTGTAGTGGAGGATAGTCTGTGGACCCAGGGTTTGTAAGTTGGTTGTTAAGTAAGATGGTTGTTAAGTGAATCTGGCTTCTCCATCGACTTTGCATGTTCGAAGCTTGCCAAAGGTGATCACATGACCCAGGACACTGTAACCGTCATAAATATGAACCAGTTATCAAGTATCCAGATTCTGATCACGTAACTGTGGGGATGCTACAATGGTCATGCAGTGTGGAAAAGTGTCCTAGGCCAATAAACAAGTGGTTGTAAGTCAAGGACTACTTCTGTCTCATCTGCAAAATGATGATTAGAGTGCACAGTAGCAGCTGCCTTGACTCTGTTTCTCACCAAGAACAAAATTATTGAAAGTCCAAAACACCCGTCAAAGTGACCGAGGCAGGAGATCATTGCAAGGAAATCGCCTTCTTCCAGTCTGGATTCCTTCAGCTGCCAGACATACTTTTTTTTTTTTAAAGAAAAACAGGAAACTCAGACACTCCTGATATAATTTAAAATAATTTGCTCTTGTATGTGTATTAGAGAGCAAATCGGTTTTCCATCAAAAGCATTATTATTTTTGCTGAAATACTGTACTTTCCTTGGGCCATTAGCTGTTTAGTTCCTGCGCCTATAATATTATGCTCAGCCATAGGATAATTATATCATATTGATGGATATAAATGGGGCTTAATGCTGGGTTTGTACATTTAACTCTAACAGGTATAATTGTGGCTAGACTGGCTCACCCAAGTAGTTGTCTGTGGGGATTGTCAGTCCTCCGGCTCGTGGTGGGCCCAGAGGTGCTTCCTTCATGAGGCAACTGCACTTTGTTTTTCCTTGAAGATGTTTCACTTCTCGTCCAAGAAGCTTCTTCAGTTCTGACTTTTGAATGATGGAGGATGGAAGGATTTGTGTTTCTTGCAGTCATCTCGTCGTTAGCGCTCTTTCTGAGAGTCATTGAAGTCACAGGGAGGCTTACCTGGGCCCTGGGGGGGGGTGTCACCTGAATCAGAGTGCAAAATGGAAGTGGAACATCCAGCCTCACAACACCTTCTTTTCAGCAGTTCCAAGAAAATGTCTGCCGTTGGAGAGCTTCACATGATGGTCTCCTTCATTTCCCAATCAGAGTGCCTAAAAATTAAAAAGCCAGTGAGAATTATACTTGTGTGTGTATGTGTGTGTAACAGAAAAACAACAGTGCTCTTTGCTAATTGGAAAAGATGTTGGCTGGCGAATTTGGCAAGAAATGTTGCACTCTAATGGCTGCAACACGAGGTCGGAGGGTTGTAGAGCTACTGTTTGAACGGACAGCTTTCAAATCTGACTGGCTGTTTAGTCCAGGGGTGGGCAACCGTGGCTCTTTTCTGACTGGTGGACTTCAACTCCCAGAATTCCTGAGCCAGCCACGCTGAGGGGAAAGGGAGAGGTTTCCAAGCTGAGCCATGGCTGGCTCAGGAATTCTGGGAGTTGAAGTCCACCAGTTATAAAAGAGCCAAGGTTGCCTATCCCTGGTTTAGACCAACAGCCTCATTCCCAGTGTTGTTTTGTCTACAGGCTAGGATCAGGTGGTATTGTGGGGAAAAGCCCACATGGTCATTTTGGCTTGTGCAGGGACGAGAGTGGGTCTGTAGGTCATGTTGAGTAGTAAAACCTTTCCATGTTCTTTGTCTGAAATCACTCAGGCAGGAAGGGCTGATACAGGGAGTAGATCAGGTTGAGGACAAAAGGGGGGGGGAACCCTCTTTTCTTCCAAAACTTCTTTTTTTTTTTTTGCATCTTCTCTCCCTCCCCAATAACAAACTGCAGGGAAGGAACCCATGTTTTCTTTCCAAAAGTTTAAATTCATCATTGCAGGGGCTGAAGATAGAAACCTGGGCTGGCTGGCTCTATTACGGAGTGCTTATATGCAGTGGTGGGATTCAGATAGGTGAACAACCGGTTCTCTGTGTGGATGCCGCTTCCGAACATCCGTTCTGGGCCTGGGCAACAAAAAAATTAGCTACCAGCTCTGCCGAAGTGGTGCAAAACGGCTGAATCCCACCACAGGAAGGAAGGAAGGAAGGAAGGAAGGAAGGAAGGAAGGAAGGAAGGAAGGAAGGAAGGAAGGAAGGAAGGAAGGAAGGAAGGAAGGAAGGAAGGAAGGAAGGGGAGTGAGTGGTGGGATTCAAATTCAAATAGGTGAACAACCGGTTCTCTGTGTGGATGCCGCTTCCGGACATCCATTCTGGGCCTGGGCAACAAAAAAAATTAGCTACCGGCTCTGCCGAAGAGGTGCGAACTGGCTGAATCCCACCACTCCTTATATGGCATAAATAGATGGCCTCCTTGGACAATGCTGTCATCTTCCAGGGCAGGATTGTGGCCTATGAATTCCAGATCAGACTCAAGGGACTTACCAACAAGGAAAGGATTTACAAACATCAGATAATGTTTGACCTTTAATCTAGTATTGCATATTCTGGCTGGCAGTTTGATTTAAAGATTTTTAGGGATGGAAGGATCTTTCACAGGCATGTCTAAAAGGTTGAAACTGTGGCCAAGAGGAGTGAATGAATAATCACAATTTGAGGAGTAATCACAGCGGACGCCAGCTTGGTTTGTCTGTTAGCCAAGATTACACTTTGATTTGGCCCAAATCAAAGATGCTGCTGTGTCTTGATTCTCTTCCAAAGGGTGCCCTTTCTCCATCACACCCCACCCTTCCTCTTTGTCATTTTTGTGGCAATTATTTAGTCAGAGTTTCCAAAACAAATCTCAGGGCAGAGCCATTGAAAGCTACTCAACAAATGACTCAGAGGTTCTGGGGTTTTGTCACCCCTCCAGCCAACCACTGAATGCATTCAGGACAAAATACTTTGCTTTCTGGACATAACCAAGAGCCATGTAATTAGAGCATTTTCAATAGCACTTTAGTTCTGGAAGTGCTAATGTAGGGCTGGTAGCTCCGCGGTAAAGTTTGGGTGATGAATCAAATCAAGACCTGACCATAATTGTGAGCTCCCAGAAAGTAAGCAGTGTTAAAAAGGACAGTGCAGATAATAGCTTTCTATTAAACAGGGATGTTCAATTTCTCCCCTCTCCAAATTGTCGAGGGCTATATGTGTGCAGCACGTGTGTGAGCCGCAAATGAGCTCACCACATTTTCATCTAGCATACGACGCAAACGCAAATGGGGGATGAGCTCCAAGCAGGCAATGGGGTTACTCTAAATAAACTGCAATTGGGTTCATTTAACTTTGCACGGTGTGGGTCAGCGGTTCTCATCCTGTGGGTCGCGACCCCATTTGGGGTCGAACGACCATTTCAAGGGGGTCGCCAAACAACGCAGTCCGCCATTATTTCCCCCTTTTCCCCTCGGCCGGCACAGGGGGCAGCACCGCACATGCGCAGGGTAGCACTGTGCATGCGCGATGCGGGCCGTCGCGCCGTGCATGCGCGATGCGGGCCGTCACGCCGCGCCACGCATGCGTGATGTGGTCGTTGCGCTGCACGCGCACATACACGATGCGGCCTGTTGCACCGCGCCGCGCATGCGCGATGCGGGCTAGCGCAGCGCGCATGCGTGATGCGGGCCGTCGCGCCATGCATGCGCGATGCAGGTCAGGGTCGCGGCCTGAAAAAGGTTGAGAACCGCTGGTGTGGGTGAATGCAGTCAGTTCCATCTGAATGTATGGATAGTGCTCTTCCAGTAGCCGTAGCAACAGCCCTTAGACTTATATACTGCTTGACAGTGCTTTACAGCCTCTCTAAGTGACATGCAAAGTCAGCGTATTGCACCCAACAAGGTGGCTCCTCATTTTACTGACCTTGGAAAATGAAAGGCTAAATCAACCCTGAGCCAGTCAGGATCAAACTCCAGATTGTGGACAGAGTTAGCCTGCAATACTGCATTCTAACCACTGCGCCACCAGGGCTCCTTTTAGTAATTTAGTTTGGAGCATTACTTAGCCCAGTAAGCCCAAAGTTGTTTTTTTTTTCTCTTAGTAATCCTTTTGGTAGAAGTGGGAATGTGAACTCTCCAAGGTCCTGATAACTTACTTTAGAGTCCTGGTTAATAAATGAGCCCATTTGGGGGAAACCATGCCATACATTAAACCAGTGTTTCTGATATTCAGCAACTTTAAGATGTGTGGATTTCAGTTCCCAGAATTCCCCAGTCAGCATCCTGTCTACACATCTTAAAGTTGCAGGGGAGGTTGAGAAATGTTGCATTAAACAATAAGCTGAACAGATTGGATTCGCACCCAGAAGTAAAAAAAAAAAAAAAACTAACCCAAGTTATCAGTAATTGAATTTATCACACTGTGAGAGTCTGCTAGATGTGAAACCAACCTGCTTAAGCATGTTGCATGAACCCAATCTTAGTAAGCGACTGTCCATAACTTTTTAAGGTTTTTATCCTACTTCTCATTCATTCGGGGTTTTAAGGCTGTGGTACCCAACATTCTCTCCTATTTTTCCTTACAATGTAATAAAGTAGGTTGATTTGTGAGGGAGTGACTGACCCAAAATCACCCAGTGAAATTCTTTGGTTGAGGGGGAACTAAAACTGGAGTCTCCCCAATTTTAATCCAACACCATTACTACTGCACAACACTCAATTTTTCTCTCTTTCTCTGTATGTGTGTGTGAGACAGAGAAAGAGAGGGAGGGAGAATGACACAGAGATTGTGATTTCTTGATGGCCTCATGTCAGGACTGTAAGCATTGCCAGGAATACAATTAAAACAGCAGAAGAACAATTAAAACAAATCCTGAAAGAAGAAACGAGTGTTCAAAATGAAAACATTCAAGCTCATTTGAGGGGTGAGATCATTTGCAAGATTAATCTCCAAATTCTCTGTAGCAGAAATAAAATTAGGTTTGTTGTCAAGCTGTCCCAAGCCGTTTCAGAACTACATTTTTTAAAATTAACTTTTTAAAAAAGTTAATTACCCCTTTGATAGCTGCCAGGTTGCCAATGTTGGAAATCCGACTCTTGCCCATCGCTTGACGTATAGTTAAACACAACTTGGCATGTGGCATCTTTGTAAAAAAATAAAATAAAACGATGCCGCGCAAGCTGCAGTTCACCCAGTTTGTCCCTCCAAAATTTCTCTTTCTTTCTTGCAGACGGCCCAGACCGTCCTGCTGGTTGTTGCCGTCTTTCTGATCTCCTGGCTCCCCCACCACATCATCACAATGTGGGCAGAATTTGGGCAGTTCCCCCTGAACAATATCTCCTTCACCTTCCGCATCATCTCCCATTGCTTGGCCTACGGGAACTCCTGCATCAACCCCATCATCTACGCTTTCCTCTCGGAGAATTTCCGCAATGCCTGCCGTCAAGTCTTCACGTGCAAGTTCCTCCTTCAGCCAGCCCCTGCTGACAAGCTGGTGAGAGTTCGCATGGAGAATTTCTCCACTACTCACTCCACAACCAATGTATGAAAGAGAAGACGAAGCTCAAAGTAGGACAGGAAGAACAGCAAATGGGCGACTATACAAAAATGTTCAGAAATGGTTCATCTTGGAAAAGCTGCCCTGAGCAGATCATTCGTTATGTTCACCAAGGTGATATTACCCAGCTCTCTTGTTCACGCTTATATTACCCATCCATCATATTTACTATGGTGATATTATTCATGAGTCATGTTCGTCATAATTAAGTGACCCATGTCTCATATTTACATGGCTATTTGACCCATCTCTGATGTTCACCATGGTGATCCACCATGGATAATATGTTCACCAGGGTTCACCAGGGTTCAATTACCCATCTCTGATGTTCACCGTAGTTATATTATCCATTTATGATGTTCAACATGGTTATATTGCCCATCTCTCATCTTCACCATGGTTATATTTCCTATCCATCATGCACACCAGGGTTATGTTACCCATTCTTTGTTGGCTCCACTTTGACTTTTTCAGCACTAGTCCATTCGTAGCTTAGGAGAGACAACGAGTGTTTATCATAACGCCTAAAGGGAATGTTCCAATTTTCTGGAAGGTACAAATTTTATTTGATGCTTGCTACTGAAAAAGGCAGTGAAAAGGAGACACCAGTACAGGAAGCTCTCTCAAGTGTTGCTGCTACCAACTCGCAGAAAGCATTTCGATGTTTAGTGTGACAGTTGGTGCTTTGTGTGTAGGTTTCAAGAAGTTTGTGCCAAAGCAAAAACCCTCAGTGCATTATGCAAGGCTGCAAAATTTATCTTCCTTGGTAAAATTGATTTCACCCTTCTTAGTGATATGTGTTAATTCATTCTGCAGATGTAGAAAGCAAAAGGATGGGCAATGGGCAACTTTTTTTTTTTTTTTTTTTTGCTGACTATCTGAAATTCTTTCGGCCATTTCTCTTTTCTTTGCCTGAACATTTTCAAAGATTTCTTTGCAACCAGAAGATCTAGAAACGTAAGGAGCATTGTAGGTTCAGGAATAGTGTAATCCCAAGCTGACTTAAATTGGAAAAAGTACATTATAATATGTTGTTTTTATTGTGAAAGAAATACCCTTTACTTACTGCTTTCTAATTTGCAACTGTCCCCTCTCTCTGTCTCTCTCTCTATTCATTGGAATATAAACAAAATATAGAGAAACACCCTCAATAAAAGAGGCACTGCAGGGTACTCTGAAATTAGGAGCTGCTGGAAATCTGTCAATTTATGCAGCACAAAGGACACAATTTGAGGTTTTCCACACCAAATGCAGTCCCCCCCATGCCCTGAAAGTGGTCTACTCAGTAGCCCTTCAAAAGCTGGACAGCTGCTACCTTGATGTGTGGACCACAATTCCCAGAACCCTTCAGCAAATAATATCTTTATAGACATCTCATAGAGATGAGATTCATGTATCTGCAGGAACATCCAAACTTGGAAAGGAAAGAAGACACGATTGGAAGTGATGGTACTAATTGGGTTATTTGATTTTAATTAACTGTCAAAGTCAATGAAATAAAATGGTTTAGACCCTGGGTCCGCCACCTTTTGGGGAAGAATGCTTGGCACATCGCTGGAAGTCCACGAGGAGATCTTCTCTGGAAGAACATAGATGATCTGTAGTTGCTCAGCTGCCGGGCAAGATGGACCATAGCAAGCTGTGATGAATCAGATTCCATATTTCCTTTTTTTTTTCACCACTAGACCATACAAGCCTTCAGATTGGATCCAACAACCTGGAAAGGAGACATGTTCTTTTTTTCCAGCATTTAAACTGCAGGGTGTCCACATGTGGCCAAACCATCATCTGTCTGTAAAGGAATGCCATCTGGGAAAACTGAGGTTCCAACTCGGCTTCAAATACAGTTTAACTTGAATGTGGCAGCTGGGACAATCTCCCCAAAGCGTGGCAGGTTGCCACACTTCAAGTTCCATCTGTAACAGCAGAAAGATGTGAGAATTTGCTTTCATACATAACATACGCACTTCATTTTGGCCAGATTTAGAACTGTGGTTGTTTATTATAGTATTATCTTTAAAACACTGAAGAGGTCAGATGTATTTTTTTGTTCAAAGCAATGTGCTGGACACTGCCGTGTTGGTGAATGTTTGTGTCCAGATATGGTGTCCAGATTTGCTTGGTTGTCAAAGTTTATATAACTGTGCGTTACTGGAATCCTTAGTTTAGAAGCCAATGGGTATCCATTGTTGTTGTATTGCACTACCGATGTAAAAATGCTTTACTGTACTGATTACTTTTATTGTGGTGGAAAAGAACAATGTGCCTCACCTATCTTTGCAAATTGGAACACACTGCATTAAAACATTGTTTTTCAGTTGCTAAATGGTTACTAATCTGCTCGCTTGGCAATGCTAGCTGTGGACTGGTCCAGCTGAGATATTGGTCTGATTCACATGGCAGTCCAAGTCATAATGTGGTTTATTTTTGGTTTTATCGTGCTAAGTGAATCCAGTCATTATGGCTTGTAAATTGTGTTTTATCTTTCATTAAGTCCAGTCAATTGCAGAGTTCCGTCCCCCAGCAAACAAACTGTAACTGGATCAGCATTGTGAAAATCAAGACACAGGTATTCCTCAATTTTATGACCATATAGAACATAGAATAGGGTTGGACGGGACCTTAAGTTTTCTATTTCCTTCCTGTAGCGGGAAATCCTATACTATCTCAGAAAAACAGCTGTGCAATCTCTTCTTAAAAACCTCCGGTGATTAAAATCCCACAATTTCTGGAGGAAAGCTGTTCCATTGATTAATTGCCCTATCAGGAAATTTCTCCTTAGTTTCAGGTTAGATCTCTCTTTAATCAGCTTCTACCCGTTACTTCCTGTCCTGCCCTCAAGTGCTTTGGAGAATAGGTTGATCCCTTCTTCCCTCCGACAGCCCCTCAAGTAAAACCAGTATAAGAATGATAATATTTGTTGTTAAAAGTGATGAAATCTTTAAGCAAGGCATCACATGACCCCCACACAACTTTATGACCTTTTCCCCACAGTTGTTAAGTGAGACAAGGGACGAGACTGTGACTTCTGATCTTTCTTGCTGGCTTCCCCATTGACTGCGCTTGTCAGAAGCCAGCTGAGAAGTTGCAAATGACAGTTACGTGACCTTAGGGATGCTGCAACAGATAAGTGGAATGAGCCATTGTAAGCCACTTTCTCAGCACTGCTGTAACTTCAAACAGTTATCAAACACATAACTGCAAATTGAAGATTACCAGCTAAAAAAAATTCTAACCTGCTCGGCCAAGTGTGAAATAATTATTTAGAAATGTTTAGATTTCAAAACACTGAAGACATAGGATATATATTTGTATGCTAAGCCAGTGGTTCTCAACCTTTTACTTCATCACAAATCCCCTTTAAATACTTTTTGTGGCCATGCAGCATGGCCACGGACCTCCAAGACTTAAGATTTAAATCATAAAGTTTCTTCAAGCCTTCATGGACTCTCTGTAGCAACATCATGCCCTCCCACAGGGGCCCACGGACCACAGGTTGAAAACAACAGTGCTAAGCTATAAAGACCGATGGATTTCATAGCAAAATATCGTGTGACCCTCCGCCACGTACAAATCTATAACCAGCCTTGCTGAATCCCAAGTGACTGCAGGTAACAAGCTTCGACTCCTAGAAACTTAAAACAGCAGCACAAATGTCAAAACGATGTTATAAATCTTGGTTGGAAAATAAGGTTCAACGACAACAAAAAATCAGATGCTTAGCTTGAAGTGAATTGTAGCTCCTGAAAGCTGATATGTTTTAATAAATTTTGGTAGCCAGAAGGTTAACAGACTCCAGATTTTTTTCCTATAACAAACTTGTATGGTTCTGCTCCCACAATGTTTGACCAAAAATAAAGTGAGCTTTTGATATTTGTTTTCCTTGCTTTATGGTCTGCGTAAATCACAAGTTCAGCTTGACTTGAAGAAGACTTGATCTTGTGCTAGTTTAGAAAGGAATCAAGGGTGTGATATTTTTTTTTTTTGCAGTACTGTTACTTTTATGATCTAAAGAACATGGAGTTCTTGCTTCTAATTGGGGAAATGGCAAATGTGGAAAGTTAGGGTTAATCCCAATCAGTATTAAAAATGCCCTTTAGTTTACATAGATTTTATGAACACAGAGGTTTTCTTAAGCCAAACTTTCATTGTTGCTTCAAAAAAGTCTTTTTATCCCACGCAGCAGGCGTATCAAACTGCCAGCCCGCAGGCTGGATGCGTCACGCCGAAAACGCACCCACCCCATTGCTGGCAATGGGGAAAAAGTCATGATACGTCACGTGACATCACGTGATCTCGTGAGTTTGACATGCCTGCCATACAGGATAGATTCCATTAAGATTACTCCAAAAACCCTACAGGATACATCTTTGAATTTTCTCAAGTATTGCTCTTTCTGCTTTTATTTCTGTACCTTTAATAGTAGCCAAACACAGCGGCTTTATTTGCACATTATGCTCTGCAAGAAATTAAGTTTGCATGCATACTCACAAGCCTATTTTTAAATACAAGCCTAGCAATCTGCTGACTTTCAACTGAGATTCCACGTCACCTTTCATCCCTTTAAGTCAGATGTTGCAGTTCAGATTCGCTATAGCATCTGAATAAAAACAATGCAAGAATTTGGCCATTTCTGATTGCTATGGGTGGAGTAAACATGCTTGCTGTGTGAAAGTACCACTATGCCTGGATATCAGGTGAAACCACAGATCAGAACGTACGCATTGCTCTTTTATACCTTCTCAACTCACTTTTCCAGTTAATTGGAAATAGCAGCTGCTTTGACGTAGATCACATGCAGCCAAACCATGGCTAAACAGACAATGATGATTCTACTCTAACAGCTCCTGCACTTTGTTTTAACATGCTCTCTAAATATGCACCGAGATCTTGGATATTACTGCTCATGGTTCTGCCGTGTCTGCCTCTGTACTTTTCAAGGTAAGCTGGATGACTGCAAATGTTCACAGCACGTCCTCAAAAGTTCTCTATACATGCCCAAGGGCACTTCTTTCACTTATTAACATGTGTGTTCTGGCACTGAAAGCAGAAACCTGGCCAAATATGCAATTAGTATATGATAGTCCAATGAGCTTACAAGCAATATTAAGGATGTACAGATAGTTAATCAATCAGAGTAGAGCTGAAAGGGACCTTGGAGGTCTTCTAGTCCAACCCCCTGCTCAAGCCATACCATTTCCTCGACTTATGACAACTGAGCCCAAAATTTCTGTTGCTAAGTGAGATGTTAGTTTTGCCCCACTTTATGACTTTTCTTGCCACAGTTAAGCGAATCACTACAGTTGTTAAGTTAGTAACATGGTTATTAAGTGGACTGGGTTTCCTGGTTGACTTTGCTCATCAGAGTGTTTCAAAAGCAATCACATAACCCTGGGACTCTGCAACCACCATAAATATGAGTCAATTGCCAAACATCTGAATTCTGATCACGTAACCATGGGATTGCCGCAATAGTAATTAAGTGTGAAAAATTGTCGTACTGTTTTCAGTGCCTTTGTAATTTTGAATGGCCACTAAATGAACTGTTTTAAGTTGAGGACTAGCAGCACACTATTTTTTGAATTCAGAATGTAATAACCAGCATGCATTAAGCTGCTTTTGGTACATGCAATGTATTTCCAGGAAACTACCAAATTGTACCTGGAATGGCAGAGCCAGGAGGAAGTCTGGCATGGCTGAGGGCCATGCTGTTTGGCACCTGAACTGCTGGATTTTACCATTTGTAGAATAAGATATAAAGTCAATTTGGACAATACAAAACATATGTAAATATGTTGAATAAATATGATGGATGCAATATCCTCCATGTTTTTATAGGATAGATGAAGTCTCATGTCAGCATCAATGTATTAGCACAGTTTTATTAAGGAACTGTGTGGTCAAAAATCAAATACACAAAATGTCAGAAATATATTAGGAATTGCTGCAAACATTAGATTGATTCTAGGTCCTCCAGGCAAATTCAGAATTTCTTCTTTTTCGGCAAAGACTCCTTAACAACTATATCTAGCCCTGGGAGCGGATTCCTTTTACGAGCTGCTGTTTCTATTTTCCGAACAAGATCTACATCCCACTTATGGGTTACAAAACTGACCGCAGTCCCAGGGAATTTACTGCCAATGCGACCAACACGTCCCACGCGATGCAGATAATCTGGCAATGTTAAAGGGAAGTCATAATTAACGATGAGCTCAACATGAATGGTGTCCAATCCACGGGAAGCGATATCAGTACACAACAGAATGTCAGACTCGCCTCTTCTAAAGGCATTAAATATGCCAGCTCGCGTATCAGCTGCTATTTCTCCCTGCAGGCGCAAATGTTTGATCTTATGGTCTTCTAAAATGTAACTCAGCCAGTTCACAGTGCTGGCTCTGTTGCAGAAAACAATAACGGCTCCGGAGGAGGGTCCTCGCTCTTTGAGGAGTTGTAGCAGCTCTGCTACTTTGTCGCAGCCCTTCAAACGTACGAACCTTTGCTCCACGTGAGGCTGAAGACAATGCAACCTTGAACCGGTCAATATGGTGAAGCCGGAGAGATCGGCAGACTCACTCAACATCTGACTCAGCCCCTTTGGAAGGGTAGCACCCATAGCCACCAGCTGGGCTTTGGGATCCCAAGCCTCATCCCTGTCTTCAGAATGCGGGTCCAGAAAAGCTTGCTGAACCACGTCCTTCAAGAAAGCATGCTGCACGATATCTTTCACCAGATCTATGAACGAGGCATCCAGGAGAGTATCCGCTTCATCCAACACCAAGAAGAGCAGTTTCTCCAAGGACAACATCTTCCTCTTCAGGACTTTGCTCAGAGCACCGGGCGTGGCAATCAAGAGGTCAGTGGGGCCCTCCCGGATCCGGCGCCGAAGCACAGCCATGCCCCGGCCACCGCCGACCTCCTTCACCTGCAAGTCCAAAGGGCCAGCCAAGGAGGCGGCCACTCTACGCACCTGCCCCGCCAGTTCTCGGGAGGGCACCACCACCAAGGAGCGGGGAGAGGTCGCATAAGCCTCCTTCTCGGGGAGCTTCGGGGCCTGCAAGAGCCGCTGCAAGAGAGGCAGCAGGTAGGCCAGGGTTTTGCCGCTGCCGGTTTCCGCCCCGCACAGCGCGTGCGCCCCCTCCAGCAGGGCCGGGATGGTGCGCTGCTGCACCGGCGTGGGCCGCGAGACGCCCAGCACCTCCTGCAAGGGGGTCGCCACGCGAGGCTCCAGCCCCAGCTCGAGGAAGGTGGACGGGGCCTCCCCGCCGTCCGGCTCCGCAAGAGGCTCCTTCCGCGTCCGCTCCAGCTGGAAATAATCCCCGCGGGACAAGCGGTGCTTCCAGCCGTCCGACACCAAGCGCGGCCTCTCCAGGCGGCCCACCGTGTGCCGGGCCGCCTGGCTCAGCTCGCGTCTCCGGGTCCGCAGCAGCAGCTTTTCCCCGAAGGACGCGCCACCCTCCCTCTCGGGGCTCCCGCCGCGCTCCCGCTTGGACGCCGGCCGCTCCAGCCGCAGCTTCCAAGCGTGGGGGATCCGCACCACGCGGTCGCCAGGCGGGGACGCCCCGGAGGCCTGGCGCAGCGCGCAGCCCCGCACGGCCGGCGGCAGCCACGAGGGGAGCCGGGCGGCCGCCGCCGATCCACGAACCGCCCAAAGCGAGAGCGCCATGATGGAGCGGTAAGGGAGAACGCGACGGTCGCCAGTGGATGACGTACACGGCGGGCGCGGTTGTAGGCCTCGCGGGGGGAGGCGTCCCTCGATGACGTCACTGACGCCCTCGCCTCCTGGCGCTTCAAAAACATAGACCATAAAAAGGGAGAGGAGCCTCTCTTTAGGATCCTATATATTTTATAACGTTTCCTTAATGAGGGCGAAAGTACAATGTTTCTCTGTGGGGCATTAGGATCCTTTTCATACGTTTTATGATGGTTTTCATAAGAGGGTGGCTTGACATTGAGAGTAAACATAGAGATCAAGCTGAGAGCGTGGGTTAGAGCAGGGCTCTTCAAACTTGGCCCTTTTAATGACTTGCGGACTTCAACTCCCAGAATTCTGGGAGTTGAAGTCCACAAGTCATTAAAAGGGCCAAGTTTGAAGAGCCCTGGGTTAGTCTATAGTAATAAACTTGCGGTTTATCAGACCTGGGCCGCAAACATTTGAACGGGTGGTTTATAAGCATGTCGAAAAAATTCTTTCCGGCCAACCGGATTTTATCAATTCGGTCAGTAATCCTAAGAATTTTTGAAGCGTGGGGCATTCCCTATAACCGTTATAAGGGCCAGCCAGCCGCGGAGGCATGATTTCATTGATATGAGATCCACTGAACGTTTATAGAAGTACAGTTGTACAATTGTAATTCGAAAAACCTAACTTTGGCATTTGTTTACATCTGGGCATCTCTACCCTTTCCTATCTCTGCTTCGAATGTGTGGGGGGGAGGAAAAAAAAGGATAAGGCAGTACGTCATATTTCGTCGCCTGGCGCATGCGCAGCAGAGGAGGAAGCGGGCCCGAGCGATGGGAACCGGCGTTTGGTGAGTTGCGGTGGGAGCCGCTTCCGAGCTGAGCCTCGCCTGGCGTCCCCCGGCCGGCCCACTTCACGGGGTTGTTGTAGGAGGGGAAACAGGAGGTGGGAGTGTTAAATAGGTTCGTTATCTAGACTAGATCAGAGGTCTCCAACCTTGGCCGCTTTAAGACTTGTGGACTTCAACTCCCAGAATTCCTCAGCCAGCTTTGCATGGATAGGGCTATTTTATCAGAATCAAACCTTAACTTGGTTGGAGTAAGTTCTTTTGTATATGGCAACACATTAAACCAGGATTGGATGCTGTGTCTGACTGTGATAGTGCAATGGATGGGATAATAATAATAATAATAATAATAATAATAATAATAATAATAGTAATAATAATAATAGTAATAATAATAATAGTAATAATAATAATAGTAATAATAATAAAGTTGGAAGGGACCTTGGAGGCCCTCTAGTCCAACCCCCTGCTCAGGCAGGAAATCCTATGCCATTTCAGACAAATGGCTGTCCAGTCTCTTCTTAAAAACCTCCAGTGTTGGAGCATTCACCGCTTCTGGAGGCAGGTGGTTCCACTGGTTAATTGTTCTCATTGTCAGGAAGTTTCTCCTTATTTCTAGGTTGCTTCTTTCCTTAATGAGTTTCCATCCGTTGCTTCTTGTCCTGCCTTCAGGTGCTTTGGAGAATAGCTTGACTCCCTCTTCTTTGGGGCAGCCCCTGAGATATTGGAACACTGCTATCATATCCCCCTTCGTCCTTCTCTTCGTTAAACTAGACCTCCACAATTCCAGCAACTGTTCCTTATATGTTTTACCCCCCATTCCCCTAATCATCTTTGTTGCTGATTGTCCTTATTTATGCAAAGAATCATTTAATTGGTCAGTTTTTACGGCACTTCAATTCAATGGGACTCTCTGATTTTTGAACATGTTTTCTTTCTTTCAGCTGATTCCAAAGACATCATGCCAATGAACCACATAGCCCTCAGTTTCACAAATAAAGCAATACTGGCTCCCATGGTGCGGGTTGGGACCCTGCCGATGAGACTGCTGGCTTTGGATTATGGTGCTGACATTGTGTATTGTGAGGTAGGGGACAAGGGTTTTTCCATTTCTTTCAGACTGTTTTCAGGAGATAATGGAATAGAATAGATGGCTTTATTGGCCATGTGTGATTGGATAAAAAAGTAATTTGCCTCAGGTGTATAAGCTCTCGGTGTACACACAAACAACAAAGTAATATAATCATAGGATACCAACAGGAGAAAGTAATAGAAAAGATGAGAAGGGTAATAGTAATACAGCCATACTACGTGGGTAAATATACTTAGATATAAGACAGTAGTATGGCAACTAGGTTTTCAACAGAGGGAACAACCTGTTTTTGTATCTGTTTGTTTTCGCATGCAATGCCCTATCGTGGCGTCTTGAGGGGAGCAGTTGAAATAGTTTATGTCCAGAGTTTATGTGAAGGGTCTGTATATATTTTCTCAACCTTCTTTCTGACCCGTGCAGTATACATAATGTATACTAATCAATATGTAGTAATTTATGTATACCAACCATTATGTAGTAATTCATAGAGGGAAACACTCTGAATAGAATTCACAAGTAGATTGCTGGAAACCATATTTGAAGCAAGGGTTTTGGATTCTGATTGTAAAAGCCTCTTCAGTATTGATATAATTGTAGTTCTGTCTCGACCAATACTAACTGGGAAGAGAGACCACTAGGGAATTTCCAGAGCTGAAAACTAGTCTTGAAATATCTCAGAAGACAGCAGTGACCAGACATTGTTGCTAAGAAAACAGCCTGGGTGTCTTTCACCTCTTCCGTATATTAAAGGAAAGAGGGTTACTTTTTAAAAATATATTTTTTTTCTATTGGGATGAAATTCGTTGGTAACCTTTGCCTTGTTCTTTAAGGAACTGATTGACATAAAGATGCTTCAGTGCAAAAGAGTTGTAAATGGCAAGTATTTATTTGATATTTGAGCGACAGATAAAATGAAAAAGTTCTGTTTTTCCTAACTGGTAGCTTAAGACAATGATTAATGTGGCCTGTTTTCTTTAGATAAAGTGCTTGTTAAAGAAATTAAAACGTCTTGATAAAACTGAAATTAACAGTGGCAAAAATTGGTAATAATTGGCTGGTACATATGTAACCCATAAACGTTTGATCAAATTATAGTGTAGATAACTAATCATTCCAGGTGTAAACTAAGCTAAACATGTATATAATAATACTGACCTGTTCTTGCTTATGGCTCATCTTATAAATTGCTGGCATGTTTAGCTTTATTTATCGATGATTAAATATATTATTTTTGACACTAATGTAAAGGATGTGCCTTTCTTCGGAAGCATTCAGAGCTTATGTAAAAGTGCCATATCCAGCAAATTTAATAAACACAATTACAAACTGAACTTTCAGCACTGATACCATGATTTAATCTTTGGCTGTAATCAGCAGTGAAGATCTAAGAAGTGAAATCTTGAATGGCACTATGGGTTGTGTTAATTAATAATTAACAATCTGTTAATTGAGTCCTTAAGTAAAGACTTCTTCCCTTCTGTGTCCCACAGATATTCTTGGAACTGTGGACTTTGTTGCCCCCAATGAGAGAGTGGTGTTCAGGACTTGTGCAAGAGAAAAAAACCACGTTGTTTTTCAAATGGTATGAAACTGTTTTAAGATTTACAAAAGCAAAGCTAACTGCTCAAGTGAAACAACCGCCACAAAAAGGTCATAAAAGCTATTTCTGTAGGCAGTCTCTTGTTTGTCTGGCCTCCCCCACCCTCCTCACAGAGTGGAGAGATTGAGAGAAAAAGATTTCAAGAAATATTATTACTACTACCATTACTACTACTACTACTACTACTACTACTACTACTACTACTACTACTACTACTACTACTATTAAAATGTTCAGAAACCAACCCACAAGCTTGGAGAACGAACCTTCACCCTCATCCTACACCAGAGCTATAGATATTTGCCACCATTGCAATAAATCCTTATTGCAACTGCACATGTGCTCATGAACCGTTGCACCTGACAAAAGTCTTGTCTCTTTCCAGCCAGAAAGTACAGTTCACTTCCCACAATGGCTGCTTTACTTAACGATAGAGTTTATTTATTTATTTATTTGTTTATTTATTTTGACTTATATGCCGCCCTTCTCCCCAGACTCAAGGCGGCTCACAGCAAAAATACAAGTACAAAAATATAAATCAATTAAAATAGTAATATACAATATAAAAACTATATAACAATTACCACTCATACAACATACAGTCCCAATCAAAGGCCCAGGGGCAGAGCGCAGCTCACACGCCCCAAGCCTGTCTGCATAAATGTGTTTTTAAGAGTTTTCTGAGAGCTAGGAGGGAGGGAGCAGTTGCCAGTCCTATCTAGGGTTTTTTAATGAGGAGTACCTCTATTTTTTTAAATGTATATGTGAGCAATTCTGTGAGCTGTGGAGCTGAAGAATGAACTAATAATCTTTCTAGAAAAATAATCCTATATGTTTTTTTCCCTCACTGTTGTTCAGGGCACAGCTGATGCCGAGAGAGCCTTGGCGGTAGCCAAACTTGTGTATGTATCTGTCAGAATATATATTTACATGCATGCGACTTATGTGTTGTACTTCTTTAATGTTACATTCAAACAATTCTCATCAGCTTATATGCTATATAAACAAAAGGGAAAGCATCCAGCCACTGGCTAGCTACTCTGAAAATGAATTGCTTAATAGTGTTCGTGTGTGTCTAAATGTTAAAAAAAAAAAATCTCCTTATGCCTTTGTGATTGTCTTTTTGCCTTGTCGTTTCAGAGAGGATGACATCGCTGGCATCGATGTCAACATGGGATGCCCCAAAGAATATTCCACAAAGGTAAGGTTGATCTTGCCCATCTATAGTTTTTTTTTAACCTACAAAATATGGAAGGCTGAGTCCACCTTGAGCCAGTCAGCATCGAATCCCTGGCAGTGGGCAGAATTAGCTTGCAATACTGCATTCTAACCACTGCGTGTCATGGATGGATGGATGGATGGATGGAAGGAAGGAAGGAAGGAAGGAAGGAAAGGAAGGAAGGAAGGAAGGAAGGAAGGAAGGAAGGAAGGAAGGAAGGAAGGAAGGAAGGAAGGAAGGGAAGGAAGGGAAGGAAGGAAGGAAGGAAAGGAAGGAAGGAAGGAAGGAAGGAAAGGAAGGAAGGGAAGGAAGGAAGGAAGGAAAGAAGGAAGGAAGGAAGGAAAGGAAGGAAAGGAAGGGAAGGAAGGAAGGAAAGGAAGGAAGGAAGGGAAGGAAGGAAGGGAGTGAGTGGTGGGCAGAATTAGCTTGCAATACTGCATTCTAACCACTGCGTGTCATGGATGGATGGATGGATGGATGGAAGGAAGGAAGGAAGGAAGAAAGGAAGGAAGGAAGGAAGGAAAGGAAGGAAGGAAGGAAAGGAAGGAAGGAAGGAAGGAAGGAAGGGAAGTAAGGAAGGGAAGGAAGGAAGGAAAGGAAGGAAGGAAGGAAGGGAAGGAAGGAAGGAAGGAAGGAAGGAAGGAAAGGAAGGAAGGAAGGAAGGAAGGAAAGGAAGGAAGGAAGGAAGGAAGGGAAGGAAAGGAAGGAAGGGAAGGAAGGAAGGAAGGAAAGGAAGGAAAGGAAGGAAGGAAGGAAGGAAGGAAGGAAGGAAGGAAGGAAGGAAGGAAGGAAGGAAGGAAGGGCAATAGCAACAGCACTTAGGCTTACATACTGCCCCATAGTGCTTTACAGGCCTCTCTAAGTGGTTCACACAGCCAGCCCCCAACCATCTTGGTCCTCATTTTACCTCCAGAGGATGGAAGGCCGAGTCAACAACTTTATAACCTTTTCCCCACAATTTATTTATTTACTTATTTTGACTTATATGCCGCCCTTTCCCCCAGACTCAGGGCAGCTCACAGCAGGAATACAAGTACAAAAAATATATAAATCATTTAAAATAGTAATACAATATAAAACTATAAAAACTATACCCACTCATACAACATACAATCCCAATCAAAGGCCCAGGGGCAGAGCGCAGCTCACACGCCCCAAGCCTGTCTGCATAGATGTGTTTTTAAGAGTTTTCGGAAAGCTAGGAGGGAAGGAGCAGTACGAACCTCTGAGGGAAGCTGGTTCCAGAGGGCTGGGGCAGCAACAGAGAAGGCTCTGACCCTAGGCCCCACCAGATGGCATTGTCTAACCGACGGGACCCGTAGGAGGCCAACCCTGTGTGCCCTAACCGGTCGCTGGGATTCATGGGGCAGAAGACGGTCCCGCAAGTATCCTGGTCCATTGCCATAAAGGGCTTTATAGGTCATAACCAATTATTAAGCCAATCACCACAGTGGTTAATTGAACCATGCGGTCATTAAGCAAATCTGCCTTCCCCTCCCTCCCCCCCCCCTTCACTTTGTCAGAAGCCGGCTGAGAAAGTTTAAAAATGGTGATCCCAGGACAATGCAACTGTCATAAGTCTATGCCAGTTGCCAAGCACCTGGGTTTTGATCAAACGACTGGGGAGATGCCGCAACAGTCCCGGGTCGCTTTTTCCGAAGGCCGTTGTAACTTCCAGCAGTCCCTAAACGAGCGGCTGTGAATAGAGGACTCCCTGGAGAACCTCCCTGGGGATATTTTGGGCTGCTGAGGTGAACAAAGGCCTGTTTTGTGTGTGTTTTCCCAGGGCGGAATGGGAGCGGCGCTCTTGTCTGATCCGGACAGGATAGAATCCGTGAGTATGCCGAGCGCCCGGCTTGTCGTGTTCTGTGGCTCTGTTTGTAAAAATAAGAGCAGGTGAAGACTGGAGGAACTGGAGGGGGGGCTGTGAAAAGGGAGCAGGGCAGGAGTACGTCGAGTGGAGCTCTACCAAAAGTGTGCAGGGGTCACAACTGGGCGGTTTGCAGTAGGGATGAATATCTGTAGCTCCTGTGGGAAGTCAGCCCCCCCCCCCGGAGAAGGAAACGTTAAAGAGACAGAAAGGCATGCTCAGTTTTCCTTAATATTATTATTTATTATTATTATTATTATTATTATTATTATTATTTATTTAACTTCTATGCCGCCCTATTCTGGAGAACTCAGGGCGGCTCACAACATGATAGAAATCACAATAAAATACATGAATATAAAAACCCCTAAGTTAAAAAAGAAAAACCAATCATTCCACAAACATACACACAGACATACACTGGCTAGGGGCAAGATGTTAACTGCCCCAGGCCTGCCGGCAGAGGTGTGTTTTAAGCAGTTTACGAAAGGCGGAGAGGGTGGGGGCGACACGGATCTCCGGGGGGAGTTGATTCCAGAGGTCCGGGGCCGCAACAGAGAAGGCTCTTCCCCTAGGCCCCGCCAGGCGACACTGTCTGGCTGACGGGACCTGGAGAAGGCCGACTCTGTGGGCCCTAACCGGCCGCTGGGATTCATGAGGCAGCAGACGGTCCCGTAAGTAACCTGGTCCGATGCCATGTAGGGCTTTATAGGTCATAACCAACACTTTGAATTGGGTTCGGAGACCAATTGGCAGCCAATGCAGCTCGCGGAGTGATGCCGAAATGTGGGCATTTCTAGGCAAGCTCAACACTGCTCGCGCGGCTGCAATAGCCCCAAGTCTGCCTTCCCCATGCAGAAGCCAGCTCTGTACAAATGCAGATATAAACCATCAGAAAGGCCCCAGCTAGGAGATCAAGAGGACAGACACCTAAAATCTGCATACCCCACCCAAACTCTAAGAGTCATTAGCCCCAGCACCAGGAAGCAGGATATGATAATGGGATTAACCCACCACCCTCAAGAATACCAGAAAGGCACACCCAGACTCAGGTCAGAATAGGTGACACAGGAAATACAAAGCCTAAAACAGGAACAGGAAACTATTTCAGACGGTATAAAAACCCACTACCCACATGTGCTCAGCCCTTTTTTTTTTTTTTTTCACTTCTCTTGCTGCCAGAACCGTCTTCCTGTCTGGCTCTCCTCTCCAATAAACTACAACCTTCTTCCCAAAGCAGTTGCCGTGTTTATTCCCAGCTTGGATGAACCACGATGAAGACCTTTCTTCCAACACTCGGGTGTAGGACGGGGGTGAAGGCACGTTCTCCGAGCTTGCGGGTTGGTTTCCGAACGTTTCGTTACCAGGCTAGCCAACATCTTCAGCGGAGTTGAGGGGATGTCCGTGTCAGTGTTCTTTTGTTTCTAAGGGCACTTGGCACACCTGCACCTGAAGCCTTGATAAGCAGAAGAACACCGACACGGACATCCCCTCAACTCCGCTGAAGATGTTATCTAGCCCGGTAGCGAAACGTTCGGAAACCAACCCACAAGCTCGGAGCACAAAGCTTCACCCTCATAACTCTGGGTTTTTTGCTAGCTTTTTGCTACTCCCTGCCTGTCCCAAAGTTGCTTTTTCAAGAGGCAACTGGATTTTCTCATTTTTAATCATCATCATCATCATATTGTTGGAAGGGATCTTGGGTGTCATCTAGTCCAATCTCCTGCTGTTGGAAGAATTCCATCTCTCATCCAAAAGGCTTCTCCAGCTCTGACCAGCTGGTGGGGAATGGAAGGATTTATATTCCTTGCAGACAGCTCTCTCTTCCCCCCCCTCCTTTCTTCATTCCTTTCTTTCTCCTCCCTCCTCCCCCCTCAATCCCCGGGGGCACGTATACATTTCTTTTTCAAAATAATTCTTGATGCATCTGAAGAAGTGGGCAGTGTTCCCTATGAGAACTCTTAGTGTTTTCCTTTGCAGAGTGATACGTTGTTGGTTTTTTGCGTTTGTTTTCTTTTTGCTTGGCAGTAACACTTTATTATTATTATTATTATTATTATTATTATTATTATTAATTAGATTTCTATGCCACCCTATTCCAAGAACTCAGAGCGGCTCACAACATGAATATTAACATAAGGAAATCTAATACTAAAATACATTATAAAACCCATTAATTAAAAAAACCAATCATCCAGAAACAGACATACAAACATACATACACTGGCTGGGGCAAGGAGTTAGCTGCCCCAGGCCTGCCGGCAAAGATGGGTCTTCATTAATTTGCGAAAGGCCGAGAGGGTGGGGGCAATACGGATCTCCGGGGGGAGTTGATTCCAGAGGGCCGGGGCCGCAACAGAGAAGGCTCTTCCCCTAGGCCCCGCCAGGCGACACTGTCTGGCTGACGGGACCTGGAGAAGGCCGACCCTGTGGGCCCTAACCGGTTGCTGGGTTTCGTGAGGCAGCAGACGGTCCCGTAAGTAACCTGGTCCGATGCCATGTAGGGCTTTATAGGTCATAACCAACACTTTGAATTGCGTTCGGAGACCAATTGGCAGCCAATGCAGCTCGCGGAGTGATGTTGAAATGTGGGCATTTCTGGGCAGGCCCAATACTGCTCGCGCGGCTGCATTCTGCATTACCTGAAGTCCCCGAACGTTTTTCAAAGGTAGCCTCATGTAGAGAGCATTGCAGTAGTCGAGCCTCGAGGTGATAAGGGCATGATAATGGCGTTTGGGAACCTGTTCAAGCTTCCTGTATTCCTAGTTCAGAGTTTGCCTGGAGAATCAGGCTGAGAGCAGGAAGATTTTTTTTTTTATGTGCAGCTTGCAGGCAGAGCTGTGGACCTTGTTCATGAGAAGCCGGCGATACGAAGTCATTAAGAGTCCATTTAGCTTGTTGATTGTTTGGTAGAGAACCTGAGGAGACATGAGTTCATCGTGAGGGAAGAGCCTTTTGCAGCACTGGCTTACCTTTCCAAAGCCTTCTGCCTCTCTTGTTCTTAAAAGCCTGCTGTTGTTTCTTCTCCTTTAGATTTTGACTACACTTGTCAAGGGTGTGTCTAAGCCGGTAACTTGCAAAATCCGAATTTTGTCCTCGGTAAGGATATATTACAATATTTCAGATATTACGTGTCTGGGGGAAAAGGAACCTGTCTAGTGTTTCGATGCAAAAAATTCAGTTTTTGCTTCATTAGCAGCAATTGCACTGCGTGAAAGTGAACCAATAAGGGAGATAATGGTGACTGCAGCTAATGGGGGCTCTCTGATTTTCTTCAGAACACACAGGCACAGAGTATTTCAAAAGCGGAAATTTATTTGCTGTAATTCTTGTAATCTCATCCCAATAAATCTCATTAAGGACTTGTACTTGGCAAAATGAATCCTTTTGGGTTTAAGGCAGATGCCGAGAACCTGGCGCATGTTGTCATGGGTTGGGCAAGTCCAACCTATGGGGGACACCAACTGGCCACCAGCCCAAAGCCTTTTTCCTAAAAAAAAAAAAAAAAGATTATGCATACTTGTGTGGAATCTCATCCACATTTAGTTTCAGGAAAGTTAAGTAGTAAACCTGGGTGAGTGTTGATTTTTTTCCCCTCCCCCCCCCACACCATTTTCAGGAAGAAGAAACTCTAAGATTAGTGAAGAGGATAGAGCGGGCGGGAGTTGCTGCCATTGCTGTCCACGGAAGGTAAACTAATCCATCCTCCATCTGAAAAGATGAGTCCTTCTAATCATAAAAGCCTTCGAGGTTGGAATTGGCTCTGCTGCTCAAAAGCCATGGTGGCGCAGTGGTTACAATACAGTATTGCAGTCTGACTCCGCCCAGTGCTAACAGTTCGATGCTGACCGGCTCAAGGTTGACTCAGCCTTCCAGCCTTCCGAGGTCGGTCAAATGAGCACCCAGATTGTTGGGGGCAAATAGGCTGACTCTCTGAACTGCTGTAAGAGGGGGCTGTAAAAGCCCTGCGAAGCGGTGTCTAAATCTAAGTGCTATTGCTATTGCCCTTCCTTCTATCCATCCATCCATGATGCACAGTGGTTAGAATGCAGTATTGCAGGCTAATTCTGTTGACTGCCAAGAGATCGATCTTGACCGACTCAGGGTTGACTCAGCCTTCCATCTTTCCAAGGTTGGTCAAATGAGGACCCAGATTGTTGGGGGCAAATAGGCTGACTCTGTGAACCGCTTAGAGAAGACTGTAAAAGCCCTGTGAGGCGGTGTCTAAGTGCTGTTGCTAATCTCTGGTCTTTCCCTTTTGAAGGAAGAAAGAGGAGAGGCCTCAGCACCCTGTCCACTGCGATGTGATCAAAGCCATCTCTGAGGTAGTTTCCATCCCAGTAATAGCCAAGTAAGTAGAACGAATTCACTCTCAGGCCGGAGCATCCAGCCTTGGCACAAACAAGCTGACCTGAGGGACGAAAGTGCATTGTGAACATAAATGTTGCCTCCCCTGCAGTCAGCAGAGCTTCAGACATCTGCTATACACTAGTCCAGGGGTGGGCAACCGTGGCTCTTTTATGACTGGTGGACTTCAACTCCCAGAATCCCTGAGCCAGCCACGCTGAGAGGAAAGGGAGAGGTTTCCAAGCTGAGCCATGGCTGGCTCAGGAATTCTGGGAGTTGAAGTCCACGAGTCAGAAAACGGCCTAGGCCAGGGGTGGGCAACCTTGGCTCTTTTATGACTGGTGGACTTCAACTCCCAGAATTCCTGAGCCAGCCACACTGAGGGGAAAGGGAGAGGTTTCCAAGCAGCCTAGGCCTAGGCCAGGGGTAGGCAACCTTGGCTCTTTTATGACTGGTGGACTTCAACTCCCAGAATCCCTGAGCCAGCCACACTGAGGGGAAAGGGAGAGGTTTCCAAGCTGAGCCATGGCTGGCTCAGGAATTCTGGGAGTTGAAGTCCACGAGTCAGAAAACGGCCTAGGCCAGGGGTGGGCAACCTTGGCTCTTTTATGACTGGTGGACTTCAACTCCCAGAATTCCTGAGCCAGCCACACTGAGGGGAAAGGGAGAGGTTTCCAAGCAGCCTAGGCCTAGGCCAGGGGTAGGCAACCTTGGCTCTTTTATGACTGGTGGACTTCAACTCCCAGAATCCCTGAGCCAGCCACACTGAGGGGAAAGGGAGAGGTTTCCAAGCTGAGCCATGGCTGGCTCAGGAATTCTGGGAGTTGAAGTCCACGAGTCAGAAAACGGCCTAGGCCAGGGGTAGGCAACCTTGGCTCTTTTATGACTGGTGGACTTCAACTCCCAGAATCCCTGAGCCAGCCACACTGAGGGGAAAGGGAGAGGTTTCCAAGCTGAGCCATGGCTGGCTCAGGGATTCTGGGAGTTGAAGTCCACCAGTCATAAAGCAGCCTAGGCCTAGGCCAGGGGTGGGCAACCTTGGCTCTTTTATGACTGGTGGACTTCAACTCCCAGAATCCCTGAGCCAGCCACACTGAGGGGAAAGGGAGAGGTTTCCAAGCTGAGCCATGGCTGGCTCAGGGATTCTGGGAGTTGAAGTCCACCAGTCATAAAGCAGCCTAGGCCTAGGCCAGGGGTGGGCAACCTTGGCTCTTTTATGACTGGTGGACTTCAACTCCCAGAATCCCTGAGCCAGCCACGCTGAGAGGAAAGGGAGAGGTTTCCAAGCTGAGCCATGGCTGGCTCAGGAATTCTGGGAGTTGAAGTCCACGAGTCAGAAAACGGCCTAGGCCAGGGGTGGGCAACCTTGGCTCTTTTATGACTGGTGGACTTCAACTCCCAGAATTCCTGAGCCAGCCACGCTGAGAGGAAAGGGAGAGGCTTCCAAGCTGAGCCAGGCTGGCTCAGGAATTCTGGGAGTTGGTCCACAAGTCATAAAAGAGCCGAGGTTGCCTACCCCTGCCCTAGTCTTTGACTTATGACCACAACTGATCTCATTTTTTCCGTTGTTAAGTGAGACACTTGTTACGTGACTTTTGTCCCATTTAACCACCATGGTTAAGCGAATCGCTGCAGTTCTTAAATTAGGAACATTGGTTTTGTTTGTCAGAAGGTGGTAAAAGAGGATCACATGACTCCGGGACACTGCGACCCTCATAAATACGAGCAAGTTGCCAAGTGCTTGAATCTTGATCATGTGACCATGGGGGGATGCTGCAAAGGTTGCAACTACGAAAACCAGTTATAAGCCCCTTTTTTCAGTGCTTTTGTAACTTTGAACTGTCACTAAGTGAACTGTTGTAAGTCAAGGACTATCTGTACTGGGCTATTCATACTCACATTATTTTTAGAGCAGTGTGTTTTCCAAACTGGGTTGGCTTTAAGCCAGCGGTTCTCAACCTTTTTCAGGGCGTGACCCCGACCTGCACCGCGCATGCGCGACGGCCCGCATCCGCGGCGCAGCGCGACACCCGAATCGTGCATGAGTGGCGCGCGCGACGCCCCAAATCGTGCATGCACGGCGCGACGACCCGAATCATGCATGCACAGCGCGTGCGCGACGGCCCGAATTGCACATGCGCGGTGCGACGGCCCGAATCGCGCATGCGCGGCGCAACGGGCCCGCATCGCGCATGCGCGGTGCTGCCCCCTGCGCCGGCCGAGGGGAAAAGGGGAAAAAAATGGCGGACTGCGGTGTTTGGCGACCCCCATGAAATGGTCGTTCGACCCCAAATGGGGTCGCGACCCACAGGTTGAGAACCGCTGCTTTAAGCGGTGTGGACCTCAACTTCTGGAATTTCCTAGCTAGCGTGCTTCAAGTTGGCCAGGGTGGCAAACCCCATTTTAGATGACTGATTGACAGAATGCCTGCGTAGAGCTTGGCCCTTTGAATTAATTGCTCGATGCCTGTTTTGAAGGTGTGTCCCACCCTTTCAGAGTTGAGGAACATACCTCTTAGCAGCTTTGCTGTTCTGCAGAATGCACAACGTCTAACAAAAGTGGGTTGTTTTTTTTTTGTTTTGTTTTCGAAAAGGCAACTGGACTGGCTTTTTTGGAGGAAAAACAAGACTTTTCGCTTCCTATCCCAGAAGCTTCATCATTTGTATTGGACGCTATGGGAGATGGAAGGAGAGTTATTGACAGTTGAGATTAGTTGTGGGAGGGAGAGTGATAACGTTCTGACAGGATGTGTGTGGGGGGGATGGAAAGATTGTGTTTTCTTTGCGGTCATCTGTCTTAATCTTGATATACGGAGTGAAGAATGTTTACAAATTTAAATTGAATGTATTGAGTTGAATAGCATCTAACTTGAATTTTTACTTGGTTTACATGTACAAATATATATCTAACAATAAAAAATGTTATATAATAAAAAAAACACTCTCTGAGAGCCATTGTCGCTACTTGGGGTTTTACCTGTGACCTCAAGGTCACCTGAATCAGAGGTGTGAAATCACCATCCTGTCAGAACCGGTCATTCCCTCCTCCCACCAACTACTCTCAACTTGTCAATAACTCTCCATCTCCCACAGTATCTGATGCAACTGATGAAATATCAGTCCAGTCGCCTTTTCAAAATAAAAACCACTTTTGATGCAACTAGGACCTGGATAACTCAGAATCCAGTCGCCTTTTCAAAATAAAAACCACCTTTGATGCAACTAGCATCTGGATAACTCAGAATTGAGTCGCCTTTTCAAAATAAAAACCACTTTTGATGCAACTAGCATCTGAATAACTCAGAATCCAGTCGCCTTTTCAAAATAAAAACCACTTTTGATGCCACTAGGACCTGGATAACTGAGAATCCTCATAGACACCACATCTAACCTACACCAGGTTCATGCACTGCTGCTGATAATGCAAACAATGTTCTCCTTTCAGTGGAGGATCCTATGATTTCATCAAAGAATATTCTGACCTCTGGATCTTCCAGGAAGCAACTTCAGCATCTTCTGTAATGGTTGCCCGGGCTGCCATGTGGAACCCCTCCATCTTCAGGAAGGAAGGTTCTTTGCCCCTGAAGGATGTCATGCAAGAATACATCAAATACGTAGGCATTCTTGATAGCAGTCTCTTGCGGGGGGAAAGGCTTCATTATATCTGCAGGAACGTGAAACCGTGGTCTCCCATTTTGGGGGGTTTCATAACTGCAGGTTCCTGCAGTTCTATACAGTTGAAGTTGTCAATGTGGAGACCCCCTGCTATAGGGAAAAGTGGAGAAGAAGCACTGCTTAAGTCTTCCTGAGGTCCTGTAGGAAAAGCAGGATATAAATCTAATAATATATTGTATTGAAAGGAAGTCTGCCCTTAATGGAGTAACTGTTCCCCATCGGTAAACTACACAGTTTGTTCAGTCTAGATGTCTGCTCCAAGAGAAAGATGGGGTTTTTTTTTAAGTACAGGTTTCTGACACATTTTAAAGTTTCCTGCAACTCAAAGAGAGTTGGAAATCTGCCTCTCTAGAAATGAACGAGAATTGGATATTTGAAGCCCTTTGTTTCTCCTTTGTCAAAGTGTTGTTACTCATCTTGTTTTCCTTAGGCAGTGAGATATGACAATCACTACACCAATACAAAATATTGCTTGTGCCAGATGTTAAGGGAGCAATTAGAAAACGCACAAGGAAAGAAGCTGCACGCCGCACAGTCCTTGCAGGAAATCTGGTAAGGGCATGTTCATGTTTTTATTTTAATTAAATGTGTCCCTGGATAAAGCCAACAGTGTGCAGTGCTAAAATGCAAATAGGTTAAAATATTTGTTTAAAGTTTTTAATGCAAAAACGTGCCACTTTTGTTTACCTCCTTCTTTAATACATGCTAACTGCCATTGCTGGAATGAAATCTTCTATGATTCTGTTAGAATGGTTCCAATCTTCACATCACAGCTGGAATTTAATCTTACTTATCTTACTTGTCATTTCCTATTATTCCCAGTAATATAAAAACCTAATGCAAAATGATCAAGAGGAGTTCTTCACCACTCGCTCAGCTTGCGTGTTTGTTAAGTTGATATGCTGCCCATCTCGCCTAGAAGCAAATCTTGGCAACTTAACAACAAAGCAAAAGCAAGAAGATAAAACATTGAAAGATTAAAATAATACATATTAACATTAAAATGGATGTTCGCTAAATGAACTTGTTGTAAGTCGAGGACTACCTATATGTGTAGGTAGATGTAAATATATTTCATTTTCAGAACTGAACGTTTTCTAGAATTAATTTGATTTTTTTTTATTAGTGAAGTTTTTGAGATGAGTAGTTTCTTCCAAGAAGCATCTGATTTACTGGAGAAGAAAAAAGTTTCACTGCAAGTTAAGAGCCCAAATAATGATGATCACACTGAAGACCCAGATGTCATTAAAATGGCAGTTAAGTTTGATAAGTAAGTGAGATAATTAGCATCCTCTGTTTCTTTTAAATACTAAACATTTAGAGAGCTTCTGGGTTACCTTATGCCATAGGCTGTTTAATCTTGGTTTGATAAGACACAGTTGCCTGTGTTCAGGCATCACATTAAGCCAAGATTTTCATTGCACTTTGTGGTACTCAAGTCAGCTTGCTAACTGAGGAATTCTGGGAGTTGAAGTCCACGCCTCTTAAAATGGCCAAATTTGACAAATGTTGGTGTAACAGATTGGGCTGTTGAAGATGATTACAGCCCCTGGCCTCCAGGTGTGTATTCATTGTTTGTTTTCTTTTTTTCTCCTTCAGACGAGAGTATGCCCCACAAATTACACCCAAAATGCATCTTCTGGAATGGTGCAGGAGAGAGAAGCTGGTTCAACCTGCTTATGAAACAGTAAGACACCATATGACAACATTCATTGGTTAAACACCCCTCCCCCAGTTCTTTTTAGGCTGATCTCGGAGCACAATAAACATTTAATTTGAATAGGGAATCGGGTCCTCTTAAAACGTTGTCTCCGATAGGAGATACTTGGGGCCTCTGCAAATATTTGTGTCTCTGGAAATTTTGACCCACTTTGACCCTCTCGCATCACGAGCTGCCTTTGAAAGTCTCCAGCTTTTCAACCAGCAGCTCGCTCTGTCTTCTGGAGGAACAGCTGTTCAGGCAAACCAAAGATCCGAAAGCCGCATTCAATGTGGTGGACCAGCTGCCTTAAGCTTTTGCATCCTAGCTTTAAACCGGCGCTGGTTGTTCCCAGCCTGGCACTGAAATATTTGCTAGTTTCACCAGCGCTCACTCCAAAGCACGTTGAATGGATCGCTCACGTTGACTTCAAAGCCAACCGCCCTTCGTTTTCTCGCCTTGCTCTAGATCGAAAGGCCGCGGGATAGACTGTTCTGTTCTGTGGTGACAGTCGGCGGGCAAAAGTACAGCTCAACTTTATGGTAAGCGTCTTTTGGGAAAGTGTATTCCTGAGCCAGCCACGCTGAGGGGAAAGGGAGAGGTTTCCAAGCTGAGCCATGCTGGCTGAGGAATTCTGGGAGTTGAAGTCCACGAGTCATAAAAGAGCCAAGGTTGCCTACCCCTGGATTAAGCCATTTTTCGTGTGGGAAAAAACAGGGCTGGTTTTCCTTCTCCAGTTCCATGATATGCATTCAATAAAGTTTTTAATTGCATTCTAAAGCCATCATTTTGGAGGTTTGCTAGTTGGACAGTTGACAAATTCACATGCAGTGAATTCAAAAAGCTTCTAGTGGTTCCCTAGAGCAGGGCTTTTCAACCAGTGGTACGGGTACCACCTGTGGTACACCGGCACCTGGCAGGTGGTACGCGACCATCCTAGAAAAGTGGTAGTGGGGGAGAGGAATGAGCTGAACCGGTGGCAGCACCACACAAGCCTGAGCGAGAGATGGCTGGAGCTGCAGGGCTGTCAGGGCTCAGTGGAAGCACCAGGATCAGTGCCAGGCTCCAGCTGGAGCTCGGCACTGATCCTGGCGCTTCTGAGCCCAGAAGAAGCGCTGATCAGCTGGAACGTTGCAGCGTCTCCAGGGTCTTGTGGTTTACATTCAGATGCTTGGCAACCGATTCATATTTATGACGGTCACAGTGTCCCAGGGTCATGTGAAGTGACCAAAACTTGCTACAACCACCCAGCAGACGGGGGGAATAAAAACCAAACACCCCCCCACCCCACCCCCAGCTGCCAATCCTCAACAGAAATGCTCACAACAATGAAAACCTCGGACAGGAGGAAGAGCGCCGCCGGGCGGGCAGGCAGGTGTCTTGCTCGGCTGTGGCTGGGGGGGGTCACTTTTTTCAGTGTCATTTTTTTTTTTTTAGTCATCAAGTTTTTGACCCCTTGTTAGGCAACTGGTGCTACTCGGATATTGCCATATCCTAAAAGTGGTACAATGGGTGAAAAGGTTGAAAAGCCCTGGCCTAGAGCATCTCACTGTCGTTTTCAAAAAAACCCTTTTGGGCTCAATGGTGGTCGTACGTTGAGAACTAACTCTTATTTTTCTTTGAAGACCTTTCACTTCTCACCCAAGAAGCGAAACGTCTTCCAAGAAAAACGAGAAAGTCCAGTTTCCTCGTGAAAAAAGCACCTTTGGGGCAACCATGACCTGGATGGCTGAGAACCTCCGTAGACACTGAGGACTACCGGTATATATACAGTAGATCAGGGGCCTTCAAACTTGGCCCTTTGATGACTTGGGGACTTCTGGCTGAGGAATTCTGGGAGTTGAAGTCCACAAGTCATCAAAGGGCCACGTTTGAAGACCCCTGCGATAGATACTTTGCCGAATGCAGAGTTTGGCCTTTATGTATATAGGTAATCCTTGACTTACAACTGTCCATTTAGTGACCGTGTGAAGTTACCACAACACCGAAGAAAGTGACGTACGTCCAGTCCCCATGCTTACAACTCTTCCCTGTGTTCCCACAGCAACAGGACCAAAATTCAGACTCCTAGCAACCCTGTCCCTGTCCTCTTCTTTTCCAGGGAAAAATCCAAGAAGCTCGCCGAACAAGCGGCAGCTATTGCCTGTTTAAGAATGCTGGGCCTTCCTGAAGGGAAGCGGAACGAAAGCGCCAATCAGCCCTCGCTCAACAAACGCAAGAGGCGAGATCAGCAACTTTCAAACTGTGAGGAACACAGAGACTGTTTTGTGCTAGACGCTGTTTGCAAGAAACCTCATCTTCTTCCCAAAGAATCTCTTTGCAACAGCTCCTAACACCGTCCTACGCTCCGCTCCGCTCGCTGGGGTTTTACAACTGTGCAGCTTCCCATCACCACCCACATGCTCTGTCCTATATTTTGCCTTGGAGGCACTCAGGTGGAACAGGTAAATTTGAATTTTGATTGGTATTTCCTTGGTGTTAGGCATGGGACTCCTTACCTCTTTTTTATTTTTCAACTTTTTAATTGGGACCGTTTAAGGCACGTTTATCTCCATGTCAAATGGAGGTCCCCATTTCTGGGGTGTGTGGGTGTGTGTCACAGAGCAGGCATTCCTAAAATTCTTCATTTCAGTTGTGTGCATTTTCGCCCGGTGGTTAAATCCTGCAAGATATCCACTTTCTTCACTCAAGCATTTAGTGTTCTTTAGCCAAAATCTCACGACATACATGATGTTTCAAGATCTTTTAAAATTGAATTGTGGTAGCTTCCCACACGCTGCAGGACTGTGGAAGGTACCCGTCCTGGTACCTACAAATGCCACGCTGCTGACTTTGTCTAAGGCAGGGGTGTGCAATCTTGGCAACTTTAAGACTGGCTGGGGAATTCTGGGAGTTGAAAAGCGAGACCAAAGGTGGAAGCGTAAAATTCTGAACCGTTCTGATTGGAACTTTTCTCAGAATTTAATACTTCGTTTGCAGCCGATTTTTTTTCCCCACGGGAAGAAATGGGGGATACCAGCAAACAAAACGTACAGCTGGTTTAATGTCGATTCCCCCCTCTTGCTAAATTTTTTTTTTACAATATTTTTTTTTGTCTCCAAAGTTAAAATACAAAAAACGAGGGGGGAAAAAAAGAAAAGCATCAACTACAAACAGAGCAAGGAAGTCATAGTAATAAAAACGTATGTACAAAAAAAATAACAAATGACAATTCTGTCGTTAACGTGAAACCTAAAACCTCCATCCTGGCTGAATGATGAGAAATCTATCTAAAATTAGCATAAAATGCTAATTTTATCTAAGGAGAGCGGGTGACCGGACTGGATTTAGAAACCGTGCGCCATTCATTTGTCCTTAACGCTTGGTCGAGAATCCCGATTTTAAATAATACGGAAATGTGAGACTTGGAATCTGCATTGCAAACACTGCTCCTTTTATGGTCTGTAAGTCACAATAAAAAGGCATTTCCCATCCTAAGCTCTGGTTCAAACCCTTTTGGTTTTGATTTAAATCTGAACCCAGATAAAATAAATAAAATGAATGACCCAGATCTGGTGTATTCCAATGAACGTCTTTTTTTTTGTTTTGTTCTGGCAGATATTCCTTAATGAGAAATGAAAGCCAGTACTGGGATTTTGAGGGGTGGGGGTGGGCATTTCTCTAAACTTCAAGCAGGCAAGGAATTGAGAAAGCATCTGAGACTCAGCCAGATGGTAGAGAGGCATGTTCAGTGCTGGAAACCTGCTGGCAAGGATGGATGGATTTCATTATGGAAACATAACGATTATCCCCAGTGTGATCTTTTCCTTGTGATTTTGTTTTCCAACTAAATAAACACTATCCTTTTCTTACATTGCTTCATTGATCTGTTTGGAGTAGGAGCTAATCCTGCCGTGGCGATCTGAAGGATCTGGGTCAGGTTTTTGCTCAAGCTAGATTTTGGAGATCACGGAAGAGCAGCACGCTGGCCTAGAGGTGAAGACTGCCTGTACTTTTTTCCAGCTTAGGAAAAAGATGGTTCCTGCCCACCAGCTAAAGTTAGAGGCAGGAAGAAGGAAGATTGTTATGTTCATTGTGCGCATCAGAGGGCAGCATAGACTACAGGCTGTCGAGGCTCCCAGCCGAGTGCCAGAGTTAGGAAGCAAGAGTCTGGCCGGGCTTCTCCAGAATTAATTGCACTCAAGTGCTGTCAGCCCCAACCTGCATGGCAAGTAAGAATTAGAAGTGGAAACACCCGAAGGCTCTGGATTGTCTCCTTGACTCCTGTTGGTAAGCCTCAAGCTAGGCCAGCATAGGAACTATACGCATCCATGCGCTGCTTTGTAGTCTGGACTCATGCATGAAAGCCAGGTAGCCTCAAATAAGCACCACCGATTTTAATTTCTGCATTGCTTTGAGAGACCCTGGGGGAGGGGGTTTCTTAACCACAGAGTGGACATGATTGGGCCTTGGGCCAGTTTCTGAGATCCACGAGGACTCTCTTTTGAATGATCTTCCGTGATGGAGAGTGTCAAAAGAAAGCCCCAGCCTGATCAAGGAACCAGCAAGAATCACTTCCACCAAGACTGGGCAGGGCAAGGCGCTTGTATATAAACAGAAAGCAAACTCTTCTGGCACTGAGGATATTATTTATTGGGGTCATGAAACGTCTGCAAGGAAACAACCAAGCTCAAAGAGCAATAAAGAGTCAAGGCAGTCTTCCTCCTCCTCTCCACAAACCCCTTCCAGCACTGATGACGTTACCTAGTTGGGCAATGAAACGTCTGCAACAAAACGACCAAGCTCAGAGAGCACCAAGGATCCCACCGCCAAGATTTTTCTGGATTTCCTTCCCCCCCCAATCCTTTTTTACCTGCCCTCTCCCGTTAGAGCTGGCATAGAGCGGACCTCAGTGCTTTGCAAAAGGCCTCTGTGTATGACATGCTGCCGTTGTCCTCCCCTCTCAGGACACTTGTGGGCACCTCCCAAGAGCGTCTCGAATGCCCCCTGGCCTTAGATACTCCTGCATTTGGGACTTCCTTCTCTGGAGGAGATGCTAGCAGAACATAGTTTGGAATGTCCCGGGCAGGGAGCCGAGCCTTGCCCTGGAATGTCAGGCTTAATGTTGGGCTTGATGCAGTTGGAATAGCAGCATCCAGTGCTTCCCCGGGACTCTGGCTTGGAGAGCAGTGAGGCAGTGGCTGCGGGACAGCTCAGCTGTTCTGTTTCAGACTTCAGAAATGCTGTGCTGGTGGTTTCTTTTCCTTTTTAGCTTACCCCCCCCTTCGTGGCTTGCAGTGAGGGCAGGATGCTTTTCAGCAAGTCTTAATGTCAGGAAAACAGGTGCTCCTTCAAAGCGGCGCTCATTGACAAAACGGGTTTTGTCAGGAAAACAGATGGCCGGAGAGGGTGTCGCACTAACCGAGACGCAGAAAGGGCCCTGCTAGCGGCTGTGGTCTGGCTGGCACCAATGTCTTCTTTGCCCGGGTGCATCACGTCTCTGGGAGCTCTCAGTCGCTCTCCCCGCTGCTCCCCCCCCTCCAGCAAAGGCAGAAGACAGGAAGAAGGAACGAGCTCTTCTGAGGACGTGGGCTCGGAGGGCTTCTGTGCGTCGGGAAGAAAACCAAGCTGCGATTCGGATTCACTTTCTCCTGTCTGCATCAGTCCTCCAGAAGCAGAATGCAGACAAAGATGCTCCAGGATTAAATTATATATCAAGTGTTGCCCTAGTGTACTATTCAGATCCCAGGAACTCTGGATGCTGGGTGGTGTATGACTCTGTTTTAAGTTAAATATAATAAGAAATCCTAAGCTTAAATAGAATTTAGAATGGAGTAGAGTAGAAATAGAATAGAATAGAACAGAACAGAACAGAATAGAATAGAATAGAACAGAATAGAACAGAATAGAGAAGAGAAGAGAAGAGAGTAGAATAGAATAGAATAGAATAGAATAGAATAGAATAGAATAAAAGAGAATAAAAGAGAATATAGGGGAAGAGAAGAGAAGAGTTAGAATAGAATTTAGAAGAGAATAGAAAATAGAGTAGAATAGAATAGAGAAGAGAAGATAATAGAGAATAAAGTAGAATACAATAGAGAATTGAATAGAATAGAAGAGAGAACATTCTATTCTATTCTATTTTCTATTCTATTTTCTATTCTATTCATGGCACAATGGTTGGAATGCAGTATTGCAGGCTAACTCTGCTCACTGTCAGGAGTTCGATCCTGACTGGTTCAAGATTGACTCAGAATTTCCATCCTTCTGAGGTTGGTAAAATGAGGGCCCAGATTGTTGGGGACAATATGCTGATTCTGTAAACCGCTTAGAGAGGGCTGTAAAGCACTGAAGCGGTATATAAGTCTAAAGTGCTATTGCTATTCGCGACCTTCCCAGCCAGCTCCCGATAAGTATAGTAAATGGGGAAAGCTGGATTTTCTTAATGACCATGTCATTTACTTAATTACAGTGATTTGCTTAACTACCGTGGCAAAAAAAAAAAGGTCTTAAAATTGAGCGTGACTCAATTAACAACAAAAATCCTGGTCCCACTTGCGGTTGTAAGCCAAGGATTACCTGTAAGGTTCCTTTTTAAATAGACACAGTGGTTTGCTTTCCCTTAATCTTCCTTGAGTTGTGCCAAAACAACCTTCCACCTCAAGTTCCTTTAAGTTAATCCAGCAGGATGGGGAGCTGCATATTTCTGAGCGAAAGCCGAGCTCTCTCTTTTGAGTCCCTGCAGGGTTTCTGCCAGTCTGCTGCTGGCTTTGGTGACGCCACTGCAGCAGCAGTGCGTGAATGGCCTTGGGAAAAGTAAACCCCTGGGTCTGATCCTCACTAGGACGTTGAGTTCAGTTTGTATGCATGACTGGGAGCGCTGTTTCATGCCAGCTTTCAAACTTCGTAAAAGTTGTGCTAGTAAACAAGAGGCTGCTTTTCTTTTCAGAAATGCTGGAAGTAAAATATACATGGGATTTAACCAAATGTCCAAATTAAATTATGGAAGGAAGGAAAGAAAGGAAAGAAAGGAAAGAAAGAAAGAAAGAAAGAAAGAAAGAAAGAAAGAAAGAAAGAAAGAAAGAAAGAAAGAAAGAAAGAAGAAAAAGGAAGGAAAGAAAGAAAGAAAAAAAGAAGGAGAGGGAGGAAGGAAGAAAAAGAAAAGAAAGAACAAGAAAAAAGGAAGGAAAGAACAAAGAAAAAAGGAAAGAGAAAGGAAGAGAGAAAAAGAAAAAGAAGAAAAGGGAAGAAAGAAAGAAAGAAAGGAAGAAAGAAAGAAAAAGGAAGGAAGGAAGAAAGAAAGAAAAAGGAAGGAAGGAAGGAAAAGAGAGAAAGAAAGAAAGAAAAGGAAGGAAGAAGAAAGAAAGAAAAAGAACAGGAAGAAAGGAGAGGGAGGAAGGAAGAAAGAAAAAGAAAATGAAAGGAAGGAAGGAAAGAAAGAAAAAGAGAAAGAAAGAAAGGAAGAAAAGGAAAGAAAGAGAAAGAAAGAAAAGAAAGAAAGAAAGAAAGAAAGAAAGAAAGAAAGAAAGAAAGAAAGAAAGAAAGAAAGAAAGAAACTTGAAGAATGTCTGGACTTCAATTCCCAGCATTCTGGGAATTGAAGTCCACAGCTCCAGGTTTCCAAGATTGAGAAAGACGCTCTAGAAGGTGGCAAGGAAGAATCAGTGACTAAGAAAACAATCATTTCTTCCCGTTCAAATCCTGCCCTTCCTCCTGCAAGCCAGCCCACACTTGCTCACAGATTCCTTGACAGGTTGGGAAGAGGGTTTGAATCTCTGGTTCCTGCCAGTCCGGCTTCTGGACCGCAGAGCGACTCAAGGGTTAACGCTGAAGGAAGACCTGGTACCAGAGCACTTCTGTTTATTTGCTTATAATGAATTGCCAGCAGGGACTTTTGTGCATCCCTTGGTGACAGAGAATACTCCACCAGCAACTAATTGGTCCAGCAATTCCCAGCTGAGTCATAAGGCGCTCACAAAAAAAAGTGTGTACTGTAAGCAGAAGCTGCTCAGCGTGTTTTGGCACAGCCAGCCAGATCTTTTGCCACATTAAGCCACTTTCTCCCTCAAGATTGCTTTCATCCAACCACACCTGGTATTCTGGGAACTGATGACAAACGCTGGGTGTAGCAGCTGCAAGTCTTGCTATTTGGATAGGATTCAAAGCCCTGTTCATGCACAGTACTTATTTAGTGACATTGAGTCACAACCACTCTCACAACTCTGTATCTCGGTGTTCTACACTAACCAGATAATGGGTGAACTGTCCATCTAAAGGAGCCAGATGAGTGTTAAACAAATATGTTTGTGTTGATGTGGCTGGACCTAGCAGTGCCTTCTGTTCGTCTGCCAAAGTCCTCTGAAGGTGTTAGGCGTTGTGAAAAATCCATGCAAATGTATGGGGATAACAAAAGGTCGATAAAGCTGATAGAGGCTGTAGTAGGTTTGGGTGTAGCTGGAAACGGTTGCTTTCCGGAAACAAGTGAGGAAGTAGAGAGTAGAGAGCGAGCTGTCAGCTAAGACAGAAAAAGAGGAAGCAGAAACAGTCTGCTTTGGTGGGAGTGCAATGTGCCTCTTTACACCAGCCTACTTGGAGATGTGTTGAAGTTTCCTTCAGGAAGCTAATCTAAGCCAGTCAATGTCAGGCACAAAAGACTAGGTTGGCTCTTGTATGACTTGTGGACTTCAATACCCAGAATTCCTGAACCAGCTAGGAATTGAAGTCCACAAGTCATAAAAGAGCCAAGGTTGCATACCCCTGGACTAGGTCCTCAGGTGAGGTCCAGTTAAACTGATTTATTGCTAATCATGCGTATGCCCAGGAATCTATGCAACTAACTGTTAGTATCTGCTAGGAGTTAGATAAGGGTCCATGGAATTCAAGGGAGATTGGACTTAGTTTGCTTCTGACTATGTAGGGATTCTAGGCTGATCCCTCTTTTATCTCTGCCCCCAGGTTATGCTTTCTTTCAGGGGAACCTACAAATAGATGCTGTCATGTGGGGCTTAGTCATTATAGATTAGAAGAGGAACCAAGCCCCCTTTTGTGGTAGTGCAGTATTTCCAACTATCATGTGCCTACATGAGGTCAAGGCCATCTAAGCTAAGAAGTCTGGGTTCTTAAGATACCAGGACGGTCCAGGGTTGTGGAAGGCTGTGTCAAAGTATGAATAAGCCCCCTCCAATCTGCTCTCGCTTTGTTCATTGTCTTCTGACGTAATCAGATATGCGGTATCTTCTTTCTATTACAAATACACAATCTCTTGTTTTTGTCCTTATTTAATTGGAGGAAGTGGCATGGAGGTTTTTCTATACAATAGCAAATTGGAGCAGTTGAGATAAAAAATCCCTTGTTCAAAGCCCACCTCGTTGTGGTGTTCATATAACGTGCTGGCACATGGATGGATGGAAGGATGGATGGATGGATGGATGGATGGATGGATGGATGGATGGATGGATGGATGGAGAAAGATAGATATGAAAGAGAGATATCAAATTCATGAACAACGTGGGTGTTCATAGCACATTGCATAAACCAACTGGTATCTCAACAACATCTGTGGGAGGGGGCTGCATGAAACTTATGGGTTGGAGACCAACAAATTCTTTAATGGATGACTTTCCAACTTCTTGCTTTTTGAGGGAGGGCTGGAAGACCCTCACCCTGCCAATTTGTTTGCAAGGAAACCTCAACACGCTGTGGTATGTTGCAGAAATGTACGTCCTGTACTATATAGGCCAGTCGACGTTGGTGCCTGATCCTGCCTGAGCCTTGAAGGCCTGTTTGCAATTTTAATCAAAGCAAAATAGAGAAGCAAGCGTGTCTTTGGGTTGTTGTTCTCGTTTAAGGGTTCTATCCACCCACCCGTCTCTCTCTGCCCCTCCAAACGAAGCTATATCTCATGTGATGCATAAATGAATCAAGGAGAAGGTGAGTCCTCCCAAAGAGATTGCTGTGTTGCTGTGATGCAGAACATCTAACCTCATCCTGTTTAGATGTACAACACAACCCTGTTGCCCCACGTTGCAAAGTCCCCATCCAAAATCTTGTGTAGGATGAGGCTGAGAACAGCTCGCCTACACACTTCACACCCATCAGAAGAGGCATTCTTTTGTTTTGCTGATGAGCTGTGTGCGCGCACACACACTATTTTTTTGCTGACCCAGTGCTGGGAAACAGCAATGGGTGTGTTTATGGATACCTGTAGCCAACTGACTCATACAAGGTGGATTTCTTCAATCTTAAGAAGTTGCCAAGGCTTTGGATACTGGGGGTTTCATTGCCGACATCCTCATGTTGGCTGTAGATCCCCAAAATCTCACCTTTGGGACAGATTTTAAGCTAAATGATAGTTTTGCAGCCAGACTGACTTACTTGAAGCTTTGGAAATACTGTTGGGTTAGGTAGAAAGGGGCAACCACATTTTGAAAGCCCTATGAACCATCTCGCCATTATTGCTGAAAATCAGCAGTGCTGTTTCTCCAAAATTGGACAACATTCCTCCCCAAAACCACGGTATAATTGATGATGTGGGCCCTTCTTGTTGCCGTGGCCCAGGCATCCAAAGGTTGCTCGTTGCTGTGGCACACAAATGAACCTGTTAGGAGGTGTGCATCTGACTCCTTCACCACAACAATGGCAGAACAGTGAAAAACCTGTACTTCTGTCATATCTGTGTTCTTGTTTGTAAAAAAAAAATGGCTGATCTCTCTATTCTCTCACCCACCCATCTTTGTCTGTCTGTCTGTCTGTCTGTCTCTCATCTTTCTCTATATCTATCTATCATCTCTCCCTCTCTATCATCTGTTATCATCTCTATCTGCTATCATCTATCTATGAACTTTGAGATAGGTGACAAATTTGATAAATAAAATTTATCTATCTATATATATATCTATCTATCTATCTATATGTCTACATTTATCTATCATCTCTCCCTCTCTATCATATATCTGTTATCATCTCTATCTGCTATCATCTGTCTGTCTATGAACTTCGAGATAGGTGACAAATCTGATAAATAAAATTTATCTGTCTATATCTGTCTATCTAATCTATCTATCTATCTATGTCTACATTTATCTATCATCTCTCCCTCTCTATCATATATCTGTTATCATCTCTATCTGCTATCATCTGTCTGTCTATGAACTTCGAGATAGATGACAAATCTGATAAATAAAATTTATCTGTCTATCTATCTAATCTATCTAATCTATCTATCTATCTATCTATCTATGTCTACATTTATCTATCATCTCTCCCTCTCTATCATATATCTGTTATCATCTCTATCTGCTATCATGTCTGTCTATGAACTTCGAGATAGGTGACAAATCTGATAAATAAAATTTATCTGTCTATATCTGTCTAATCTATCTATCTATCTATCTATCTATGTCTACATTTATCTATCATCTCTCCCTCTCTATCATATATCTGTTATCATCTCTATCTGCTATCATGTCTGTCTATGAACTTCGAGATAGGTGACAAATCTGATAAATAAAATCTATCTATCTATCTATCTATCTATCTATGTCTACATTTATCTATCATCTCTCCCTCTCTATCATATATCTGTTATCATCTCTATCTGCTATCATCTGTCTGTCTATGAACTTCGAGATAGATGACAAATCTGATAAATAAAATTTATCTGTCTATATCTATCTAATCTATCTATCTATCTATCTATGTCTACATTTATCTATCATCTCTTCCTCTATCATATATCTGTTATCATCTCTATCTGCTATCATGTCTGTCTATGAACTTCGAGATAGGTGACAAATCTGATAATAATCTATCTATCTATCTATCTATCTATCTATCTATGTCTACATTTATCTATCATCTCTCCCTCTCTATCATATATCTGTTATCATCTCTATCTGCTATCATCTGTCTGTCTATGAACTTCGAGATAGGTGACAAATCTGATAAATAAAATTTATCTGTCTATATCTAATCTATCTATCTATCTATCTATCTATCTATCTATCTATCTATCTATCTATGTCTACATTTATCTATCATCTCTCCCTCTCTATCATCTATCTGTTATCATCTCTGTCTGCTATCATCTGTCTGTCTATGAACTTCGAGATAGGTGACAAATTTGATAATAAAATCTATCTATCTATCTATCTATCTATCTATCTATCTATCTATCTATCTATCTATCTATCTATCTATCATCATCCATCCACTCACCAACTCTCCACCACCATCAAATTACTCAAATGCTTGCAATTTCTTTCCACAAATTCAGAGATGGCTGTTCAGTGCCTTCTTGTCAGAGATAACCAGGCTGAGCCAGTGGGAGGGATCAAAGATCAACACGAGTCATAAAAGAACCAAGGTTGCCTATCCCTGGGCTAGACAGTCACTAATCTGAAACGGTACGGGTCCTCCTGCTTGAGCAGGGGCTGGACTAGAAGACCTCCAGGGTCCCTTCCAGCTCTATTCTGATTGATGTCACCTATGGTCGTTAACTGAATCCAGCTTCCTCTACTGACTGCTTGTCGGAAGCTGGCTGGGAAGATCACGAATGATAATCATGTGATCCATAATCATGTGTGATGCTGCGTTGATCACACGACCATGAGGATGTTGCAACAATTGTGATAATTAGGACGGGTGATAAGTCACTTTTTTTCCAGTGCTGTTGTAACTGGATGCTGGTAAATTGAGGATTACTTCTGCCAGAGGCTTTGCTACAATGAAGAGGACTCTGAAATGGACAGATTCCCCCCCCTGCCCTTAAGGAAGCAAGTGGCCTTTTCCACCTCTTATTTTTGAGCTATTTGACAAAATTTCTGCAGCTTTATTTAGGAGGAGGGTGGGTGACAAGGAAGCTGCATAACTCCATTAGCTTCCTCTATGCCAAAATATCTCTGACCACATCTTCTGACTCCCACGTCAGGGTGGCTGTGAGCCTTCAGCTTCATTAACTTTAAAAGGTCATCATGTTATCAGATCTCTGCAGATGCTTGCAGATGTTCTGGCAGCTGAAAGCAAAATAGGCAGTCTGAAGGGGAAAAAAACCAAACTAGTGCAGCTACAACATCACACGACTAGGGGAAAGTCCTGGCCTAAACGTTTAATCCCTCTCACCGAATTCTGTGGCTGAACCTCCACCGTCCACCGGGTCTAATCTCGAATTTCAAAGACGTAATCTGCCAGGATGCAGAAAAATATTTGTTTTCAGTTTGGATGTTCAAAGGGGAGGCCTTTTGTTGTTGCTAGCAGATAAGAGTTTTAAATATTTTTGTAACATGATTTATTACAAGGCTTTTTTAAAAAAAATAATAATAGAGATAAATAGAGAAAGAAGCAAATTACTCACCAAAAGCACAAGAAAACAAACGGACAAGGGGGAAAAAAAAAGAAAATGGAATTATAATGGCAAATAATAGCCATCGACAGAGGGGAGGAAAAAAAAACAGGGAAAGAAAATTATAAGGCATCTCAGCACATCACCCATATGGGAAAGTATTAAACAAGGTATGACCATTTCAGATTTAAAGAAAATGAACTGTTGCTATACAATGTCACGAAGCCTGGAATAATCACAATTTTTCAATTTCAGGGAAAATAGCCGAACTTCCTGGAAAAAAATAGATTCCACATTTTGGATGTAGTTTTAACATAGTATTAACATTTCTAGCCTTAAGAGATTTCCCTTGTAACATCTAAGAAGAAAGCGGGGTAATAAGATTGTACTTTTAATTTGTTGTTTCTTGCATCTCTCTCTCTCTCTCTCTCTCTCTCTCTCTCTCTCTCTCTCTCTCTCTCTCCTCTCTCTCTCTCTCTCTCTCTCTCTCTCTCTCTCTCTCTCTCTCTCTCTCCTCTCTCCCTCCCCTCCTCCCTCCCTCCCCTCCCTCTCTCTCTCTCTCTTTCTCTCCTTTTCATTAGTCTTTTTATTCTGTGCAAACATTCTTAAAATAAAAATAATGTTTAGGCTAATTTTCTTTAGTGAACCCTAAAAGAAATGAGCCCAACTGTTCTTTGAAGGACAGATCCAGAAACTGAATACTTTGGCCACCAAATGAGAAGAGAGGACCCTTGGAAAAGACGCTGATGTCGGGGAAGATGGAAGGCAAAAGGAGAAGGGGGCGGCAGAAGATGAGATGGTCAAATAGTGTCATCGACACAATGAATATGAATTTGGCCAAAGTCAGGAGATAGTGGAGGACAGGAGGGCCTGGCGTGCTGTGGTCCATGAGGTCACGGACAGAGCTGAACAACAACAAGCAGATAAACCTCTCTTCTCTATTGGGCACAGAAGAAAGTTGGGTGTCCTTGGGCCAACCACTCCCATCCCAGCTCTAATCAGCATCAGGGTTTGTGACAAGCAGATAAACCTAACCCCAAAGCCTACGTTGCATCATGCCACTGACGGCTTCGTTAGCAGGAGACAAAAACAAAGCAACTCGTGACCTGGAGAGAAGAAACACTTAAGAAAAACAACCTTGAAATCAACAATTCCATTCCATTTATAGAATTATTCCATTTGGGTTCATCTGAGTTTTTGGTTTTTTGTTGTTGTTTTTTTAAAAAACGAGAGCGTGTGGTGATCCGGGGAACCACCAGAAGCTTTTTGAAAGCTAACAGGTTGAGTCTTTTTCAATTAAAAGCTGGTGTTCGTTTGAGTTTTGACTACTTGGATGCTACACAGTGATGAAGACTAGGTCACCACAGATGTGGTAGATATCTAGATAGGTTAGGACTTTTTTGAAGGTGGAGGAGTGGATATCAATTCTGGAACCTTGCCCTTGGCACTGATTTTTTTTCCTTTTAGGTGCCAGAAGAACAGTGTAAACTCATTAATATTCACTATATATATATGTACAGGTAGTCCTCGGCTTATGGCCACAACCGAGCTCAACATTTCTCTTGTTAAGTGAGACATTTGTTAAGTGAGTTTTTTTCCCCACTTTATGACTTCTCTTGCCACAGGTGTTGTGAATTGCTGCAGTTGTAAAGTTAGTAACAAGGTTGTGAAGTGAATTGACTTTGCTTGTCATATGGTCACAAAAGGGGATCACGTGACCCTGGGACACAGCAAAGGTCATAAGTACGAGTCAATTGCCAAACATCTGAATTTTGATCTATTCTATTACATATTCCATTCCGTTCCATATTCTATTCTATTCTATTCTATTCTATTCTATTCTATTCTATTCTATTCTATTCTATTCTATTCTATTCTATTCTGCATTCTATTCTATTCGCTATTCGCTATTCGCTATTCCTATTCATTAAGATGGAAGGAAAGATTTTCCTTGGAATGAAATAGAGAAGATATACTACTGTTTTTCCAGGATGTTTTCTATTTTATTTCATACTGCAAGAAAAAGAGAGAGAAGAAATAAATCTGTTGCTTCAAATATCCTGAATATAGCTTTATCATCTCAGCCATTTGGCAGAAGGTGATAGGTTGTTCTAAGGATCCATATTTGTGGAGAAAATGTAGTGATAATAAGAGAAAATACTTTGGTTGTTTTCTTTGCATACGTTACTAAAGATACCAAGCTGTGTATGTTTACTTCAGATTAAACCTTGTCGTGCTCAGAAGAATTAATTCCCAGGTTGAGTTACATCAGATTCCAGTCTAAGATGGATAAATATATTCTCCTTCCTCATGAATCATTTTCTAGCCAATAAGAGCAAAGGAAGAAGAGTGATATATATTTTTTGTTAATATTTCTTGACAGTCGGTCTGATACCATATGCTAAGCCCAAACTGCAGTTTGCTTATTTGTAGCTTCGTGTCTCATTTGAAGCTGGCTGCTGTGCTTTGCAAACCATGATTCATGGGGTATTGGAAGCTCCAGGAAAGTTTGGTTTACTCTACAAACCCTACTAGGGACACAGCCATTGCTTGAATCATTCATTTTTGGCATCATTTGAGACTGCATGTTGCAGGGAAGGGAAGGGCAGGTTTTTTTTAAATAGTGTTATTTATGGACAGAAAAAAATAATCAGAAAATGCAAATGTATAGGATGCCTCAATTCTAATTTGGGGTCCAGCTCCCTTCAGAAGTAGCTGCTTCTAAGAGAGTCTTGGACTCCCTTATGGGAGATACAGCTGTGCCAGCTCATGGTCTAGTTAGTCCTTCCACATGTGTATGTAGATGTGTGGACACAGAGAGAGACAGACAGACAGAGAGAGACAGACACACACACACACACACACACACACACACACACACACAGAGAGAGAGAGAGAGAGAGAGAGAGAGAGAGAGAGAGAGAGAGAGAGAGAGAGAGAGAGAGAGAGGAGAAGGAGGGAGGGAGGGAAGGAGGGAGGGAGGGAGGGAGGGAAGGAAGGAAGGAAGGAAGGAAGGAAGGAAGGAAGGAAGGAAGGAAGGAAGGAAGGAAGGAAGGAAGGAAGGAAGGAAGAATGGCAGTTGCCAAAATGCTGATAGTCCATTTTTTAGCTTGACAGCTACTTAGGATCAATAATTTGTTTGTTTTGCACACTTCTGCAAGTGTACAAGTGCACCTTATCCATTATGGGAGGCTCCCATTTTCTAAAATGCTCTGCTTTGTTTTCATTTTAGACAGACAAATACGATACACAATCATATAGAATTTATTTATTTATTTATTTAAAAAACAGGCCTGTGTTTGTGAAGCTATTCCAAATCTAATCAATTTCTACTGTTGGGAATTTGAGGGTTGATTAGCACAAACTTTGTACAAAGATTGGCGTCTGGGTCTGCTGTGATGAACTGTCAGTATTTCACATATAGGTTACACCAGGGGTCCTCAACCTTGGCAACTTTAAGACTTGTGGACTTCAACTCCCAGAATTCCTTCCTTCCTTCCTTCCTTCCTTCCTTCCTTCTTTCCTTTCCTTTCCTTCCTTCCTTCCTTTCCTTCCCCTTCTCCTCCTCCTCCTCCTTCCCTTTGTTCCTTTCCCTCCTTCTCCTTCCCTTCCCCTTCCCTTTTTCTTCTTCTTTTCCTCCTCCTTTCCTTTCCTTTCCTTCCTTTCCTTCCCCTCTCCTTTTCTTCCACTTCTCCCCTTTTCTTTCCTTTACCTTCCCTTCTTCTCTCCTTTTCTTCCCCTTCTCCCCTCCTTCTCTTTCCTTTCCTTCCCCTTCTCCTCCCTTTCTCCTTCCCTTCCTTCCCCCTTCCCTCCCCCTTTCCTTTCCTTTCCTTTCCTCTTCCCCTCCCCCTCCCCTCTCCTCCTCCTCCCCTCCCCTTCTCTTCCCCTCTCCACCCCTCCCCTCCCCTCGCTCTCCTCTTCAATCATTCAAGGACTGTCCACTGTACATGCAGAGGCTTAGACTCCACAGGCGAGGGGCACCGGGCGAGGCAGCTGTCGCTGGCTCTGGCATTCTCCTGCTGAGCAGAAACACGTCCCGGCTGAGACTCACTCTTGCCTGGGTGGTATTCATGGGTACATCGAGTTCCCAGCACTGGGACATTTTCCCAGCTGGTTTCCTTTCCTGAACAAACCCCAGTTGCCCTCTGCTCATTCGCGCAGCAGAGTGCAAGGTGCCAACTGGGGCTGCGAGGCTCCTATCCAAGGACCCCTGGGGGCGTGATCGTGGTTGTGAAATGGGAAAAGGGCTCCCCTCTATCCGAACGTCGGTTGTAGAAGAACGAGAAGAAGAATGGCTTGCTGGCCAAACACAATACAGTTAGTCCTTCCTGAGCGACTGTTTCAAAGTTTGGACGGACCCCCCCCCACACAGAAAAAGCTACTTACAACCTGGTTCCAGAATTCTGAAGGCTGCACAGCCCCCCCCATCCCCAGTCTCATATGTGGCCAATTGTAGTGTTCCATGGTAACCGTAACGATATAAAAGAGTGGGAAGAGACTTTGGAGGTCCTCTAGTCCAACCCTGTTTGTAGGCAGGAGACCCTGTACCATTCTGGACAAATGGCTATCCAGTCACTTCTTAAAAGCCTCCAGTGTTGGATCACCCACAGCTTCTGGATGGAAGCTGTACCACTGATTGATTGTTGTCACTGTCAGGAAATTTCTCCTTCATTCCAGACTGGCTCTCTCTTGAAAGCACCTCACTCAAGTCCTGGAGGCCTGTTTTCATGTCTCCTCCCGTCCTTCTCTTCATTAGACCAGACATACCCAGTTCCCTCAGTCATTCACTGTATGCTTTATCCTCCACTATTTTATCAGTTTCTGCTCTTTTCGGCCAGGGAGGGAGGGAGGAAGAAAAATGAGGGAGGGAGGAAGGAAAGAAAGAAAAGAGAAAGAAAGAAAGAGAAAGAAAGAAAGAAAGAAAGAAGAAGAAAGAAAGAAAGAAAGAGAAAGAAAAAGACTAAAAACATTGCTTATTCTATGCCAGATAGAATCAGCCTCTTCACATTGTAGAAAGCAGTTCCATCAATTGTATATAGTTTGTATGTCTTGCCTGGGCTGTCAGTCTCTCCAGAATTTTACCCTCCAGAATGATTTTTATCAATGAGATTGCAAAAGCTGCTTTCAGTAAAATGATTCATTGGTGTGTACATTTCTCCCCATGTTCCTGTCTTTCATCACACCATGCTCTTTACAGTGTTGTGTGAGTTTGTAATCTTCAAACTGTCTGAAGATGTCTACTAACTATTACACACTGACTATGCTTGCAAGGCACACACTCTGAAGTGCAAGCTGGCCCTTAGCCTTTTAGTTTTGCATGCGGCATGAGTTGGGGCCCTGTAGTCCATTGATGATTCAATGCATCATGCAAAGATGGAAGAAATGAATGAGTCAAACTCTCCTGGAGGTAGAAAGGTGTAATGGTCTACGGGAATGTTCTTGAGACAGGAGGAGGAGTCGGAGTCTGGCAATGGTCAGATAAGAGGCAGCTGAGTCCACAGAAAGCATGGGTACCATGGCAAACAACTGAGAAGGGACTCCCCCCACCTTAGTTTCTTGAACTCTAAAGGTGCGTGTGAACATTCAGTCTTGCAAGATTCTGTTGATGAAACCTTACAATAAAATAGAATTACTTCATCTGGGTGTGTTTCCTGCCCAGACTACCTCTAAGGGTTCCCATGGAGACATCCATGGATGGGTTCCCATCCCGTAATGCTGATGTATTAGGCTACTTTCTGGGGGAGGTCTGGCAAACTAAAGATAGTTCTGCAAAAGCTGAGCCAATAACCATGCCAAAGACCCAGGAACCTGGTGAGTAGACTGGTTCTTGGACCCTCTCCAGATCAGAACAGGACGGGAGATCTTAAGAGAAGGTGAGCGACATATACCAGTTCTGTTATCTCTATTTAGTTAATTTATAATTTCCAAATCTTGTTTTTTTTCTTCTCCCCTTTGAACTACTCAAGGTCTCCTATATCTTTACCTTATGTGAACTGCTTGGTTGGCTCCAATGTAGAGATCCATGATTAAAATAACAAGGGACCATTTACTTGATAGAAGGCATTAAAATGGATTGTTTTGTGCAGGATCAGTATTTTGCTTTCAAAGCACTCCGCTTAATTGGTTGGAACTCACCTGAATCACGAAAGCCAAAGAATAGCCAACAGGATGCATATCAACACGCTGTGCCATCAAATATCTATAAGCTTTATAGCATCAGGCCAGGTTTCCACTTGTATGGGGGGAGAAAGTTGTGGGCCAGAATGGGAAGTTGAGAAGAACATCTTGGAAGGCAGATGAGGACAAATCGCATCTTACTTTTGCTTGAGAACATTGCATGGACCTATTTGAGAAATTGTTAGGAATCAGGCTTTACCTCAACAGAAAACCTGAGTCTGTGGAGAAAGACGGAGAAACTAGAGATTGCATGGAAAAATAAGCCAGAAAACTGAGGACCACCAGAAGCTGGTTCATGCATTTAGAAAGCTCCTACTATCTCTTCCTGCCAGCAGACAGGGCTAAACTTGAATAGATCCATCTTTTCTTAATTTTTTTTAGATCATGCATTTCAGGAAACTTGGCTTTTTACTGTCAGAAGGAAGGGGCCAATTTTGGCAACATTTCTGATTGGGTCCATTCAATCAGTGAACCTCAGTAGAATTGACCTGGGCCAGCTATAGTGCCAATAACAGCAGGGTACCAAAGATGTCCCTTCAAAATGTTGCTTATCACTCCATTTGTGAAACTAAATTCTGAAGATTTCAAACTTCCTGGTTTGGGTGAACTTTGCCATGGGTAAGCTCAAAACCTTCAGATATATATAAAAATCAGCAACTGTATTGAAACAGTTCACCAAACATACCCTTGTTTAATACAATACAGCATATGAATTCAATCATTAAATCACTTGTTTCTGGATGAACCATTAAAGTATGTGTGTTAGCTATTCCAGCTGGAATTAATGAAAATTCTTACTCAAGAGTTTTAGTTTTTCATATCTACCTTCATGTGGTTGAGGTCTAGAATTCTTAGAACTTCTTTAAGCATTTGAAGAATGTAGTGGACATTGGGAAACACATGATTTCTCTTGCTTTTCCATTACTGGCAAACGGGAGAGATATTGTAAGTTGCAATGTGATGCCAGCAATAATAATCAAGTATGTTTTCATTTTTTAGAAGAAAATAAATATTTAACCTGCCTTAGAATTCCAGCTCAACCACAAAGCCTACTGGATAATCTTGGGCAGATTAATATTAAGGGTTGCAAAAACAGAGTTGATCACAAGATGGCAGCAAAAACCTGAAATGTGCTGTACCTCTTCCCTACCACCTAGTGGGCCATTTGTATGTATGTATGTATGTATGTATGTATGTATGTATGTATGTATGTATTTATTTATTTATTTATTTATTTATTTCACTTTTATACCGCCCCTCTCCCGTAGGACTCAGGGCGGTTTACAGCCAGATTTAAAACACATAACAATGGTAAATATTTAAAACTAAATTAAATTTATACCAAGGCTGTCACTAAAAACCAATTAAAATCCCATTCTTAAAACCCTAGTTACTAAAAATTTACTTAAGAAACCCGAGGAGATCTAGGCTAGGCCGGCTTGATTGAAGAGATGAGCAGTATTCTGGCAGTTTAGATCTACCGTAGCTTTGCACCACTAGGAGGCCTCCAAGACAGGTTGACCATTACATGCCATTAAGTTGGTGTCCTCTATTAGTAGCATTAACATAGATTTCTCCATGACGTCCTATCCTTATCTTGGTCCTTCAAGTCTTCCAATAGCCCCTTCATTGCCTGTAACTGAGTCCATTCACCTGACTGTTGGCTGTCCTCTTCTTCTTCTTTCCTTCCATCTTTCTCAACATCAGAGCCTTCTCCAGAGAGTTTGATCTTTGCATAATGATAATTTCAGCCAGGGCACTTCTGCCTTGAGCGAGAAATCTGGGTTAACCATGTTGGTTGGGAATTCTGGGAGTTATAGTCTCTGAGGACCTCTGTTACAGAAGGCTGACAAACAGGATGATAAGATGGCAAAAGAAGGACTTTGGCCTGGAAGAACTTGCCTTGAACTCTCTTGGAGAAAAGATGGGGGTACATAATGCACATAATTGATCATTATATTAAGTATATATCATCAAGTAATAATGGATAGTAATTAATCATTCCGAGTTAACAATTAATAAGCATTCAAGATACACGGAGAAATAGATCCTATTGAATTCAGTTGGACTTCATACCCACGTAAACCAAGGTGTTGTATTACAATCATAATATGGTGTAAGTAGATCATGGCGTCAGGCAAATAATGAAACTGATCAAAGTCTGCCACATCGGTATTTCAAAAGGTAGGAAGCATAGCTTCCTAGTGCTTTTGTTTTTTATTTTATTTATTAAATTTATATTGTTTAAATGTATGCCGTTCAGTGCTCCTCCCCTAATCTGAGCACTATTCAGAACTCCTAATGCATTTGCAGAATGCAGAATAACTAGAGCTGAAAGGGACCTTGGAGGTCCTCTAGTCCAACCCCCATCTCCAAGGGGAGCTCTACCTACACCATTCCAGACAAGTGGCTGTCCAATCTCTTGATTTTTAATTCTTACTTCATTCAATTTCTTCCGTTTTCTTTCAGCAATCCTATCCATTTTCTCTTAAACAATAGACACAATTTGGATCAGCAAACAGGGTTCAAGGAGTGTGCTTGTGTAAACCTTGGCAACAGACTGAAAATGGCAGGTTCCTGATTTGGCAGGACTTTTCCCTGCGATCTGTGGGATCCACAGGGATAACCTGCCTTGGAAAAAAATATCTCAAAACCGATGACCTAGAATGGAGGGGGGGCAGCATAACAGTGAGGTTTGGGGGGAGTGTTTCCCTAGGGACGGTTCCAGAAGGTTCAGGAATGTTAAAAAATGGTGCTGGGACCTGTTTAGAATGAAGGCTGAAGTTCTGGAATACTTTGCTGCCCCAGCCCTCTGGAACCAGCTTCCTTCAGAGGTTCGTACTGCTTCCTCCCTCCTAGCTTTCCGTAAATTGCTGAAGACACATCTATGCCGACAGGCTTGGGGCATATGAGCTGTGCTCTGCCCTGGGCCCTAGGAAGGTCCCTCCATTAGTGATTGTGAGTTGATTGTGTTTGTATGAATGTAATCTAATTTTTAAATTTGTATTGTATTTGTATTGTATTTTTATTGTATTTGTTGCGAGCCGCCCTGGGTCTTAGGAGAAGGGCGGCATATAAATTTGATTATAAAATATAAATAAATAAATGTTACTGATTAGAGAGGCCACTAAAAGTCAAAGATCATTGCTTGTAGACAAATGTTGCCTGGAGCTCTAGTAGCTTCTGTACAGCTGCTGTAGTAGTAATTGTCTCTAGAGTTAGCTGGATTCCTATAAAACGTGACGGTTATCCCTGAAAGAAATCCCATTGTCATTGCACTTTGCAAATTGCCATTTACAATTCAGGAATGCAGCAGAGATAATCGGGGTTCAGTTTTCTGGCATGAATTAGACTTTAATATTTCTCTCTCTCTCTCTCTCTCTCTCTCTCTCTCTCTCTCTCTCTCTCTCTCTCTCTCTCTCTCTCTCTCTCTCTCTCTCTCTCTCTCTCTCTCTCTCTCTCTCTCTCTCTCTCTCTCTCTCTCTCTCTCTCTCTCTCTCTCTCTCTCCTCTCTCTCTCTCTCTCTCTGTATGATTTATTTTTTCTTATTTTATTTTGATGGGACAGCCAACATACGAATCCATCATATTATTGTCTTTCAGGGTAATAGTGTTACATAAAACTATACACATATAGTTCTAAACATATACATGTTTATATGTATGTATGTATATATACACACACACACAAACATTGTATATAATATGCCTATATTTTATGCTTTATGCCATGTATGAAGGCTGAATGTGAAGAATAATTGACTCAGTGAGCAAGAGACTCTAAACATCCTTTTAAATATTGTTTAAAATAGTTAGGGATAAATTCAGACTGAGAGTGCTCCATTCATTCACTTATTTTCATCCTGAACCCATTTCAATACATTTGAACAAATCAAAACAGAGGAAAATGTGTTAAACCAATTGCCGGTTAATGTACTTATTGAAAGTCATTTGGCACTACTGACTAACTCAGAGGAAAATCAGAGGGAGAGAGGAAGGGAGCACGGTAATGAAATTGATAAAATGGAATTTTCTGAACCCAAAAGTCATCTAGAATCATTAAAGGTTCTGCCCTGGTCTTGGTCTAACTCTTTTAAAAACTGTTACGATACCTGGTGACATCAAATTCCATCTGCTTGTTATGCTCAGCTTCAAAGCCATGTGCCCAGTGCTGGAATTATGACGGAAAAAGATACCTTACTTAACAGGGAAAATCTATCTACAGGTAGTTCTTGACTTATGACCGTAATTGACACCTGGCAAAATCTGTTCTGACATACAGCATATGTTAGAGAAGTGTTTTTCAACGTTGATCATTTTAAGACTGTGGACTTCGGATCCCAGAATTCCGCAGGATTTGGAAGTTGGAAGTTCGCACATCTTAAAGTGGCTAAGGTTGGAAAACACTGTGCGGGAGGAACGTGTTGAGATTATGGGTGGTGTAGTGTGCTGTGGAAGTCCAGGTAATGGGATTAGATTTTGGTTTTCCGAAAGGATCTTACAGCAGGCCTCTGTCATTGTGCATGCAGATCCAGCTACTGTTAATCGGGTTTTACTACGGTTTTAATGGAGTTATGTTCTCATCGATACCTGCATTTTGCCTATTGCCTTTTTTGTGTGGTTTGTTTTCATTATGGTAGCTACTTAGAGAGTCCTAGATGTGAGAAGGGTGGCTCTACAAGTAAAATAAAGTGACGCATTGTTGTTGTTAGTTGCAAAGTCGTGTCCGACCCATCGCGACCCCATGGACAATGTTCCTCCAGGCCTTCCTGTCCTCTACCACCTTGTGGAGTCCATTGAAGCTCACGCCTGTGCTTCAGTGACTCCATCCAGCCACCTCATTCTCTGTCGTCCCCTTCTTCTCTTGCCCTCCATCTTCCCCAGCATGAGGCTCTTCTCCAGGGAGTCCTTCTCATTAGGTGGCCAAAGTACTTGAGTTTCAACTTCAGGATCTGGCCTTCTAAAGAGCAGTGGGGGTTGATCTCCTCTAGGACTGACCGGTTTGAAGCATAAGAACATAAAAAAGTAAAGTTAAAAAGTAAAGTTGAACAATAAAAATAGATCTACCTAAGTAAGGAAAGATCTGCCAGCTCTATGCCCACCCCGGACAAGATTGATTTATGTCACTTGTACATGGGAGGTGGATCCAAACATTTTGGTTTATGTCTTTAAGATGAAACAAGACCACCACCTCAAATGGGTTGGTTCAATCCCCAGGTTGTAAGGGCATTTATTTTACTTATTTAAAAAAAAAAACAATCCAACTGCCCATCTTGTCACCAACTCGGGTCGGCTTCCGATCAAAAGGCAAAACAAGACGCAAGACCTCATGAAAACCATCAGATTCGTGGGAATTTAATTTTTTTTTTTTCGCACTGGGTTTTAATTTTTTTTTTCTTTTTTTCGCACATCCGCAGGTTTGATGCAGGGAGCTTTTGAAGGGCTCCGGAGCCCAAATCTTTCGGATTTACCCTTCATTTCTTCCCCCATTGCTTAAAAAATAATAATAATAATTCTCTTTTCCAAGAAGTTGCAAAACGGCTGCACGCGCTTCCCAGCAGGGAGGGAGGGAGGGGGGAAAGAGGACGCTCGCTCGCACCACGTGACTCGCCGGGCCCCGCCCTCCTCCCTCTCGTCCGGAGTCGAAAGGCTCTTGACGTCATCGGACAAACAAGACTGGCTTTGGGTGAGGAGCCCGGGCCGCTGGGCGGGGCTACAAGCCAGGGCCGTGGAGGACAAATGACGGGCCGGTGACGTTGCCGGGAGGCGTGGCTCTGGCTTGGTTTGTAAGTTACAGTATCAGACGGAGCCGCCGGGAGATGACCCTTTGCCAGCCAAGAGGCTAAATGGGGTGGTGAACAACGAAACTTCCGGCTTCTGGTTGTCGCGCCACTCAGGGGAACATAGAATATAGAATGATAGCCTAGGAAGGGGCCCCCAAAGGTCTTCTAGTCGTGGTTCAGAACGGTATTTCACAACCGCAGCCACTTTTAAGAGGCACGGGCTTCAACTCCCAGAATTCCCCAACCTTCTGGCTGGGGAATTCTGGGAGTTGAAGCCCGTGCCTCTTAAAAAGGGGCTGAGGTTGAGGAACACTGGATGAGAGAGTGCAGAGTTTGCATCTTTCTGCAAAGCTGAGGCTGAGAAATGCCACATTTTGAGATTCAGAGGGCAGCGGCCTTGAAAGGAGGCCCTGTGCCGTTTTAAAATGTTTCCATTTATTCTGAAATATAACCTTTTTTTCACACTTTACACTGAAGTATTGATCTCTTGCTCTTGTCAGACCTTTATTGGAGACGCAGAGTGCAGTCGGGCTGGGCACGCGCTCCTTGCCCCCATTTTGTTTGCCAATAAAATGGAACAAAATGTGCCAGAACGACAAAGGAATCAAATTACCGACTTGTGCTGGGTGTGAAAGACTTTCAGGATGTCTGCACAATTGATAGCAGCTCTCCTCTCGAACGGCTGCCACTAATAACGGGATGGTCTGGTTGGAATGGAATGGCCTACATATAATTGCTGCTTTATTGCTTTCAATTGGTTATAGCCACCCAGTCTGGCAGGTTCAGGGCAGTTCTCCCCAGACAATGGAAACACTTTATATATATATATATATATATATATATATATATATATATATATATATATATATATATATATATATATATATATATATATATATATATATATATATATATATATATATATATATATATATATATATATATATATATATATATATATATATATATATATATATATATATATATATATATATATATATATATATATATATATATATATATATATATATATATATATATATATATATATATATATATATATATATATATATATATAAAATTGTTGACAAAGAAATATATACACACACACACACACACACACACACAACCCAGACACCCCTGGAGTGAAATGGTAACCATTACAACAAAGAATCACAATGCAGCCCCCCCCTTGCACTCTTTCCGGCAGCTTCCTGTGGTCTAGTTTTGTAATGCAAAATTAAACATCAAAGTCTAAAGACATACAGGTAGTCCTTGACCTGTGACACAACTGGAACCCAAATTCCAATTTCTAAGTCATTTGTTAAGTAGGCCTCCTGATTTTACCACCTTCCCCCCCACTGTTAAGTAAATCACTGCAGTTGTTAAATGAATCATGAGGTCATTAAATAAATCTGGCTCCCCCCCCTGAATTTGCTTATTGGAAGCCTGCAGGTAAGGTCACAAAAGGCAGTCACATGGCTTCAGGGTGCTGCAACTGTTGTAACTAAGGCCAGTTGCTGAGCGCCTGAATTTGGATCACTTGAATGTGGTTGTAAGTACCAGGACCAGTCAACCTTCCCCCCTCCCCCCCCCGCCCCAGTAATGTTATAACTTTGGACTGTTGCTAAATGAATAGATGTAACTCACTGGAGAAGAGCCTGATGCTGGGAAAGATGGAGGGCAAGAGAAGAAGGGGATGACAGAGAATGAGGTGGCTGGATGGAGTCACTGAATCAGGAGGCGTGAGCTTCAATGGACTCCAGAAGATGGTAGAGGACAGGAAGGCCTGGAGGAACGTTGTCCATGGGGTCGCGATGGGTCAGACACGACTTCGCAACTAACAACAACAAAGTCAAGGGCTATCAGTAGTGCACATATGGTCAATGAATTCCTAAGGGGCAGGATGGCCTTCTTTGTTGCTTGCAATTCACACATGGGAACGGGTCGGATTGGGGTAATGAATGGGGAAGATGCTGGATCAGGAAGGGGCAGGGGAGCTAACCTGACAGGTTGATACTGCAGCAGGAGAGCTCCTTTCTAGGTTGATCATGTTGGCTGGGAAATTCAATCAGTCAATCCCAATAGAGCTGGACCTTGGAGATCTTCTAGTGACCAACCCCCTGCTCAGGTAGGAAACCCTATACCATTTCGAACAAATGGCTGTCCAGTCTCTTCTTAAAAACTTCCACTGTTGGAGCATTCACCACTTCTGGAGGCAGGTTGTTCCACTGGTTAATTGTTCTCACTGTCAGGAAGTTTCTCCTTAGTTCCAGGTTGCTTCTCTGCTGGATTAGTTTCCACCCGTTGCTTCTTGTCCTGCCTTCAGGTGCTTTGGAGAATCGCTTGACTCCCTCTTCTTTGGGGCAGCCCCTGAGATACTGGGCGGCTGCTCTCACGTCACCCCCGCCTGCTCCTTCTTCTCATTAGGACTAGACCTACCCAGTTCCTGCAACCCTTCTTCACATGCTCTATTCATCCGAATTGCTCTTCTTTGCACATTCGGGGCAGGGGGGGGGCTGAGCCCCATCCAGCTTAACCCCCCCCAGTTTCAGAAACACCGGGCTCTCTAGGGGAAGCAGGCGGGACCACCTTTCCCACGAACGCCCTGGCTCCCTCCCCCACCCCAAAGGGCGAGAACCGGAGGTGTAGCCACACATTCCCCCCCCCACCCACCTACACGCGCTTTCTGCCCCTCTTCCCTCCCGCCCCTTCCCGAGCGGAGCGCAGCCACATCTGGGCGCGCTGCTGCGACGGAGAACCAGAGGTGACGGCTCCACCGCCGCGCTCCCAGGCCCCCTTTCCCCGCCGGCCGGCCAATCAGCGGGCGAGCGGCTGCTAACGGGCGGGGGGCGTGGCCTGCGCGCCTCCCTCTCCCTCTGTGTCTCCCCCTCCCCCCCGGCGGGTGAGTGACAGGCGGGCGCTGAGGAGGGCGTCGAGCGAGGACGCCGAGCGCCCCCCGCGCGTGCGACGAGGCGGCCCTGACGGGGCAGCGCGGCCCGCCCGCTCCCTCCGCCGGCGCCCCCAGCGCGCCCCCCCCGACACCCCACCACGGCCACGACCACCACGGCGGCGGCGGCGGCGGCGTCCGGGCTCCTCACCCGCCCCCCGATGACTGCGGCAAACGGCGGCGGCGCCCACGACGACTTCGACTTCAGGCTCATCTTCGGCGAGGAGGAGGGCGAGGAGGACGAGGAGGAGGAGGAGGACCAGCCGCCGGGGCCTGTCGCCGCCGCCGCCGCCTCAGCCTCAGCAGCAGGTGCGCCCAGCCGGGCAGGCCGGGAGGGGAGAGGGCGGCGGGGGGGGCGGGGGAGGAGAAAACGCCGGCGGGACCCCAACTCCCATGCGCCGCGGCCCGGCGGCGGAGGGGGCAGGAGCCCGGAGGGGAGGGTCAGTCAGCGTTCCAACGCTTTGCCCCCCCCCTCGTCACCCCTCCCCCGCCCCGCCCGGTCTGCCTTGTGGGGGGGGCGCCCGACGCGCGTTCAGACGTGCAACTAACTGGCTGGGAGGAGAAGCGGGTTTCGCCCCCTTCCCTTCTCTCCCCCCCCGCCCCCCCCGCCGCCGCCGCCGCCGGTCCCCGAGCAATGCGGGCAGCCTCCGAGCCTGCCTGCTGGGTCCATATGGAGGCCTTGGGCTTGCAAGAGGAGACCCCTCCCCAAGACTCCCCGCAGGGATCCGTGGCGGAGGAGACCCCGGCATGGGATCCTCGCCTCTTTCGTGTTTGCAGAGAGCCGTCTGAAGCCATCGTCGCCCCCCCCCCACTCTCGAGGGGTGGTCGTTTGCCACCATCCCGTGCCTGGTCGGGTGTGTGTGTGTGTGTGTGTGTGCGTGTGACAGCCTCCCGAACTTTGCCCTTTGGTGAAGGGGCTGGAATCCTCCTTCCTCCCCCCAACACACACACACACACACACACACACACACACACACACACACACACACACACACACACACACACACACACACACACACACACACACACACACACACACACACACACACACACACACACACACACACACACACACACACACACACACACACACACACACACACACACACACACACACACACACACACACACACACCGGCTGGCTGCTTTGGGTTTATTTTGCTTCTCTCCTTTGCTCCCTCGGAGAGAGAGCAGGGAAGGATTGGCTTCTTCCTCTCGCCTGCATGGAGGATCCCTTGGCCCTTCCAGGTAGTAGTAAGGAAGAAGCGGGAGCAGCGGAGGAGAGAATTGTTGTGGCTCAGGGTTGAAATGGGGCGTGTGTGTGTGTGTGGGGGGGGGAGAGAATCTCTTTGGTGCTCTCTGAGCTGGCTTGTTTTATTTATTTATTTATTTATTTATTTATTTATTTATTTATTAATTACTTAAATTTATATGCCGCCCTTCTCCTAGGACCCAGGGCGGCTTACAAAAATACAATAAAATTTTACAATAAAATTAATCACATTCATACAACAAACAAGCACAGTCAGCTCACAGTCGCAGACATTTCATAATAATATGTTTTCTTGCAGACATTTCATAATAATAATAATAATAATAATAATAATAATAATAGCCTGGAGACAGCAGAATAGACGAGAAGGAACTGGAGAAGATCACAACATACTAAAGACCTACAAATAGAAATAGAAAGACTGGGGCAAAGGCAAGCAAGGGTAGTACCAATAGTCACAGGCGCCTTGGGTGCAATCCCTAAACATCTGGAGCACCACTTGGACACCATCATGGGCATTGACAAATTCGCCATCAGTCAGTTGCAAAAGGCGGCCTTACTAGGAACCGCTTCCATCCTGCGTGGAGATCTGTAATACCATCAAACATCCACATCTGCCTATCCCAGGTCCTTGGGAAGGACTCGATAGGTAGACAAAAATGCCAAATCCAGTCTGAACATCTGGCTGACTGTGCGATGAGCAATAATAATAACAACAAAGTTGGAAGGGACCTTGGAGGTCATCTAGTCCAACCCCCTGCTCAGACAGGAAACCCTGCACCATTTCAGACAAACGGCTGTCCAGTCTCTTCTTAAAAACTTCCAGTGTTGGAGCATTCACCGCTTCTGGAGGCAGGTTGTTCCGTTGGTTAATTGTTCTAACTGTCAGGAAGTTTCTCCTTAGTTCTAGGTTGCTTTTCTCCTTGATTAGGACCCTACCTAGCTAACTTCGCCAGTGTTAGATCGCAAGTGATTTGCCTAGGGGGCTATCGAGTGAGATTTTTAATCAGAGATGCTGCAGCTGGCTTTTCTCTGAGTGGTTGGGGCTGGGATGTGAAGTTGTATCGAAGTGTACTGCAGTGTTTTTATCAGAAGCACCTCAAAACCAGGCAGGTGAAGAAGCGTTTGGGACTTAGATCAGAAAGGGTTAATCTCTCTATATAAAAGCAAATAACGTTTCTTATTACTTAAAAGGGAAGGGGGCTTTTTTTTCTAAAATGCATTTAGAATATGATGGACTTTCTGACTCTTTCTGAAATGGTTAATGTATAAAAAGCGTTTTGTAAAAAAAGGGAATGAGGATTATTTCTGACGTGCATTTAGAACTTGATGGACTGCTGGATGGCTTGGGACTCAGTCAAAAAAGATGAATGCATATTCAAATGTTTTGAGTTGTTGATGTGCTGCGTCGTGACTGTCTGGACTCTTAGTGACACCTAGAGCAGGGGTAGGCAACGTTGGCTCTTTTATGACTCGTGGACTGCAATTCCCAGAATTCCTGAGCCAGCATAGCTGGCTCAGGAATTCTGGGAGTTGCAGTCCACGAGTCATAAAAGAGCCAACGTTGCCTACCCCTGACCTAGAGAGATATTCCCTGTGATTTAGCATGATGTAGAATGTTTAGGGACAGAAGATGTACCCTTTCTGGAGTTCAGTGGGCTTCATAAGAGAGGATTGGAGTCTTCCTAACAATAAAGATACTACTGTTTTACTGAATCTAGTAAATTACTTTAAACTAAACCAGGATATTGGTTCCTCTTACTTTGTATTGCTACAGATACAGTAGCTAGGAAGGGATGGCTCACGTCTTTTCCTAGTCTTATCATCAGGGATCCTTTTAATTGTCAAGGATTGAATTTAGCATCAAAGCAAATCTTCTTAGTATTGGTTGGAGGTTTTTTTTAGCTTATTTAAAGGCATTTGGGCCAGCAACCTGAACTTCAAAAAGACTAGAATGGATTGGATAGTGACTAGGATAACTTCTGATCCTTTTTAGTTGCAGGTTGTCTCTACCCTTCATGTATGCGAAAACCTGGTAGTAATACATCACTAAGGCTTTAGTAATAGAAAAACAAAATAGTTTCTTTAAGTCAGGCTTGGCACCTGATGACTTCATGAACACCAGACAGTTTTCTTGGCAAGAGTAAGGAGGTGGTAGCAGATCTCAAATGATTTACCTAGGCTATCAGGCAAGATTTTAATTGGAAATCCTGCAGCTGGCTTTTCTCTGAGCAGTTGGTGCTTGTGTGAAGTTGTATCAAGTTGTACTGCAATATTTTTATTAGAAACCTCAAAACCAGATGCCTGTTGGCTTTAGAATACTGTTGATGAATGTTGTGAATGGCTGGAAACTTACTTGGTAGGGATAGGTCTGGTTTTTGGAAGCATTTTATTGTAGATAATGGACGTGGGTTCCTGATGTAATTTGTGTGTGTGTGTGTGTGTGTGGTCTTGGCAGCTCTAAACAAGCAAAGAGTGGACTTAACAGAGAGCAGGAGAGGGCTGCTTGCTCATGGCCATTCTCCTTTTCAAGTCTTATGATGGCATACAGAAATAAGTGATTAAAAACCTATATATATAAAATCAAATATTTGTGTTACTAAGGAAAAAACAAGCAACAAAAACCTGGAGATACTGTCCAAAGCTAAATGCCTTGTCTGGGCCTTGTGGAAATGTACAACTGTGTGGTCATTTATTGCCTTGCTGTGAAGTATAGAAGTGTACAAGGGCCTTGAAGAGCAGGGAATACATGTCTGCATATTGAACCAGCTGTCCAAAGAATTTGGTATTACATCTGTTCCCTCTGCCCATCCCAATAAATGGGAAGTGGCCTATCAGGGATGCAGAAACTTTAAAATGCTTAAAAAACATTCACAACATAATTTCAGTAGCACCAAATGCCTGTTAATTATAGTCAAGACCTACCTTGTACTAAAGGAAATAAACACAAGTGTATATAAGAGTTGGGATTGACATTATTTAGCTGGGGACCTCTCTGTAGATTTACAGGCTCCTGAGGCAATTTATTTTTAGAGAATGGCTTACTGTAACATATAAAACTGCCTTGTGTTCTAGAAGCAATTTTTGACAAGTCCCTATATTAATCACTGTAGTATTAGACTACAAGTAATATTCTTGCTGATAACCATAGTAATCTTGAAACTTTTTTCTAGGATTAAAAATTAGTTCAGAATGAAAAAAAGATTTTAGTAATGTATACCTTTGTTGCAGAAACTTTGATTTAAATGTTTGTGCTTTTCTTGAACATTGAAAAAAACTCTTGAACAGATCCTTAGAAACAGATGTGTTTCTAAAGAATGAAACGGTGCCTTTAATAGGGTTTGAGGTCTTGTGATTTAAATAACCATTGTGCCCTTAAAATACAACAACACATTCCCTGGACGCCTGCAAAAAGCAAACATCAAGGCAAAAGACTTTATTGAAGATGGAAAACCAAAAATGTAAGACGCTTTTGGGAAAGAAAGTACTTTCTGATTAAAAAAATTGATCGATGTTTCACTAGGGTTCTGAGCAAAGTCAAAAGCTGCAGTTTGAGAATGTCAATTCAGCCATGCTTGAATGAAACAGCAATAATAGTATCTGGGTTTTGGGTTTTTTTGCCAGTCAGGTTGAGTGTTTTAGTTCTGTATAAATTAAGATAAAATATATTTCATTTATATACATTTCTCAAGACCTTTAAGTACTTCTTGCCTGAATTAGTAGCTTTTGTTAGAATACTTTTCTGAATGGTTTACTTGTTTGTTATGTAGGTCTGACGTGTTTTGCTGCATAACTTTGTAGTTTCTTGCTTGGCCAATGTACATTTATTTCTAATTTAGTACATATGGTCAACATTCTTTCCTTGGCAGTTACTCTTGACATAATGTCCCTCTTCAAGGGAGGATGTTGAAATCAGTCCTTAATTCCTGCGTTTATATATTTCCACCAATTATTGCAGGCGTCTGCTGAAAATAGCCTGACACATAACTATGGTTAGTGATGTGATTGCCCCATCATCTTCACACTTGAGCTATTTTGTAATATCCCCTAGCATTTTCAAAGTGTTTTTCTCATCAGAATTTGCCTCGTTAGCTTAATTTTATTTTTAATATTTTTTTTCAGTATTCTAGAGTGCACCTGCTGAATATGTGGACAGGAAGTGTGTGTTGGAAAGGAACTTGTGGGAATAAGCAAAGTTAAGATGTATCTAGATGGAAGTCATTACTGAAAACTGAACTATTTTGGTACTCATAGGTTTCAAAATAACAATCAGAAAATTTGCAGAATTTGGAAATTCTATTTCCGGCACAGACTGGCTGTCCAGAGGACACAGAATTAAATTCATATGACCATACAATTGAATTAGAGGCATACTTAGGAAGGATTGCTGGATGCTAATACCCAGGATTTTAGATTCCATCCTGAAAATAAAAAGGCATGAATAAATTGCATATAGTAACATTATAAGCCCATAGAAAAGCAATCTAAGTACTTTAGTCACTGTCTCTAAAATCAGGCAGCTCTCCTAGTCCCATCAGTAGAAATTTCAAAGATACGATGTGTAGCAAGTGCCCCATAACCATCAGAGCTGCCGATGCTAATATATATATTCAAAATGGTTTATCTATTAAGACGTTTTGCAAAATTCAAGCTGTAATTTATTGTAGTTGAATCTGTACTGGTTTTCTTAGTGCAGCTATTTGACTTAAAGCAGAATCGGTTCCAACACTAATCTTGTTTGCAGATCTATTATTATCTGCTTGATTTTTTTAAAAAAAATCCATAAGTCCTTTGCATGTATATCTAAATGACAATTTAACAGAACTAACGAAAGTACATTGATTCATTTTAGGTTTTGTTATATAAAGCTCCTTGGAGTTCTGAAAGCACAGAAGATTTCTCGTGTTTAGTTAAAGCAAAACAAATTTGCAACAATTGCTGTCAAAACAATTTGTATTTTTATATGTACCTGAAATAGCATATTAAATTAAGCTTGGCAAACTGTGCTATCTGAAACTGAAGCATCAAAAGGACCTCTCATTTAGAGTATGAGCCATGTAAATGGATTCCGGTATTCACTCTGTTGCTCCACCTTAGATAATTTCAGCTGAGAGGAGAAACAAATAGCTTCTACTGTATTTAATCTAAATTACTTTCTTCTTTATAGGGATCATATTTGGTTCTAGATGGAGCTGTGCTGCCATTATCAGTTTTTTAAAAGCTATTACTGTGCAGAGCAGATGTGTCACTGAATGGATATTAGCTTTTATTATTTCTTCTTAGTCTCTGTGCCATACACTGAAATCTGAATTATTTATAGTTTTAAGAACATAATTCTGTTGATACTAATTTAGGCAGGAACTAGGTGGAGCCTCTCACTGTTGAAACTCATATTCACAAGTGCCACATTTTAAATATTTTCTGGACATTTATGAAACGTGATACCTTTTGGAATGATTGTGAACAGGATGGAGATTATTGATGAATTTAAACTCTTTTGTTTTAATGTTTTATTGATAAAAACAGCGTTGCTTATTAAGTGGAGAGTAGATATTTTCAGCCAAGTCAATACAAGAAACTTAAAACTTCTCTGGTTTGAATGATTGTCTCCAAAGACTGAATGGCTTTCTCCTGTATCAGCAGAATAAGGTGTTGCTGTTAAAAGTTGATTAAGTTAAAATTCTTTTGACAGTTTCAGCTTTTGTTAGTATTTATAAATAGGACTGTGTGGCCTCAAATCTATCATTTTATTAAGAAAGATGTTCTCTCCTACTTTTCAGGATTGTTTGGTGGTTTTTACTGTTTATACCAATGAATAATTGGTACCATTCCAATAGTTGGATGTTTCACTGCTTATCCCAATTCTATTTTCTGAAGAAAAAAAAAAACCAGAGAAACAAATGGTTGCAAAAATAAGGGTGAGCAAAAACTAAAGCAACAGAGGAAGACAGCTGGCATGTTTGATACTGAGTTTGCTGATAGGCACAAATACGTGAATTGATCTTGGTAAAGGACTTAATACACGAAAAGTGGCATAGTCTGCAAGAACAGCGGTTTGATGTTTATCAAACCCTGTCACAAGATAGTTTGCTACCGTACTGTAGACAAGATAACCATGGCTTTATAGAAATTTGTTGTGAAAAAATTGAGAATGTTTCTGGATCCTTTTGAAAATCAATTTGCTGGAGAAGAGCACTGGGCTTCAGATGAGAACAGCTTTATGTCTAAATTTCTGAGCAGATGCTAAAGATTTAGTTGTACTTTATTCAACAACCTTCCTGCCTTTGCAAAATATGTCCTGGATAAACAGGAGCTTTTCACTTCTCCAGTAACCTCTTCAAGTGAGCTTATAGAAAACAAAATGTATCTATCTATTTTGTTAGCATCTTTGTAACTGAAATAACACATTCATTCTAAGGAATATGTGGTGTGTATAGCGCCTAATGCAGTGATGGCGAACTTTTTAGAAACTGAGTGCCCAAACTGCAACCCAAAACCCACTTATGCATCGTCGAGTGCTGGGTGGGTGTGGCCCATTGGGTGGGTGTGGCCATTGACTGGGCATGGCTGTGGTGGTAACGGCAGACTGGGTGGGACTAAAAAGTTCAATCAATCAATTCCAACTTTGCGAGCTCTTTTTTTCCCCACGAGAAGTTGAAATTGACTGATTGAACCTTTTTTTTTTTGCACATGGTGGCGGAGGCCTAAAGCGAAAAGGTTTTATAAAACCCAGCTGAAGGCCGAAGACTGGGGCGAGGGCGCGTGTGCCCACAGAGAGGGCTCTGAGTGCCACCTCTGGCACCCATGCCATAGGTTCGCCACCACTGGCTTAATGCAATATTTCCATTCCATGGTGCCTTTTAGATATGTTTTGGCCAATGGCTGCTGTGGTGGTGACTGCATATAGAACTTGGCCACTTTATCAAAACCTGTATGCAAGTTATCCAGTTATTCCGTCCTTACAGAATTATCTTTAGCTTTTCTTAAAAATCTGAGACTCACCAGCTACAGCCAGATAAGTGGTGATAAGCTAAGAATAAAACAAAAAACTTGACTATCTGTGAGCATAAGGGTGGCCTGTGAATCATGGTCTGGAGCCATTGCCTACGTCCTTTTACCAAGAGTAATTTGCTTTCCCCTCAAATATTGAATTTAATGGAAAGGATTTAAATATCAACTTATTATGCAGTTCAGCTCACAAAGATTTAGGATTATAAACCCTCAAAGCATCCCCAGCGTCATATGATCAGAATTTGGGCTCTCGGCAACTGGCATATATTTATGATGATTGCAGTATCCTGGAGTCATGTGAACACTCTTTGCAACCTTCCTGGCTGCTTTTGACAAGCAAAGTGTCATGGTTCCGACAGATGAAACTCTTCAAAGAACTTTGAGACATTGTTTACCTTAAAGAATATTTATTTGAGCAGCATAGCAGCAGCACATACATAGTGGAAGCCAAAATCTGGATTCCCCTCCCCTTAGCACGTAGTATCAAAGCACAATTCCCTCCTCTAATTAACAGTCATACATCACATTCTCCAATTAGTTTGAAATGCAGGCTTTCCCTCCTTTACTCCAACCCGCCATTTCTTATCATCTCTTCTTTCAAAAGCCCTGAGTTCACACACTATTGCAATATTGTTATGTCTAACTAACTCCCATCACATTCCTCCTCCTCCTCCTCCCCCAGCATCATCTAATTCTAAGAGTAAAGCATAAGAAAGAAAAAGGCTGCATCTCCATATGTTGTCAAAGCCAGAACATCCCAATGTTAGCAGCGCTGACATAAGTCAGTGGGGAAAGCCAGATTCATTTAAGAATCGCAGGGTTCACAACTATCGTGGTTCACTTAACAAGTGTGGGGAAAAAAAGGTTGCAAACTTGGGTATGACTCACTTAACAACAGCAGGGCTTAGCAACAGCAGTTCTGGTCTCAATTGTGACTGTAAATTGAAGACAACCTGTAATTACTAGTTACTGTACTCGTAGTTAGATTTCAGAGATGGCCTTTGCAAAGGATGTTGAATTGTAGAGACAGCAACGTATGGGTGGGCTCATTTACCTCAACTTGACCCACACCGTTGCTCAGTTTAGTCTTCATGCCAAGTGAGCTCACAGCCATAGTACCTTTATTTGGCTGGCTATGTTTAGTGATATTACGGTGCTCGTTCCTGGATTTTAAACATCTCTGCTATATCTCAATTTTTTAATATATTGTTACTTTAATGTTTTGCACATCATTGCAAATTCCAGACATTTTATAGACAAGTAGGGTGCAAATGTTTTGAATCCCTCATTATGTTGCCTTACAATGCAAAAAAAGGAGAAGATCAAATGTCTTTAAAAAAGCAAGATTCTTATAACACAGTATTTTAATCTCCCTCTGTTTTCTTCTTTTGTCAGATCTTGAACCTGATGACTGTGCATCTTTATGCATTTTCAGTGTCGAGCACTCGTCCTCGGTAAATCATCCCATTTGTATCCCATGTCATGGATTTCAAACACACCCTTCTCCTTTGTCCTCACCTGCTAAACTGCAGGGTCACAAAAGCTACGAAGGCACATGTGAAGTACCGGAGTCTAAGTACAGTCCACTAGGTGGGCCTAAGCCTTTTGAATGTCCTAGTATTCAGATCACATCTATCTCTCCAAACTGTCATCATGGAATAGAAGCCAGCGAAAGTGAATTGCACACCAATGGCCCTCAGAATGAATATATGGAAAGGCCTTCAAGGGACCACTTGTATCTTCCTCTCGAGCCATCTTACAGAGAGTCATCCCTTAGCCCAAGTCCAGCCAGCAGCATTTCCTCTCGGAGCTGGTTCTCAGACGCTTCCTCTTGTGAGTCAGTCTCCCATATTTACGATGACGTGGATTCGGAACTGAACGAAGCCGCTGCTCGATTTACCCTTGGGTCACCTTTGGCATCTCCTGGAGGTTCTCCAAGAGGCTGTCCAGTTGATGATCCTTGGCAACAATCCTACGGATTTGGGCATGGCTTGTCGCCAAGGCAATCTCCTTGTCATTCTCCTAGGACTAGTATCACAGATGAGAATTGGCTTAGCCCAAGGCCAACCTCAAGGCCATCCTCAAGGCCTACATCGCCATGTGGGAAGCGGCGGCATTCGAGTGCTGAAATCTGTTATATTGGTTCCCTTTCTCCTCATCATTCCCCCGCTCCATCACCAGGACATTCTCCTCGGGAAAGTGTTACGGAAGATACGTGGTTGAATTCCTCTCTCCACGGCCTCGGCCCTGGCCTTTCAGCTTTCCAGTGCTGCGGAGATACCGACATCCCTCTTAAAACAAGGAAGACCTCCGAGGATCAAACCGCAATTATATCTGGGAAAGCGGAACTCTGTTCTGAAGACCCGGGCAATCTGTCTCCGTCCCTCGAAACTGCAATAGATGAGAGCTCCCTATCCCAGCATATGTTAAAAAAAGATTTGTCTGGTGACCAGTTTCTTTCTGTCCCATCACACTTTACCTGGAATAAGCCAAAGCCTGGCCATACGCCTATATTTCGGTAAGTAGGTTGAAGATTAACGAAATTAGATTTTCTAGCTTGCGCCTTTCTGTTGCTATACAATGTGATGAATACTGTAGTACTTGATTTATAACCATTTCTTCGGGAACTGTTCGAAATTACAGTGGATTAAAACCGGTCCTCACACTTAACAACCGGTCCTCACACTTACAACAAATGCAGCATCCCCGGGGTCACGAGATCAGAATTTGGGCACTTGGCAACAGATACATATTTACAATGGCTGTGGTGTCCTGGGTCACATGATCACCATTTGTGAACTTCCCAGCTGGCTTCCGACAAATAAAGCCAATGGGGAAAGTGAGAGTCACTTAACCATCACATCATTTACTTAACAATGGCTGCACTGATTCATCTAACAGCCCCGGGCATCTTCTGCATGGCTATATATTTAAAAGCTTTCATTTGCTTTCTTTACTAATCAGTTTATTGCTATGCTTTGACAACTAGACACCCTGTGATCATTCTTAATAGTTTCCTTAAAGAAGCCAATTCCAAATAGTTGTTTACGATCTTGGCTCTTTTTCGACATAAGCCATATAGTTACAGTTAACTATAGTTTTAGAATTGGAAGCAACTCTTGTTATCTGATACGGAAGTGAAAGCATTAATTTTGTGTGTCTGTGATGTTACTGGGTGAGGAAGATATTCATGAGCCCAAGGTTTGTTTGTTTGTGTTTTGCAGAGTTATTAAACTAACAGTAAAATAATTTACAAGATGGTTTTTGTTCTTTCCTCACAAGCTATTTTCCAGAAACATTAGGATGCAATTCCTACAATCCCCAGGAAGTTTGGTTATTTATCTGATTGTACTCTTGGCTGGGACGCATTCAGACATCTAACTTTAGCGTTCTAAAATAAGCTAAGAACCTACCTTTAAATTCTAAGAATTTGCAAGCCAGATGGTCACAGGGTTTCTTTGTCATGTCGTAAGTTGCCACTTTCCGTGAGCTAAATAAATAATTGTGTTTGTACTCCTACGTATCAAGCATGTGTGTATTTAATAAACACTTGCAGTATTTAAAAATTGATAGTTACTAATTGGTTGGTTGTTTATGTGCCATGAAGTCAACACTGACTCTAGTGGTTACGTAGATAGATTTTAGATCCAGGAATTTTCTACTTGTATTATTCTTATTCATACAAGGTCTTAAGTGTGAAATAGGATGAGTAGCCATTTGATCTGAAATAAGATTAAATGTGCTTGCTAATTAATTCTCTCTAGGATAAGCTGGGTTAGTGACCCCATCTCAAAATAGTATACGAAAGCTTCTTAGAAACCTGACTCTTTGTTTTAGCCTCTCTGGAGTGAGAATACACTAAGGCAGCAGGCTTGGCATGCAGGTTAATATTTTCCTAACTTGCAATAAGTAGCAGGCAAAAGCAATCATTTGCCCAGCATTTGTGTTCTGGTTCATTCTTGTGAGATTCTGTATTTGAATGCTAGGATGGTGTGGTGGGAGGGAATATACTTAGCTGCATGAACACTTTTCTTCAAGCAACTGGTTTCTGCTGCTTGGAAAAGATGAGTTACATTGTTGTCCCATTGAAGGCCAGAAAGGATCTCCAGTGTTGCTTGTCTTTTAATCTGGGAAATTCATAGAAATAAATTCAGGTAACTTTTATTGCTCACTGTCAGAACTTAAAACCCCATTCAGTCATGTGAATCTCCCACACTATCACACTATTTGTCGCATGGTATTAGCTTAAAATACGTTAGCTTTAATATTACTCATTCACCATGCTGTGAACAGACTTGTATCCTAGTTCAGTGTTTTGTTTCCTTTAATGTCAGGTACCGGGCATATAATTAAGGTAGAATATTTGGAATAAATTTATTAGCTTCTTTTACAATGATTGCATATTGGTGCTGTATTTAAACACCGTCTTCAGAAAAGTTTCAGAAAATAAGAAAAGTTGGGAAAAATACATTCAAAATCGAAGGAATTTTGTGGAATTCCTACGGGTAAGTTATCCAGCCGTTAAAATAAAAATACTGATAATCAACATAAAAGTGGAGTCAAGAAAGTTGTTAGGAGTAATTAAGATCCATTTAGCTCATAGTTAAGAGAAGGAAAACTTTCCAATGTCCCACTATCTGTGAAAAAAATGAAGGTGAAAAGAGGTTGGTTTTTGTAGCAAAACAGCCATCTGAAATATAAGTTCAAGCAGAAATACTTAAAAAGAAATACATTTTTTTAAAAAGCCTTCATATTCTCAAACTTGAATATAATTGAAAGTCTTTGTGGAGATCTCAAACATGTAGGTAGACCTAAGAATATTTCAAAGCTATAACATTTCTACAAATAAAGAGTGAAAAATAAATAACAATAATGGTAAGGCCACACTTGGAATACAGCATCCAGTTTTGGTCACCGCGATGTAAAAAAGATGTTGAGACTCTAGAAAGAGTCACAGAGAAGAGCAACAAAGATGATTAGGGGACTGGAGGCTAAAACATATAAGAAACGGTTGCTGGAATTGGGCATGTCTAGTTTAAGGAAGAGAAGGACGAGGGGGGACAGGATAGCAGTGTTCCAATATCTCAGGGGCTGCCCCAAGGAAGAGGGAGTCAAGCTATTCTCCAAAGCGCCTGGAGGCAGGACAAGAAGCAACGAATGGAAACTAATCAAGGAGAGAAGCAACCTAGAACTAAGGAGAAACTTCCTGACAGTTAGAACAATTAACCAGTGGAACAACCTGCCTCCAGAAGCGGTGAATGCTCCAACACTGGAAGTTTTTAAGAAGAGACTGGACAGCCATTTGTCTGAAATGCTATAGGGTTTCCTGCCTGAGCAGGGGGTTGGACTAGATGACCTCCAAGGTCCCTTCCAACTTTACTATTATTGTTGTTGTTGTTATTATTATTATTATTATTATTATTATTATTATTATTATTATTATTATTATTATTATTTTAGGAAAAGAATAGAAAGGCACTTAGTTGGCGATAGGAGATGTTTGGAAACTATTATTTCTGAGAAAGAAGGTGATACAAAACTGCTGGTTAAAGGGGTATTCAAACTTTTACAAGTGCTGTATTTTGTGTGCCATAGAAACCATTTCTTATTTTCAGCTTGCAAACACCTGCACATAAATAATAAGTATGCATTCACATTTGCTAAAAGATGGCATGTTTTACTTGTACATATAGAGACTATGGTAACTTTCGTCAGGGGTTCCTCGAAGCATACAGTTTAACCAATGTGCTTCAAACTCACGTAATACTGTAATTGAGGCTCTTAAATTCTTAAATATTACAATCCAGGATATTGCAGAAAAATGGAAACTTTGCATTGGTTTCTTCACAGGTGTTGTTGGAGGGGTATTTTTTTTTTCAAGATAGATTTTTCTTTTTTTATCTTCTCTAGTTTCTGTTCACATAAGTAGCTCCTTATTTTTGTTTCATGCTTGTTCTAACTATACTTGTTTTGCCTACTTTCCACCTTCACTTTACTCTGTTATAGTGCCTCAGTGTTGCCCAACTTTGTCAACTGTAAGTTTTAAAGTGTGGATTTTCAACTCCCAGAATCCCCTAGCCAGCTGGGGAGAATTTGGGGAGATGAAATTCACACATCTTAAACATTGGGGAGTTGGGAAACACTAATGTATATGATCAGAGGTGAAGATTAGGGACTGAGAATCTGTTTTCTTGAGATATTAAAGCCTCTCTTGAGTTGATATTTCTTTATCTAAACAAAGAAACAAAATGACCAAGGGCGGTCATTTCCTTCCCTTCCTTTCCCTTCCCTTCCCTTCTTGCCTTCAGGCAGGTTAGTGGGTTCTGCTAAGTGGGGGGAGGGAGCAAGGGATTGTGAGACTGGCTGGGAAACTGACATGAAATGTTGAAAATGAAGATCATGTGGCCACAGCAGTAGCCAGTAGCACTGAAGCAGTCATAACTTCCTCAAATTTCATTCTCTTGGAAATCATGGGTCCCAAATTTTGTATACATTCTGTAAGTTAGCCCATTTAAAGTACCTCGGTTCAAAAAATGTTGCCCTGTGATGCCCATTTAAAAGTCACAACAATGAGAGGTTTTGTAGTATATAGATTACAATAGTTTAGGTAACTGGGGATAAGGGCATGAATTAACATTGCAAGGTCTTTTGTCTCTAAACAGAGTCACAGTTGGCACCCCTCCTAAATTATAGCCCTTGGCCACTGTCTCTTCCTGTCAATCGAGTAGTAACCACAAGTCTAGGAGGACCAACATCTTGTGGAGTTACTTTTTCAAGGGGATATACTATTCTATCTAAATACAGTACTAGAGATATCAAGACACTTTGATGGACAGATAGTAACTCTGATATATTTGGGTTCAACTTCAGCCTATCACAGGCTGCAGATTCTGAGCCAAGGCATTGTCAGCATCCATGGTGTAGCAGTGTATAATAGGATGTCCCCAGCATACTGATGGTACCATAACCTTTAAATTGATGGATGACCTACTCAGGCGGCTTTGTCTGCATGTTAAAGAAGTGACAAGATCCAAAGCTCTCTCCTCACACCCACAAGCTGAATCTGAAGAACAGGCAGTGCCCCCAGTCCGTACTTGGGAAGTAATTCTAATGATTTGAATTAACACAACTAATCGACATGGGTTAGAAGGTTCCGTAACTCTAGTGAGCCTAACGTCAGTAGGAATGAGCTTCTAGTAAGACCACACTTGATGTTAACATCCTAAGGGGAGGAGTGAAGTTTAAAGCAACCCATCAGGGGCGTGAAAGCATCTGAGAACATGAGGGAAGCATTGCTCTTACGACAGGGCACTCCACAATTAAACCTGGAAGAAGGTAAAAGCAAATCATTTTTGAATTCTTACCATGAAAACTGTGAGCATGACTCAGACATGTGAACACATTTGTCAGGCAGATGATAAGACCCCCAGCTTGCGCAAGTTAAGGAGTACTTTGATACTTCATAAATAGTTCTGGAAATGATATAGTTAGAAGAACAACGTTGAGGTGAGATTTGCTCCCCTGCTGGCGATAGTAATCATCCCTCCCTCCCCCCAGAATATTCAAAGATAGAATGAAAGAAAGAAAAAGTTAGGAAAACATTAAAATCGCCCGAGAGGAAATGAAGCCTATTAAATTAAAAACAAGAAAATGAGAGAAATGTTTTAAGAACAGAGAAATCACAGGAAAACTTTCAGCTAATGAGATTAACCGTTGTATAGGTTTGTGCATGCAAATAAGATTGAAGGAACATAGAAAAACACAATTGAAGTGCTTTATAAACAGGACTATAGAACGACAAGCATTGTACACATAACTATGTCCACAAGAAGTGAAGTATGTGAGACAGTAAGCCAGCTGTCAAACAGAAAAGCATCAGGCACAGATAAAACTTATGGTTTAAAGCTTCAGCCTGCAGGCAAAAAAAAAGGGGGGGCATATTTTTATTAGAGAATATGGAAGAGGATTGTTTAGCAAATGCATTATAAAAGAAAAGAAAAGAAACGGTGTATATATCCATACCAAAGAAAGGAAATGAAAGAAAATGGAAATTAGTAAATCGCAGCTCTTATTCTTGTTCCAAGAAAACGTTCTGGCTCCTGTCTTTGGACAGTTGTGGTTTCCACACAGGCCCAGTGTGATGTTAATTGTGAAGGTATTGGACTGTGAGCGAGGCAACCCAGGTCCGTGTTCACCGTCAGCCATAAAAAGGTGCTCAGTGGCTTTTTTTTGTCTCTCTCAGCATAACTTGCTTCACTGAATGGTCTTAACTACAGAGAGTACCAATTTTGGAAAAGTTCTGTTGAATCATAAGAGCAAGTAAGTTCATTTTAATGGAAGTATAAGACGTAACACGGTGGAGAGAATTCCAGAGCTGAGTTTTCACTCAAGAAACCATCTTATCTGAAGCCGCCCACTTGCCGGATCTCTGGCAGAAGGTTTTCTGAAACTTGATGGGCTTAGAGATGAAAATCAGCAGTTTCAGTTGTTCTCAAAAATAGTGGTGGGGATGCCTTCGAAAACATGCTACAGAACTGAACCGTAGGCTTTGCACTTAAAACAGTAATATATGCAAACTCTGCATTTGTATTTTTTATGTGCATTCTCTTTGAACATGGTGGAAGTTGGAAAGTATCTGTTCATATGTGGCATTTTATTTCTGTTCTGCATGTTGGAGGATATCTACTATTAGGATTCTGTTAAACGTGCACAGACTGTGCTGATAGCAAAACTATCATTACCACATCCCTGGTTTTATTCCATTAACCTAATTCTGGAGTTTCACATAACAGAACTATAATCACGAGATTAGTTTCATACCAAAGGATAAATCCCCCTCCCCCAGTCCTGTAAAGTTAAAACTGACCAAGCTTAGTGGGTTACTCCTCTGCCGTTGAGAAGTCTGGTTTTTGACTCCCTGTCTTCTTTTCTTCTTCTTCACTCCCCAAATATAGAAAGTTCAAAAGAGATTTGTGTGTGATAAGGAAGGGGGAGTACCACAAGTGATACCTAACAGATGTTCTCCTTTTATCAGAAGTGTGCAGGGAGTTAACAGTTATTTACTATTTTAAAAACTGTTAATTGCTCTTTAGTTAAAAAAAAAAAGACTATTGGAAGATACTAGAATGAAAGAAGAGAAGGGTCGCAGTGGAAAAGGATTGGGCAATCAGGAAAAAACAATCCTGGCTACTAACTTCTAAGTATTTTTTTTTTTGGTTAAGGAAGGTGAATCTAGTGCTGTTTCTTTTATAGTCCATTCAGGCTAGGCTTTTCAGTGTTCAAATAAGCCTTTTAAACAGTACTCCAAATTCTGATTTAGCAATTCAAATATTTCCTGTGACATTACAATGGAAAGCTATTAGTAGCTGTGTCTACAGAAAGAAACCTGAACAAAAAAATTAATATCTAGATTATTCACCAATAATGTATATAAATTAGTCAGCTGTGTTGAGTAAACTTAGCCTATGAATTTATTTCTTGACCAAGGGATAAGTGCTCATAAAAGTTGAGGACTTTCAAAGTGCCTACATATGTCTTAGAAAAATAAACATTTTAAACTATATAGATATTAAGAACTTAAAACATTTACACATAGCTATATTTGTTTGCCTAGTGTTTCTTTTAATTCAGTTCTTTATTAGTGGCAAACATACTAACATTTTAAAGTTGCGATAAAACATTGAATCATTAAACATTGGCTTTTGATTTTAAAGCCACAATTATGTTCTCCTAGATTCCTATGAAGCAGGAGTTTCTTATATTTCATCACGTCTGTGTTTCCTAGCTGAGTTCTCCTGACATTTTTGTATCATGGTTCCATCATCTCTGATCATGGTTGAAACGGACCAAGTTAAACCTATGCTGAATAGCTAGTTGCTAATCAGTTCTTCAAACCTCAACATTTAACTTGGCTAAAGTTTCCAGTATCAATCAAAAGTAACTCTGCAAAACTCTTCAAAATTGGTCCGTTTAAGAAAAACTTCAGAAAGATGAAAGATCTCTCATAGCCATTGGTTTTGAGCAACTGATACTGTTTCGAACAGTTTGTTTCTTATGCTGGCAGACTTTGGCAAAACAATCCTGGTTTAGCAAGCCTAAGAGAGCTCCTTTAGTGTTCACAATAGAATGGCTGGAAGCAAAAAGCCCAGTATATCAAGATTAGAAATCTTGAGTGGGAACAATTTTGTAGCTGACTATTCAACCCCCCCCCACACTTTGCTGAACCTCAGTTGTAGCAATTGTAAACAGCTCCTTTCAGTACTAACCATAGCTAACTAAAACGGTACAGTGATGTGCAGGTGTTTGCAACAAAATAAAAACAGCACGTTGCATACAACATACTGTTTTTACTTTTACTTTTAAAAGAAGGCTTTACTGATTAATTTCCTTTTAAATGTTATGCGAGGGTTGCTTTTAGACCTAAACTTACGTATCTTTGATTTGTACAATCCATTAGTTAGATATCTAAAAGAATCAGTTTAATGATCTAAGGAATGTTTTGTTTGTTTTGCATAACTTAATGTATCGGTTTCAATTTAATTATATCACTTTCTCAATAGTACAGCAGCCAATCACTACAGATTTCTCTAACCTTGGGCACAAGAAATATTAATAGCAATAAGGATGCCATACCTAATAGTTATATTAAGAACAGGGCCTCCTCTATGAAAACAACCTGGTTTGACATCGTAGTTATTGGCAAATCCATTTTGTACCTTTGTTTGTTTATAAGTTTAGTTTTTATTGACTTTTTTTGACCTTTTGTATATTCAATTCTCCTTTTGCTGATATTTCACAGGAAGAAGCAGTGGTGAATATCACATATTACTATTACTACAGCTACTATATCTAGTACCAGTGCTCTTTTTTACACTAGTTTATAAAGCAGGTCTTGGATCATCTTTCACATTTCATGCCCTAGCAGCCCAGATGACAACACCCCCCCTTCCCCTGATTTCTTTTTAAAGATATATTTGAAATCGTCCATGATTTTCCATCTTCTGCAGTTTGGAAAAGGGTGAATGATTGACTAGTCCCTTGATTAGGGAAGAAGTACGTTAGTAATTCTACTTCTAACCTGGCAAAACCCTCTGGTGATTGTGTTAAATAAGGAGGACATCGCTTATCTTTAGAAGTTAAGTTTAAATAAACCAGACAACTATGAAAGCAAGCTGTAGCAGTTTAGGATCTATTGGGGGAAAAGTCGATCTTGTACAGATTCAGTAGATTATTGATAGCTAGTGTCTGCTTATGCTCTGGAAGAAGGGTTACATAGTTCATTAGCAGTAGTCTTTCCATTACTTCAGAAATAGGAGTCTTAAGTCATAAATATTTTGGAATAATACAGAATGGTTTCTCTGTAAAGTGGTCCTCTGTATTTATTGTTCCCATAGTGTGAAATGTTCTTCAGCAATGGTTCTTCCTGCTAACTATCAAGCTCACTGCTCATGCCACATTGTGTTTACACTCTTTCTATAAAAAATGGACTTGAAAGGATTATCTGCCTCCTTTACTAAGATTGCATTAGGCACTTTCTCATGTTATCACAATACAATGTGCTTAAATCCTAGCTGGCTAGCTAATCTTTTTATTTTTAATATTTATCTTTCCTGCAATAAGAATCCTGTGTAGCTGGTCTGTAGCTTGATGTTCCATTAACACATGTTTAATGTGTGTATAACGACAATACTGCAATTCATATTGGATCTTTGTAGAGGAATAGTAAAACTGGATGAAAGGAATTCCTCAGAGGGTTCACTTTGGTGTGCTTGACAAAGGGCTTAAATGCTTTTGGAAAGTTATGAGTTAGGTCATGTAGAGTATCATGCGTGGAGATAGTGCAGGTTTATGAAATATGTCACGCTTCTGTAGTGGAGTTTTAGCCGTCACTGTGCCTCTTCATGCGTAGGAGACTTATTAAGAGTCTGGGGGGAAAACAGTTGATGCAAATTTTTTTCTATTTTTTTTTCTTGGTTCTTCACATCTGCTTTCTCCTTGCTGATAATTAGTTTAATATTTGTTAATATAAAACAATTATAATTGAATTATTTTAAAACAAAATAACATTTTAACATGGAAAAGACAGTCTGTTTTCGCTTTGTTTAAGATATTGCACAGCTTTATTACTGCATTTATAGGGCTACCGCCAAAAAACATTGAAAGGGAGGATAGAACAATATTACATGAATATATATATATTGAAATATATGCACTTCTTGGTTTTAGCACATCTTCATTGCCGCCTCTAGACTGGCCTTTACCCACACAATATGGGCAATGTGAACTGAAAATAGAAGTACAGCCAAAAACCCATCACAGAGCACATTATGAGACAGAAGGCAGCAGAGGAGCCGTAAAAGCATCTACTGGTGGACATCCTGTAGTGAAGGTAAGAGATGCTAATACTATGTGCCCTTTCTGTGAACCACATTTTCCCCTGTTGTAATGGTATGTGGGAATGACCTTGGGGGGGGCAGGATGAGGACTCTGCAGCCTAAGCAATAGTCTTCCTCCTGACTCCAAGGTCATCTCCAAATATCTTTATACCTACATGTTCTTGGTTATAATAAAAATAATTGTCTACAGGAATGAACAGTGTTTGGATAGAATTGTGTCAGAACTCTGATGAGTGCTGGCTTATTATTCATGAGCAGGTAGGACTGCTAATTGCTCCTAACTTGCTGTTTCTGTTATTAGACTTCATTTAAAATAACTTCATTTTCTATGAACATAGTCAGATCTCCTTGTTGGTTGCTCACAGTATCAGAAGCCATGGTTTACTTATTGATAATTTATGGCTTGCTTAGAAATGACAAGAAATTTGGACATACCACTAAGCTGAAGTCATTCTTGCGCACGGTAGTATACTTGCTACGAATGAAAACCAGAATTCTGATTTGTGCATATTTTGTGTAGGCATTAGAAGACTTGTATTATCCCTGCAGTGGAAATGGTGGGTGTTTCCAGGAGCAAGTGCACTTTTATTACTGTGATACTCTTTCCCTTGTTCCAACATGCGATAGAGAAATGGGAAAATAGCATGATTATAGTCTGCACACAAATGGTATTTAGCAATAGAGCGCTGGCTTTGGATTTATTGGAGAAGCAGTAGGCAACACATTTATTGCCTTTCTACTTACGTGCGTTAACAGGAGGTTGAATATTTTTTCATAATGCTTAAGAAAGACATTAGGTATACACTAGCGTATAAAACACATGGTCCCTTGAGCGTAAAACGAGGTAAGTAGGTGAATGCCAAACAAATACTTATTTTGTATGTGCTAAACATTAACACAGTATGTAATATTTAGGCAAACATTAAAATAGCTACTGATTGCAGACAGTATTTTTGTACACGGTGCATAGTTTTGGTGTAGGCATGGGCTTTTAAACATACTGCACTGAATTTGTTAGGTTTAATACATAATCCAGTACAACTTTACAGTACTTGGAAATAAGTTCAGTTCTGTTCACTGGAGTTTATTTCCTTATCCATGAGCTTGGGATTGTGTCCATATCTGAGCTATATTGTTATATAATAACTGAAAGAAATTAGAAAATCAGATGCTGCTGCTTTTATTAGAGTATTGTAGGAAATGACTCGGTTGAACCTGAGGTTGGGGTCAAATGCATCATCAGTTTGGCATCTCTAGGTCCCAAGTCCAGCCCCCGCCTTGAAGTCCGTTCTTATCTGGCATTAATTTGCCTTGACCATTAGTAGATCAGATTCTTACATATAGGTAGCATGAAATAAACTTGTAGTTCCTGACTTCTTGACAGATATTTTCCAAATAAAAATATTAGAAAAGACCAAAGCTCGACACGAACAATAGTTGTGAATGATAAGAAGGTAAGAACAGGTGCTTCCTTGGCTATATTAAAAGGAAGATGATGTTTGAGGAAGATGATGCTCAAAAAAGTTAAATTTGATGTTAACTGTGGCAAAGAGAAGTTTTGCCAACCTAAAGAATGATTTGTACCCATTATAAGCAAAGAGATGATTTCATGCCTCTTAAGAGTTTGATTATACACTTGTACTGAAAGAGCTTGCAAATATTATTTCACAATCATTATCTATAATGGATGAGAAACATTGGAGAATAAGTTATGTCTCCAACTTCAAAAATGGGAGAAGTAGGAGTGTGGGAAATTTCAGAAAGCCTGCAAAAATGGCAGCCTTTTAGAATAAGATACCAATGTTCATGTGTGAATCATTTTATTGGTTACAAGAATTAAAGGTTTCTTAGGAAAAAAAATATTCCAGGCCAGGGCTCTAGTCTCAGATAATGAGAATGGCTTAGAATAGTTCTTTAATATTATACTAGCAAAGCATTTAACAACCTCTGGTTTTTTGTTTTTTTTTTTAAAAGTGGCCTTCTTACAGGTAGTCCTTGACTTACTTTATTTAATGACCATTCAAAGTTACAACGGCACTGAAAATAATGACTTATGACTGTTTTCCACACTTACGACCATTGCAGCATCCCCATGGTCACATAATCAAATTTCAGATGCTTGGCAACTGGCAGATATTTATGACAGTTGCAGAGTCCCAGGGTCAGGTGATCCCATTTGCAACCTTCTGGCAAGCAAAATTAATGGGGAAGCCAGATTCACTTAACAAGCGTGTTACTAACGTAACAACTGCAGTGATTCATTTAACAACTGTGGCAAAAAAAGGTCATGAAACAGGGCAAAACTCAGTTAACAACTGTCTCGCTTAAGCAGGAGAAATTTTGGAGACAATTGTGATCGCAACTTGAGGATTACCCATGTTGATAAGGGGTTTAAGTTTGCTGCAGTAGATGGAGCAAATGGATGATAAAGCAAATACTGTAGTAAGCATATGGTCATTAATTGATCTGTGTCAATCTTCCCTGTGCATTAAAATAGATAATGTGGCAGAGGAGGTGGATGAGCTGCTTATCAAATGTGTGTACAACACAGAGGCAGAAAGGCTTACCAATGCTATTGAAAACAGACTCACATTTTTAAAGGCTTTTGAAGGTGGAAAAAAAGTTGCAACCCACAAGATAAAACTCAACAGAAAAAAGGCTAGGTTTTAGATTGAGTACAAGAAATTAAAGGTGCAAGTATACGGTAAATAAGAAATCTTAATGGGCATGCAACTAATATGAATCAGCAACATAATGTGGCCATTAGAATTGTTAACAAATTACTTTTATAAAACATTTTTTTTAAATTATAGATTTATTGCAGTTACATTTTGCAGCTGGATTAGAATGTGCTCTTTCAATTTTATCAAACTTTTGACCCATTCTGTTCAAGAAGATAGCTGAAAAGTATTCAAAGATTTGCACTGAGGATTCCTGGTCCTTTTTTTCTTTATCCTTCAACCCTGATGCAAATGCAAACTCTTTATGCAGATCAGTTTCTTTAGAGTGTCTGGAGAAAATGTACAAGATGTAATGGTGACCCAGATTTGAGAAGCACAGTGAACTTTGATGTTGGACAAGTGTTATGCAGGTTTGATTTTTACTGTTCAATGAATCATTGAAAAAAACCAGTCAGGGGGAAAGCTTGTGATATGTTAGTTAATTGAGAAACAGTTAGTGCAATACCACATTTCTCCTGCTTTGTTGTGTGCAAGTGAGGGCTTGGTATGTCAGCAGAAAAAGAAAAAGTATTGTAAAACAAGATAACCTAGTGTAAACTGCTTGATGGGTAACCAGAAGTGTAATGGAGGACTTACGGAAATTCTAACTTAGAATTGAATGTAGTACATTCCTTATCACAGTTCTTTGTTATATGTTCAAACAGTTCCTTTATTTATCAGCTTTCTGTCACATTTAGTGTTCATTCTTCAGATAATTTTGATATAGTGCTGCAAAGTGGATTTTATCTCCAGGTGCTCTTGCTTTTTGGTGGTTATTCATCTCATTTATTTTTTCTCTAGAGATGTCTAAAAGCTCCATAACCGGATTCTATTTTAGGGCTAAATAGGAATGATGTAAGTTTTATAAACACACCTGCTATGTGCACGTTTCTTAAAATTTAAAAGTAGGCTCTCTTGAGCGTCTCGAAAAGAGATTGTTGGAATTAGAGCGTCAACTGCTGCCCCTTTTCTCCGTTTTCATCCCTGTTACTATTTACCAAAATAAATTAAAAAAAATAGCTTTTCGCAAAATCTGTTCTGCTTTTCTTTCGTTTTCCCATTTTTTTGCATTTGAACCTACATTTTCCCTTGCCCCACATACATGTCCACTGAGATTTTTTGGTGGTTGGAATCTGTATGTACCGGACTGGAATTTAGCCAGTTTGAAATACCTCGCTGATAGCTGGAGAGTTTGCAGGAGAATTGACAGAGCAATTCTGACGGAACTGCTTTATTTGGAACGCTAATGTTTAATGTTAGCTTGCTTTTTCCCTGACTCGCCTTGCGTGTTTTCAAGATGATTTTTTTCCTTTAATGCTGCCTTACACAGGTAGTCCTTGACTTACAACAGTCCATTTCGTGACTGTTCAAAGTTACGACGGCCTTTTTTCACAACCATTGCATCGTCCCCTTGGTCACATGACCAAAATCCAGAGACTGGGCAACTGGTTCATATTTATAATAGTTGCAGTGTCCCCAAGTCATGTGGGGAAGAAAAGTCAGTGGGGAAACCAGATTCGCTTAGCAACCGGTTATTAATTTAACAACTGCAGTGATTTGCTTAACAGCTGTTGCGACAAAGGTCGTAAACTGGGGCAAAACCTACGTAACAACTGTCACGCTTAACAACAGATGTTTTAGGCTGAATTGTGGTCAGTAACTCAAAGAGTACAGTATCTATTTGTGGGCACCCCATTACTGAAGGCTTTTAAGAAGAGACTAGACATTCACCTATCTAAGATGGTATAGGTCCTCCTGCTTGAGCAGGGGGCTGGACTAGAAGACCTCCCAGGTCCCTTACAGCTCTATTCTATTCTAATTCTGGAAGTTTATGATATAGAAGTCTGAAGTACAGGTAAGTCTTTTATTTAATATTAGGGACTGCTGTATTTAGTCATGAGATATTTTCTGCCCAGCCAAAATGATGGTTGAATTATAACTCGCTTTTTTTTCTCCATTGTCTCCATTATTGATGTGTTTTAGGTGAGTTTATGAAATGTTCTAGACATCTAGAAGTGGAATTTGAATCTGGAATGTTGATTAGCATTCGCTGATTACATTACAAAAGTGCCTCAGTGAAAGCAAGTGTTGGGCCCGCCTTGCAGATTGCTTTTTACATCAGATCAGAACACATGTTCTCATTTCCCTTATCCATAATTCCTTTGATCTCTCTGCTTATGCACTGCAAACAAAAAGCAGCTGAAGATCAAAGAAGGGCAAATACAGTCAGAAGGACAAATGAAAAGCAAACACCTTCTGTTTGCTGAGAAAGAAAATCCTTGCCTTTTAAAATTTGGGATATTGCTGTTGCGTTGATCTGTGGTGCTAATAAGTGTGATGGATTATGCCACGTACTGCTTACAGGCACCCACCCAATTCAGTCAAGGAAGGTAACGGGTTTGTTAATGCTCCATTAAAGAATGGGTCACACCATGCTAAAATAGCTTGTTAGCTGAGGTAGCCAAAAGTTTGACCTTGAAATGAGTTGCAAGGCACTGGCTTCAGAGAAAGGTTGAAAATGTGAAAAAGTAAATAAATTCTCCTTTTCCTAACCTCATTTGTTATTTCTGCCTTGCATCCACATTTAAGGAAACCCGCCTGTGACAACACTCTGCCACAATTAGAGGTGTTTTAGAGAGCGGCTATTGCAGCTTATCCTGTAGTGACCTTCTCTCCTTAGCCTTCCAGCTTTAGTTTAACTTACGCATACACGGACTTTTGCTATGGAAACGATACAGAAACACAAACAACTTGGCAGAGTTTCATCTGCAAAGCAATGGGTTGTGTGTCACAGTATATAGTTACTGGCGGAGGGTTTTTAGAGGTCACTCATGAGATGGTGCTGTAACTTTTCATTATTTACAATATTCCGCATGATGCCTTGTGTGAAGAGTATGTGATTATATTTATGGAATAAAAATACATTGCACATAAGCATGTCTATATTTGGGCAACTGTAGGAACTGTAAATGTATTTTAAACATGTTCTGTTCCCTTTTTGTAACACAACCGCTAGAGTGTAGTGTCTGCGTAAAGGACACAGATCAGTATTTAATATCAGCCATTTAATATAGTATCCATTGGAAGGTTTATACAGGTCCCATTTGTACTAATATTTTGGATTGCACAGTCAACGTGCAACTGCCATATTTCTTTCTTTCTTTTTTTTTAAGCAAAAAGTGGGAGGACATAGTCTGTTCAAAACAAAACCAGAGGACTTCTCCATAACCGGGATACGTTTTGGCACGGAAAATTGTTAAATAGAAAAGTGTCTTAAATCAGGCCAGAGAGATTGGACAGTAGCTATTGTAAGGATCTCAAGAGTCTCAGAAAAAAAAGGGCTCCTGCTATTATTTCCTATCTATTGAGAAGTAAAAATCTACACATCCTGGGATAGGTATATTAAACTTCATTCATAAGGAGTTTTCAGTTCACTTTTCATCACTGTTGTCAAGACTGCTAACATCGGATGTTCTTGCTTGCCATATATGAAGAAGCAAACATGTTTTATTTAGCCTGCATATCACTTCTAGAGTTAAAGCAGACAATACTAGCCTAGTGGATGGGAAAATATGCTAGCTAACCATAACAATATCTCAGCACAGCATTGCCAAGGTCAGCTGTAACGGGAGGGACAATTCACACTTCACATTAATTGGAGAATGTGATTGATGACTGTAAAATGAAGGAGTGAGCTATGCCTTGTTACGAGGGATTGGGGGAGGGAGGATTCAGTTTTTGGCTTAATTTCATATGTGCCGAAGCTATGCAGAAATAAAAGGATTCTTTAAGGTAAATAAGCCTAAACGTTCTTTGAAAAGCTGCTTCTTTTCGGAACCATGACATCTGTATCATTTCCTTAGGTTTTTGTGATTTGACAGGTTATTTGTATGATTGTGGGGGGGGTCACAACTGACCCCCAAGGAATATAAAAATGTTTCTGCAATCTGAGTAATTTATGCTTGATAAATTCACTAATGATAAATTAGTTGGTTGTCTTTTCATATTATATTTTCTTCACTGTCACCATTGTTAGGGCATATTTGAAAGGAAAATATGGACGTTCCCGAGATGGGGAAGTTTCATTGAGAGACTAATGGAATTACAGCAAACCCAGTTAAAATGAGGGAAGGAACTAAATTTATAAACATGATGGGGAAAAATAAAACACCACATCTGTTCAGTTTTTGTAGATGATGAGAGTATGCCATTATGCACATAATAATACATAGCTGCTGTATTATATTTGGGAATGGAAGATAGCTTTGTTTGTAGCAGGAAGAAAATATACACTCTAAATTCCTGAAAAGCCAAGAAGTTTTTTCTCGTTCTACTAATATATAAGACAACATGTTCTTAATGGCTGACCACGAGGTGCTGATTTGTGAAGTTGGACTTTCAGAACCATTTAGGGCAGAGCAACAGCTCTCTTTGATCTTCTGGATCCTATAGCTAGGCTGATGCTCTCTGTCTGCTCTCATTTTATGTTGAGATTTTGAGAGCCACTAGCTAATCCAGGTTATCCCAATGAGTTTTATAATTAAAGCTAATCAATCTGGGCAATTTCAATAACAGCCAGTACTGACTGTTCCCGCTAGTTTGAAAAAACACAAGTAGTTTTTTTTTTTAAAAAAAATGCACAATTTATTGCTATCTACAAGTGCAGAGTGTAATTTTGGGCTACCTTTAATTATTATTACTTTTTAAAAGGGCAGTTTTTTCTTATTTGGAGTTATTAGAAGTGAAGCATCTGATGCTGTGAGATATGATGTGGGGGGAGCTGGTATGATGGGCTACAGTGAAGCAGCAGCTTCTTAGGAAGAAGGGAGCAGGGAGGAGACAGTTACTGTATCATCAATTATTGTAATCAAATTTCTTAATAAAAATTATACATATATTTTTTTAAAAACCAGATGACTTTGCTACAGAATGGAAAACCTCCGAAGCAGGCTTGGTAATGATCCTGGGTGCTCTTAACTGAATATTGATGCTTCTCACCAAATATGAATATGATCAAGCTGGATATGGAGGAAGGATTTTCCTCAGTAATTAAGAGCTGAAATGAATTACATTTAAATTAAATGTTGCAATTCAGAATGGGACTTTTGTTTGAACTTTCAAAATGGTTTCCATGTGGGATTGTACCTTGATGGTTTTGATGTTGACAGATTTAATGCATTTTATTGCTGCTCGCATTTGCATCAACCGAGTTCTTTTTCCAATGCAGTTTCCCTAAATAACGTTATAACTTAAAACCACTGCTAAATTACATTAGAACAGATCAGGAAGCAGTTCATCAGAAACCTTCAAAAGACTTGGCAAGCAAAGTCACCATGCTTCTGTTTAAGGGGTGAGGCAATCTGGCATCCTCCAGCTGTTTTGGATTCCACCAGTCTCATTCATCATAGCCAATGGAAACAGAATGTGAAAGTTGGTAGCTTCAAACCACTGGAGGGATACCCCTTCCTTACCCCCCCTTTTTTTTACTGCCACGCTATACTTCCACGGTGAAAGGATCAACCGGTGACATCACCATTGCTCAGGAGATGCGCAGTTGGGGGCTCCTTCGTTGACTCCGTTAAGTTGCCCACTGAAGTGATACCCATCTATCTACCATGGTCGCCCACTTTTGAACTGCTGGGTCAGCAGGAGCTGGAGCGAATGATGAGAGCTCATCCCACCACAAGGCAGTAACCGGGTCTCAAACACAAGCCTGCCAATCCTCAACCCAGCATCCTGACCACATGAGCCACCACATTCCCAATAGACTGCAATAGGATAGACTGCAATAGGATGGATTGAGGGCAATAGCAGAAGGGGACGACAGAGAATGAGGTGGATGGAGTCACTGAATCAGGAGGCGTGAGCTTCAATGGACTCCAGAAGATGGCAGAGGACAGGAAGGCCTGGAGGAACGTTGTCCATGGGGTCACAATGGGTCGGACACGACTTTGCAACTAACAGCAACAACAGGATGGACCCAGTTTGATTTGTAGAAAGGTTGTTTCGCCACAAAATCTTTTCGAGTGAAAGATAAGCCTCCTATTATAGTATTTTACTTTTTTTAAAAAAGAGTTTGTTTTATGGCTTTAGGTAAATTATTGGGGAGTGCATATGTAGTAGGAGTGATACCTAAAATACTTGGAGACGCCAATTAGTTAGGATTTCTAAGGTAACTGAATAACTGAGTTGGAAGAGATGTTGGGGGTGGGTCTTCTAATCGACCCCCCCCTTCAGCAGGAGACAAATGGCTGCCCAAATCTCTTCTTAAAAACCTCCAGTGATGGAGCATCTACAACTTCTGGAAGCAAGCCATTCCACTGATGAATTGTTCTCACTGACAGGAAACATCTCTCTAATTCTAGGTTGGACCTAGGTAAAAATCAACACTATGAACGAGGTAAAAAAAATCAATAAAATTATTTTTAGAAAAGGAAACCATAGCATTGTATAATAATAAATTATTTGTGTGACATAATTCTAAAAGCCTAAGGACTGCCAAGTGCAGCAGAGTGGTTTGATTGTAAGATTTTGCCATTTTTAAAATTTTTATTATAGGCATATGCTTGTGAACCTTTTGGGGGGGGGAAGCAAATATGCTACAAATACGCATCTGTAGCTAAAGCCATGTCTGCAATTTTAACACTTTCACTCTGAAAAGCTAATCGTTAATTTTTAACAGGTTTTTTTTTTGTTTCTTATCAGCTCCTAGGTTACAATGAAAAACCTGTAAATCTTCAGATGTTCATTGGGACAGCAGACGATCGATACTTACGGCCACATGCTTTCTACCAAGTGCACAGAATCACAGGAAAAACTGTTGCCACAGCTAGTCAAGAAATAATCCTTGCCAGCACAAAGGTTTTGGAAATTCCTCTTTTACCTGAAAACAATATGTCTGCCTGGTAAGTCTGAGGATTCTGCCAGGCAAATCCATATGTTGTCTCTCCCAGGTTTCATAGGCTTTCGTGGGTTTCGGGATATGTGATAACTGATTATAACATATTAAACTGTCATCTTTATATATCAACTTTCGAGCGCAGCTCTTTGCAACTTCTGTTTGGGATGGGATTCTTGAGGTTTGAAGTGGACCCATTAAGAAAACAAAGATGCTTAGCTGTCAGCTGGGGTGCAGGTGTTTCATGATGCAGTATGAATAAGATTATGCAGCTTCAGGTGGCTTTTATATCCTAGAATTAGTTGCTTTATATCAGTGTAGATATGTGTATGTGCTCCTGTGTGCACAATACACACTCACACTGACACGTTCACAAAAACATACACAAAGATTACAACGGAAGATCTTTGCTTTAGTTTGTTTTGATTATTTGCAACTCTCTGAAGCAACTCTTCACTGACCTGCAGACACATTCATAACAACTCCTTTCCCCTCACACACCCGCCCATTAATATTTGTCTGTAATCCTTGAACTAATGTTGATTCTAAAAAAAATGTCAGGTCTGTTCAAAATAAGGAAAAATGTATTTTTCTCTGAGGTAGTGAAGTACTAAGACCAGCAGAGCAAGGTAGGTTAAAATGGATTTATTCCAATATAATTTTGATGGCTTTCCAAAACACACTTGGCTGTATCGTGTCTGTTCTTTCACCCTTTATTTTCGATTCCTATTCCTCTCTTCTGCCCCTGGTCTGCACAAACATTGCTTACTGTATTTGCAGGTGTTGTTAAGCTATGGCCTGTTTGAATAAGGTGGGCATCCTCATTTGTAAGAAGGAGAATGTGAAATGAGAGTGTTTATGACTCTGCAAGCAATGCTTTTGCACATCTGATACTGACTGACCCACGGAGGGTCAGTTTATTATATATGCTTTTTATTGAGATGTTTTAAAAAAAATGATACCTGAAAACTGGTGATCAGCTATCGTAAGAAGTGATCCATTTTTGCTAGATGTGGTTTTCAAGAGAATTATTTTGCAAATAATTCACAGATGTTCTGCAGTTGACCTCTGTCCGTCATCTATAGTCACAGTCCTTTCAGATGAGCCCTGGAGATGTGCCTTTTCCCTCTTTCTCTGTCCAGCCTGCAGCATTGTGCTACCTCTGATGAGCTCTAAGACTAAACACCAAGCAGAATTATATGATTGCTTGTACTGCCAGCAGCTGGCTGAAATTTTTATCCCCTACAGCTCCATGCCTGATTGCTGCAAACAAAATAAATACCTTCCCACTTGTTCTAGTACAAAGGTACAATGTCCAGCTTGCAGTCTAACATGATAAGCAGCCCTGGTGGCGCAGTGGTGAGAGTGCGGTATTGCAGGCTAACACTGCCCACAACGTGGAGTTCGATCAAATAAGTCTAAGTGCTATTGCTATAAATGGGTGACTTTTATGTTTGCAGATATTTAAACAAGAAAAATGCATGTTTAATTAGATAACACTTGGTCTGTGTTTTCTGTTTTCTCCAGTATTGACTGTGCAGGTATTCTGAAACTCCGTAATTCAGACATAGAGCTTCGGAAGGGGGAGACGGATATTGGCAGAAAAAACACAAGAGTGAGGCTTGTATTTCGTGTCCATATCCCACAGCCTAGTGGGAAGGTCTTGTCCCTTCAAGTTGCCTCTATACCTGTTGAATGCTGTAAGTTTGCTCCTGTTTTGGCTGCTGTGGTGCAGGGAATCTTCATATCCATAAATATTTCAATCAGCCAATACTTCAGGAATTAATTTTGTACTTCATAAGAAATATTACATCTAAGTAGCTTTTTACCTTCTTGTGTTTAGACTTTTAGAAAGCTCCCTTTACTTATTCTGATATATTCATTTGTGGATTTTGCTTCTGAGACAGATAGTTTCTCTGTCTCTCTCTCTCTCTCTCTCTCTCAAATAGTACTAATCATGAAATGCTTTATTTGTGGTAACTTGTTATGAGTTATTATTGTATTGTGTTTAATATTTAGATGTTTCTTATAATCTCAGGGCTAGTTGGAATATGATAACTTTTATATTACTTATTTGTACACACTCTCAACACTTTGAATTAGAAGGAAGGTTAGGGATGTATGCCGAACAGAAATGTTGGTACTATGGAACTGCTTTAGATCAAATCACTTTTCAAGATGTGAATAAATGTGTGTATGTGCGTGCGCGTAAGTCTTTCTAGACTAGAGCTTCTGAGTATATTTCAGGGAACGTTTTCTATAAAACCATGCTTTTATTGCACCAGTATTTATTGAGAGGTTGTAGCCCATGTCAGTAGTCAAAGTTATATATTACATTGAGTAAGTTATGACTAGGTATCAGCAAGCCCATGTTTGAGGCCTTAGTGCTGTTGTGTGATGGGGTGAGTTCCCGTCATTTGCTCCAGCTCCTGACCAAAGGAGCAAATGTGAGTAGATAGGTAAGTACCAATTCGTTGGGCTCATTAATGGGGACATGAAAGGAGCCCCCAAGTGGACATCCTCCGGGCAATGGTGACGTCACAGGCTAATCCCTTCAACCCGGATGTTCCTTGCTCCTTCTGACACAAAAGCAGCAGCATGAAATTATGCTTAGCCATTGATTGTAATTTCACAGTTAAATTTAACGGAGCATAATGATTTTGAAAGAGTTTTGAGACGAATGATATAGGGATATAAAAATGCTGCAACACGTTACTTACCGCAGACTCGTAAGGCACATTTGAGTCTCTAGGGTATTTTGCAAATCCAGCCTGTAGGGTTAGTTCATAGTGCGTGTCAAGCAATTTCAGAAATTCTGTGAGTAAACTATAGTTCAACTGAATATAGGAAAGTGTGTTGTACGTGTGAAATAAAAATGGCGAAGGCGGGGAGAAGAGAGAGAGATGATAAGAATTATAGGTGTATACTTGCTTATGCATTTTTCTCTTTCTCTTTCATAAAGCTCAGAGATCCGCTCAGGAACTTCCTCAGATAGAGAAATACAGCATCAGTAATTGCTCCGCAAATGGAGGCCATGAAATGATTGTTACGGGCTGCAACTTCCTTCCAGAATCAAAAATAATATTTCTGGAAAAGGGGCAAGGTAAGTCAACCTGTTTCAAGTAAGAGTTTCAAGAAAGAGTTTATTTCTGGAGGAGCATACCAGAGTCTCTAAGTTGCAATTCAATCACGTTGTCTATTTTTGTACGGCATCCTTTTAACCTGCAGTGCAAAAGGAGTTGACCCCCTATCCAAGAAAATGCAGTTCAGCGGTGAGAAATGTAGGAATTTGCATTTAGGTTCACTCCTAGTGTATCCAGTTGGCATCGCTTATAGGTGCCCTTTTCCCATGGAGCCAGATCAGCCCCGTGCTTAACTGTGGAGCCGACGGTTGTGTAAGTGTAAGATGAGGACTTTTCAAGATGGCTCAGATCAAACATAAGAGTGAAATGTATTTGAAGTTCTCTTCTGCAGCAGTGGAGGTAGTGAGTTTTTAGTTCTCCATTGCTGCATATTTTTGGGGATATGCAGCAATACTTTTATCATGACTAGTGCCAGAGCAGTCAGTGACTCCTTGCAGTTTCCATATTGTTTGCAGAGGAAATCAGTCAGATCCAGATGACTTTGGATTCCAGTGTTGAGGCAGATTGTAAGAATCTGCTTGCCTTGTTATTTTAGATTATTTCCAGTTTGTAGATTTTGAGATAGGACAGTGGAACAATAAGAACTACTGTCTGTTTGTAGATTCATTTATTCTTATTGCTTGATTAAACTGGACAGATTTAACCTCTCTTTGATTTGAAAGATTTGTACAGTTAGAACCAGTCATATACACGGAGGGAGACACCTTTTTCTGTTAGGCAATGGAATGAAACTCTTCAAGAGTTCTCCTCCCTTTTTAATTTATTTATTTTTAACTGTAAACTGTGTTTCTTTCCAAGCCTTATATATGGTAGGTACTTTGTTTCTTTTAGCTTTCTGCGTTTTATTTTTAATGGTAACACTCAATGCCTTGAATATTCATTTAGATAGAAACACAGGATATAGATTAAATGAGCAATGCATATAATATACTTGTATGTACAGCAGTATATAATGTTACCTTTTGCTCAGATTTTTCTGCACCTTCTGGTTCATTCTGGTGACCCATGAAACAGCCCAAATCTTTCTACTTGTGATTATTCCATTTCATGGTCCTGTTTGCATATATGTTGACCGTTTGGGTGCGTGCACCAGCAACTATCCTATAAGTTATGCATATATCTTCACTCACACCATCATTTCCCTCTCTTCTTAAAACTCCCTTTTTATGACCCTGTAACCCCTTGATTTGGGGTGGAGCAGTGGTGGGATTCAGCCAGTTCGCACCACTTCGGCACAACCGGGAGCTAATTTTTTGTTGCCCAGGCCCAGGACAGACTTCCAGAAGTGGCATCCACAGAGAGAACTGGTTGTTCACCTATTTGAATCCCACCAGAGCAACTGGATGCAGCTGAGTCTTTACTGGCCAGATGCCCTTCTTGATGCCATGTGAACATCTGCCACTATCCAGGCTTGAACTCTCAACCTTCTGACTGGGAGGCGACTGTCTTCATCACCAGGCGACCACACTGTTCTTCCTCCCTTCTTAAAAGATAATCATTCAAGACCCTCTTTATCTATCGTGCTCTGCCCATTTGGGGTGAATGAATCAAAGCTCAACTCTCTCTGGCCAGTAATCTTTGCACAAGATAGATATTGCATGGCCAAAGACTACGTCTGCAACGAATACAAGCCTCGTTTTCAAATGAAGACTGTTAAGAGCTGCACACTGTGTGTTTGTATGTGTTTAATAACTGAGTTATTTTAGAACAAACTGATACGTGACCTGAATTTTTTTTTTTTTATATGACCTGAAATTTTTATATGACCTGAAATTTTTGTCTTTGTAGATGGACGGCCCCAATGGGAGGTGGAAGGAAAAATAATTAGAGACAGGAGTCAAGAGGTGAGTTTTTTTTTTAAAAGTACAAAATTATTTTACTGATTTCTGTAAAGATCCTGATGGAAAACTAAACATAACGTAGGCAGCTTTCCCCCCCCCCGCCTTAACACTTACATCAATTGTGCAAAAACATTAGCAGAATTTGAGCCAGGTTTTTAGGAGGAGAAGGCTAAAGTGGTGAATGATGTAATATTAAATAGAAAAAAATAGCCTTCAGTCTTGGAAGAAAGGGCAAAACGATGTGCAGAAAGGAAACACTAATAGCATAGGAATTGCAGGACAAGAAGGAGGAGGAAGAATATCAATTATGTAATAAAGGTACAGCAGCTGCTAGGTTTGGTTCACAAACTTGGGAACCTAGAAGTAAAACCTTTTTCAGAGATTGAAGTGCCAACTCCGTCCCCTTTCCCCATTGGTGTCTTCAGCGTGCAGATTTTAGCTTAGTAAGCTAACATTTTGGAAAATTGTAATGATTAGAACAGTGATGGCGAACCTTTTAGTGATCGAGTGCCCAAACTGCAACCCAAAACCCACTTATGCATCGTTGGGTGCCAGGTGGGTGTGGCCCATGGGGTGGGCGTGGCTGCAGTGGTAATGGCAGACTGGGTGGGACTAAAAAGTTCAATTAATCAATTCCAACTTTGCAAGATCTTTTTTTCCCGCGAGAAGTTGAAATTGACTGATTGATTGAATGGGTTTGGGGTTTTTTTGCACATGGCAGTGGAGGCCTAAAGCGAAAAGGTTTTATAAAACCCAGCTGAACGCCTAGGACTGGGGTGATGGCGCGTGTGCCCACAGAGAGGGCTCTGAGTGCCGCCTCTGGCACCCGTGCCATAGGTTCGCCACCACTGGATTAGAATATGTAAGTACTCAGTGAAAGGGGTCCTGCACTTAAGACAATTGCTTCATGAGGTCTCTTCCCTGCCTTTTGAAGTAGAACCAACCCAGAGGCGGAAGACTCCAAAACATCCTGCCACTATTCCTTAGAAAAAGTTAGCTTGTAAAAAGCTGTCAACGCTGAGAAGCTCTTTTTAAAAAACGGCTGTAGGGAATGCAACATGTACTTTGTCAGGTCTAATGAAAACGTGGACGCTTAGCTACCGGTAGGTGATGAAAAAAAATCCTTCTGAGACACACTCAAGTCTTTTTTCTATCATTTTATTCATTTGTACACAGGCTGCGCTCATTCTTGAAGTTCCTCCATATCACAACAAATCAATTCCAGCGGCCGTCCACGTGCAGTTCTATGTTTGCAACGGCAAAAGGAAAAAAAGCCAGGCTCAGCGTTTCACATATACTCCAGGTACCGATTATTGGCAAAGAAATGAGTGAGAATGGTTTTTTTTCTTTCAAATGTCTCTAGTCCATTGCCCTGATTCTGAGATATGTTACTTATTTTACGTAGAAAATTAGGTATGAATCGGAGAAAAAAAAATCTTAAAAGAGGAATTTTGAATGCTTTTCCTGACAGCTAGAAAGTTATAAATTTAGCATCAATTGACCTGTGTTTTTTTTAAGGCACCAGGCTAGAAACCAGGAGACAATGAGTTCTAGTTCTGGCATAGGCATGAAAGCTGGCTGAGTGATTTCTCACTCTGCCCAACCCACCTCAGAGAGCTGGAGGAAGGAGGAAAGAGTATTATGTATGTTTGCATCCTTGAGTTGTTTATAAAGTTAACTAATAAAGATAAGTTAAAAAAACTAAAAAAAGTATTTCAGTTTACTTTCAAGTTTCTAACTAGGACTGCAAATGAGGAGAAATGCAGCTTTGTGTATTAAATTCTAATTCTGAGTGAATAAACTATTGTTTGAAGGTTAGAAATAAGAAAAGCATGGAGCTTTTTGCTGCGTTCTTTTATCCATAGTAAGCTCTGATAGCCTATGTCTTGTGGTTCTCAGTTCTCCGATAAACCATGTCAGAAAATGTGCATTCAGGACTGATGAACAGTTATAGATTCCAAACCATTTTTGAATGAGACTCTACTCAAACTCAAAATTCTCAGCTCCAGAATGTTGTTCTTTAATTCCTGTTACTATAATGAGAAAACCCTTATCTGTATTATCCCAGAATAAGCAAATATATTTCATATCTTCCTTTTCAAGTATGTTGTACTTAACTGCATTTTTCATGTATATTCACTGCCATTCACGCGCATGCTAGTTTTGATGTGGGGAGGGGGGTAGAACAAGTTCTGTTTTATCATTTCATCGGTGAACATTAGCTGATCCTTGTTTTCTTGTTACACAGTTGTATTGAAACAAGAGAACAGAGATGAAATGGATTTGACTTCAGTTCCATCGTTGTCCCTGACTCACTGTAAAGGACTCTCTCCTGTCCAAGCCCAGTTGCCTTCACCTGATCCAGGTCTTTCACACGATAGTTTACTTTCTGCGTCCTCCAGGAACTTTGTATGTCCCATACAGCAACCATTCACGCCCATGGTCTCCTCAGCAGTAACTCAGTTGTCACACATGCAAGGTAGAAGCATTAGTCCAGGTGAAGATCACCCTGTTCTGTCTTCAGCTGTAGTCCATCCGTCTTTTCAGGTAACGGCGGCATCCTCTGTGGGGCCTTCCTACGCGTCTATGCAGCCTAACGTCATGTTTAATGGACAATCTGGTCTTCCCATGGATCCTGCCTCTTCTAGTCAAGGCTACGAGGCCATTTCATTTCAGCAAGATGCACCTGTACCTCCACTGATAAACCTCAGCTGTCAGTCTCTGCCACCGATCCCATATCATTCTTCAAGCTCATGTTCAGTGTCAACTTCTGTTGCAACAGGAGGACATACTTCAGCACAGCTAGCTCAGTCGAGACACTCCTCACCTCATTTGCAACCCATGCGGTACCACTGTCCCGATCCTCAGCACAGTCCTGTCTCTTCTGCAGGGACTCAGTCCCTCGGACCTCCTTCCACACAGTTGCAGCAAATGACTTACTCTTCGAATCCAGGTAACTCCTCATCATCACCATCCCCCAACTCTTCTCATTCTTTAGTCCATTCACCACGGTCTGGGCCATCTTCGCCACAGTTGCAACCTATACCTTACCATCTTTCTAGCTCGGGATCTGCCTCATCTCCTCCTCCTCCTCCTCCTCCTCCTCCAGCCTCTGTCAGTCAGCCTGGGCAACAGTCCCCACAGGAGCATAGCCCAGGTTTGGGAGGAATCGCTACAGCTTCATCTTTGATGCATCATCACATATGTGACACATCTCCATTTCCATCAGAAGGGTCAGCTGTTCATGTTAAGCCTGAACCAGAAGATCAAGAGTTAAATTTTCAGACAATGGGATTGCAAGACATCACGTTAGATGATGGTAAGTGATGCTGTGTTAGGAGAATATGGTTAAACAGCTCAGTACTTTCAGAGGCCTCATATAAGGAAGGATTATTACAGATGCCATACATATATGTGAACTCAGGTATCATATTTTTCAGGCCATCGTAATATCCTGCTCCCCTGGGAGTGCAGAACACTTGAACATTATGTGACTCTAGGGATGGCCTTCCCCATTTAGAATTTGGTGCACATCAGGCTTGCATCAAAACATCTTTTAGAATGCTTAGATTTTGTTTACGTGGTACTTTTAGTACCAAAAATATCTGCAAATCCATTGTTCGAAGATATTTATCTTTGTTCCTCTTACTCTTTCTCAACGCCTAGCTTTCATGTCCATACATTATCATTATTGGAAAGGCCATTGTTTATTTCATTGTTCGGGGAATGTCCTTATCTTTCACAATCTTTCCTAGATTTGTCCTGGCCTGAACTCACTTAGAAATGAAGAAGCTTCTTAGATGAGAAGCAAAAACATCTCCAGAGAAAAATCCGAAAGTCCAGTTGCCTTTAAGATAAAAGCACCTTTGGGACAACTGTTCCGCTAATATCAACCAAATAGCAAGAGTTCAGAGAGAACAACCTCATATATATTCATTCAGTGGCCAATCAGTGAATGAATATTGGGTGATTTGAACTGTTTGCCCATTACATCCATTCTCAATCATTTTTGAATGAGCGTGTCTTATTTTTGTGTGTTTGTGAAGAACAGAGATATGAAGACTGAGAAAGATTGGGCAAGGACTTCCATCTAGGATGCTTTATTCATTAGTTGTCAAATAACATTTGACTATTTAGGAACATCTTAAAGTTGCCAAATTTGAGAAACATTGGTAACTTTAAAGTGTTTTTGATAAGTGGTCTGCGTGTGTCTGTGCCATTGTTCCTTCTTTGGGACCTGGTGACCCAATGCTTCCAGTGATCTTCTGGTGATTAGCTGGACAGGTTGAAATCCTTGTTAACTATGCCTGATTATTTCTCCAAAGAAGTAATTCCCTAAGGAAAAGTCTCACTCCAAAGCTAGTTTAAAGTGCTGTGTGTCTGCTTCACTGACAAATATGTCATCATGTTTAACCATTGGCAAGCTTTCTGCTTCTGGTCATAGGCCATGGTTAGAAACCATAGTATGGGGTTCATCCTCAACACGGCAAGGCAAAAATCGAACAGTTTTAACTCATTGTGGCTTATAATGATGGGAATGAGAAGAAATGTCAAAGATCATTCAGTCCAGCTTCTGCACAGTACAAGAAGGATATGATTGTAGTGTGACACCTGCATAATCCCTGGGTAACAAGCTAATTAAAATCCCCCACTGCCATCATGGCTTCGTTAAATGCTCCGGTTAAATCATTTGTTTCAAAAAAGGATCATCTGTGTGTTTTTTGATTTGTACGTGATTACAGTTTCATCATTTTTAATGCTTTCCTCCCAACTTTCCTAGATTTCTTTTTATCAGATTTCTGGGTAAATATGTGCATTTTAAAAAATATACTTATAAAAATATTTATCAGAAAAGAAGATAGTATTGAGGGGGAAATTGAATCATGCACACATATTTTTTTTTTTAAAAAAAAACAACTTTCCAGTTCTGAGATCTTCCTCCAGCTTCAGCAATACCCATCCGATTATATTTTCTTCTCAAAATAAGACTCTATATCTGTCTGATACTTATTCATGTCGTGTGACTATATATATTTACAGTGCCATTTAAGTTTCCCTTGCTATATTTATTAGCAGGATACTAGACTCCAAAACCACAGCCCTGCTTTCTCCTTTCTCCTAATTGGTTGAGAGCAAGAAGCAAACTGGAATAGCTCTTGGTTTGTCTGTTCTCCCAGGCAAGGTCATACTTACCAAGGCCTTTTGCCAAACATGTTTTTCTGGATTTGTCAGACACACTCCAGCATTAAAATAAAAAAAAAAAAGCTCTCCCGTTGGGCAGCAGAGGTCATAGTTCAAATGTTTCCTGAGATAGCTAGTTCATTTCTAGTGGAGGAAACTATTTATAAGCCCTGTTTCTCTTTGGGATTTAAAAATGTACATAATTTATAAAGACCGAAGTGGATGCGTGACTAAGAAGGCACGGCGCTTGCAGTATGCCTTCAGCGAAAGGGGACGTTAAAAGCGCAGCTAAGGCTTTATCTTCACACGGTTAGTTTTATAACACTTGCTTTCTCCCCCCCATTCTTATTGCAAGAGATGTCAGTGTGTCAACCTTGCCTGAAATCAATCCGGCTGAATATTTTGCAGTAAATAACATGTATAATATAATAACATTGATCCAAATTCAGATTCGCAGCTGTCTGTCAAGAGTTGGGTTGCAACTCCGTAGGGATAGGAGTTGTGGAGAGAGAGAGAAAAAAAATATCGGTATCGGATGGAGACATCAACATGTCATAAATCCCAAACAAAGACACATAATCCCAGAAGAATATATCATGTGATCGGTTATGTAGAGTGGAGCTCCTGAAAGCTCATCACTGTTACCAGACTCTGCCAAGAACACATTAACACCTCAAGTGTTTGTGTGTGGAAATAGAATAAATTTCAGGGCAGCATAGCAAACAAGCAGAATTCAGGAATCCCACCAAATAGATTAGCTCTTCCTGTTTCTGGGCTCTTTGGGCAGATTTATTTTTTTCTTAAAAGACTTTGGAGTGGAAGACGCTTTAACCCTGCACTGCTTGGCATCTTCCTATCTTTGGATTGTGTGGTCAGGTTTCTGTATGTGTTGAGTGAATTCAATTTGGGAATACAGCCAGCATTAGCACTTAAGACTTATATACCGCTTCATAGTGCTTTACAGCCCCTCTCTAAGCGGTTTACACAGTCAGCCTAGCAATGATTGTGGTTGACTGTTGAATCTGAGTGGGTGTTTTATTGTATTTTTAGATATTTTGTTTGGGATTTTTATTGTAATTTATTGTTTATATATATGTTGTTAGCCGCTCCGAGTCTCGGGAGAGGAGCGGCATACAAGCCCAAAGAAATAAATAAATGCTCCTAGAAGCACGAAGCCGAAAACACCAACTTGAAGACGACGAATGGGACTTCGTCGAAACGTCGCCAAGACACTTCCAATTTTACGTGGGAGAAAACCGGAATAACCAAAGACATATATATATATATATATATATATATATATATATATATATATATATATATATATATATATATATATATATATATATATATATATATATATATATATATATATATATATATATATATATATATATATATATATATATATATATATATATATTGTTTAAAATTGTTAACAAAGAAATAAGGGATTAACAATTTTAAACAACATATATATATTTGTGCTTGCAGATGGCTCTGGGTTGAGCTGAAACAAGCAAAGGAAAGAATGATTTCTTCCTCCCATATTTGGGTTTACAGGGTGCAATCTAAAAAATAACCACTTGACACACACACACACACACACACACACACACACACACACACACACACACACATATATATATATATATATATATATATATATATATATATATATATATGTCAAGTGTTTATTTTTTTTAGATTGCACCCTGTAAACCCAAATATGGGAGGAAGGAATCATTCTTTCCTTTTGCTTGTTTCAGCTCAACCCAGAGCCATCCTGCAAGCACTAATATATATATGTTGTTTAAAATTGTTGACAAAGAAATAAGGGAATAAGAAATAAGAAATAATTTTGTTATAATATATATAACAAAAGATAAGACGAGGAACAGAGTTTCTACCAAATGCTGAGCTTGGCAGATAGAAATTTGACCTTTTTACAATCATAAAGCTGAAGTCTTCTGAAGAACAAAGATTGCCAAATGTTTGGGGTCACTGACAAATAAGCAGAGACAGAACAGTGTTCAGGGGTGGGGAATGTAATCATATGTGCCCCGTAGCTTAGCCCATCAGAGTCTTGTCCACATCTATTTTGAGGGATGTTCCCAGAACGCCTCACTGTTGGCCCTCTGCATCTGATGGCCAAGGGGCATTTCAGCCGGAGAGAGAGTTGCAGTACTCGATTTTGGCTGCCTGAAACGCTCATGGAAACGGCTGTCAGTTTTCAGCCAGCTAAACCATATTGTGAAGAGGAGGGGAGAAGGGGAGCTGAACAACAGAGGACATTTCTCCAAGCTGAAACAGCCATACTTCTCATTTCTTAGTCAATACTTTTGACTCCTGTTCGTATCCCTAAGAAGGTTTGGATAGTGGCTTTTAAAGAACGGCGACGAAAGAGGGAAACTTTACCTAATTCTTAGAGGTTTCATGAGCAGCAGGTCAAGTTTTGTTCCTCTGAGTTCCCAGCATCTTCTCAACAACCAAAACATTTTAAAATGTTTTGCATGGACTCTTCCTTCTTGATTTGAAGATCCAGTGTAGCTTCTAACTGTTATTAAGTGACTGGACGTAACTCAAAGACTACTTGTTTGAACCATAAAGTGCAGCCTAACTGGGGCAGATCCCAACCATAGCACCTTCCAAATGCCCACTTCCAGAAGTTTTTACTTCTCTGCAGAAGCTCGGTGGGGTAATCTGTACACATTGAGAAGACCTTGTTATGGAGTCTCTTACGATGGAACTACTTAGGGCTGAGAAGACCTTTCAGCCAGATCTTTCAAAATGGCCATTTTGGAGCAGGCTGTCTTGAAGTAGGATCTGAGCCACCCAGGGCTTTAAAGGGGACGATTGCCCCCCTGAAATTGTAGCCTGACGCCAACTGGCAGCTGATGTAGCTCCAGGACTATAGATGCCGCTACAGGGACTGACCTAGTTGTGCCCATCACTCCCTGGGCTGCTGCGTTGTATTTATTTATTCATTGTATATGCCGCACGGTGAATCAGTTTTAAGCTTTCAGATAATCTTCAAGGACAGATCCACGAAAAGTGGAATTGCAGTAGATGTCTCAACCTGTTTGGAAGTAACCAGCACTGCGGGGGGTGGGTGGGTATCTAAGCACGCATTACTCTGAAACTGATGTTTATGGAAGACATAAAAACATGCTGATCCTTCTCTCCCTTTCTGATGTAGTGACGGAAATCATCAGAAGAGACATGCCGCAGATTTCTGCGTCCCGTGGAGCAGGAGCTGCTGTCCTGCGGAAACCTGGAGAGAACCAGGAAGCCTTGCCTTTTCCCTCTGAATAATGCTATGTCCCTCTTTAGATTTACTGTGCTTCCGATTACGTGGCCTTGATGATCCTGGACACTTCTGGATCCCTTGCAGAGCTGTCCTGGGAGAGCGGGAGAGAGAGTGGTAACAGGAAACAGGTTGAGTTCTAGATTTTTAGGATGCTGTATAATAAATAAATTTAAAAAAAAAGCTACTTTATAAAAATGGACACCAGGAAGTGACCCAAGATACTCTTAACTTGGAGTAAAAATACCAATGAGCTTTGCTTGTCTTGTGCATTTAACATCATTCTTTTATATTAAGTGCTTAATTGTATGGAGAAATGTAGTTTTGCTCTCAATATGCACAGTTACTGAATGTGGGTAATTATTATTTTTTTTAAAAAAACATCTTTGCTGCTTTTCTTTAGGAGAGTTACTAAGATTGTAATAAAAATTTGTATACCTTTTGGACGGTCTTTTTGAAGAGCCTTTAGGCATATGTGGTTTAAAAAAAGTTTTTTTAAAATGTTAATAATAATAATAATAATATAATGCTGTCTTTCGGAGGCACAGAAGTATCTATCATCTGAAGCGATGCCTTTGGAAGTCTTACGTAGGAAGAATGATTATCGTTTTCTTTGGAGCTTTAGGAAGCAAAGCCAAATACAGATCTGTGTTCTTGAGACACTGAAAAATTTTGGTAGGCTGCAAAGAGAGCATTCCGTCGTGGAAAGATTGGGATAGAAATGACATTCCAAAACCTGACTTTTATACCTTCATACTTTGCTAGCACAGACCTGTTCTAACAGAAGCACTTGTTCAAAACTATTTATATACGTGCTCCTTTTTAATGAAGCCATTATACAATGTTGGGCTATGTCAAAAGGCTGTGTTCCACATGGAGTCCTTTTGATCAGACTTGTTTAAACGGTTAAACTGCTGTTCTTCAGATTCCTCAGGTAGAGAACTTCACATGGTCTATTCTATTTTTTTTCCCCTGTTAGACGTGTCTGAAAATGTATGTTGGCATTTATATAGGCTTCTTAAAGTCTTTTCTTAATGGTTTAGCGATCCTACTGTTTTTCATCCTCTAAAAAAATCAGCTTTGTATAACAAAAGGAATGTAGCTGGGCTTTCTTACGGCAGTTCGCTGATCAGGGACATGTCTGCATTGTGACCACTGAGGGTGAAGCTGCCTGTGACCACCTATGCATGTTAGGTTAATATTTCCCACCATGGTGTGATTTATAGAGAGGGGTTCCATCTCTGATTTGAAACACGAGAGATGCAAAACCCAACCCTGGCCAATGAGAATTTCTACTAAATAAGAGTTAATTGCTCTGTCAAATGAAAATCAAGATGTTTCAAGTTTAGGTAAGCAAATGGGTCAGGAGGCTGCAAAATGAAAAGATAATTAAAAGGATTTTTGAGAACCACAAGGGTTAAGATAGTTGGTGTACTGTTTTCTGTCATTGTTTAGCTAATTTTTATAGCTACCTAAGTCTTAACTGATAGGAACAAGGTTTTGTAGCGTCAGGCTACTGGCAACAGGCTGATAAAGGGTGAAGTATCTGTTTTCATTCAGCTTCTTGACTTTTAAGCAGTCTCCACTTTTTTATGAAAGGAATATGGCAACTCAAAGCCACAATATAGTTATTAAGAGGGTTGCTTAACTATCATTATTGGCAGGCCACATTGACTGCTTAGTCTGCAACTAGCCCTACTATCTCAGGATGAAGTAAAATAAAGCAGATTCAGAGACACCTCCCTTGAGAGCTAAAATAGTTTGCATTAAAAAATTCCTGGCACTGTTTATCTGGTATTTTTTTTTAATCACAGTTTTGACTCTTTAAAATACAATGGTGATGTCATGAGAAGAGAATATTTGTAGCTCAGCGTTGAATTGTGGCCTCCTAGGTAACATCATCACGCACTGATGAGGTTACTTAGTTTGGTAACAAAACGCCTGCAAGAAAACAAATAAGGTCAGAGAGCACCAAGGACCCCACTAAGATGATGGCTGAAACAAATGTTTGCTTTTTAAAAAAAAAATATCAATTTTTAAGATGTCAAGGAAGATTCCTTCTTTCTTTTGCTCTCTTGAGTGTTGGGTCAAGTGGGCATGTCATCTGGGCGACTCCTAAGTTGATGCAGCATCCTCTTCCTTTCCCTGCCCATCCCCACCAAGGTGGAACTCTTTATCTTCATTTCAGAGATCCTATACGATCCAAAACGATTGTCCTGCAGTAGTCAAAATGGCCACGCATGAACTTCCGAAACCAAACAATGGTCATCTCAAATGTGACAGTTTCTTTGGAAGTAAATCCGTCTTCTGTTTAACGAATGCAACAAGTTGCATGCAGAGTAAAGTATGGCTAGTTGCACACCGGAGTACTTCATTCAATTTTCAGGAGTCCTAAGACTTTTAATGTCTTCTCTGCGCTATCACCTCTTTTACCGTCTTCAGCCCTTAAAATGTGTCAAGCCTCCAGCTTCGGCCAGGTGAGGAAACAGACTTACCAGGAACTCTCCTTTATTGCTGGAGGGTCTCAGAATGATCTGGAAAGCCCGGCGGACCTTCCCCTCTTATACCCAAGAGAATCAAGGTGGAATTAGTTTCTTTCCCAAGCCCTCTTCCCTCCCAAGGTTAAGTTGAGATTTACTTAACAATTCTTGCATTCCTTTTTTCAAGGTTATCTCTGGTCTCTCATACAGAGGGGGTCAGGTGTGAAGTTTTAGAGTTTGTATTGGGCTCTGAGATGGTTGATGGTGTCGCCTCTTCTCCCTTAAAGTTCTCCTGCCTAGTGTGAGTTTGTATTTGTACCTAAAATGTGGGCACCCAAACAGTCGTGAGTTACTATGCACTAAGTGGGCAATCCACCTGGCACTGCAGCGTCAGCCCATCTCCCCTGGTTGGCGAGATGCTGAAGGAGATGAGGAGCTTGCAGCAAAGAGAGTAGTGGATTGTCTTCAACCTTCTGTTGCCTTGAAATACCCGATGCCTGTAGACGTAGAAACGCTTTCCTATTTAAAGCAAAGCTATAGAAGTTGAGTACTATAATGGTGGTTTTTTGCCTTTGTAAAAGCTTCAATACAAGGGTCTTAATATATATACTTTTGGCTTGTGTGATGCTTTAGGTAAGACTGTTAATCTTGTGTAATGTAATAGAGATAAAAGCACACGATCTCCGTTAGACTATGCAATTTACAATTTTCTGCCTGTGACTGGCATCTATGTTGCTGGCCTCTCCAAATTTGCTTTCGATGCTGGCGTCCAATTTTTTTTTTAAATGTTATGGAAAGTGTTCAAACGATAGCTTTCATAACAAAAGAGTGGAGGCTTTTGTAACACAAAGGAGGTGAGATATATATATATATACGTTGCCCGTTTTGAAAGTTGTTTTGGTTTAACCAAAGTTTGATCACAATTTGGCACTCTTTCTAATAAATGCTTCATTAGAAAACGGAATTGCCATCCATTGTAAACCAAAGAATAAAAGAGAAAACAGTTGCTTGGATGCAAACAAATCTTGGGAAAAAAAGCTCTATTTTTGATACATAGAATGAATGTCATTCCTTGAGGTTTGGAGATTGTTCAAATTGAAATTTTCTATTTAACAGTTTGGGACAATAATGATTTAAGACTAAAGGTTACATTCTAGATGTTTACAGAGCCTTGTATTGTAATTTCATGTACATTTGTGTATTAAACCTTTTGTAAGTTATGATTGCAGTGCTACATGCAGAAGTACAAAGGGAAAAGCATTATAGGCTCTTGAATCATAGTGTTGAAATAAAAAAGAAAATGCATATTAGCGTCTGTGTCTTCATTTATCTGTACTCATTAGTTCGGAAGAGTGAGGAGAGGAGAGTTAAAACTATTAGCTGTACAGTAGTCATACCATTTTTAGCAGACCTAAGTTGCTGCAAGACTTTGTCTTTCTTTAATATGTCTTCATGATTGATTGTATGTGGGCTAGTAGAAGACTTTAACTTTCATTGCAAAAGTTTTTTTTAAAAAGGATTTGCTCTACAATTGTCAATTGCAAGAATCCATACATTTGATCAAAATGTGCGTATTCTTCATTCAGAACGTTGTGGGTTACGTCTCTGGCATTTTTTTGTTTCAGAAAGATTGATGTAATTGGGTGTTACAAAATTCCTATTCTCAGAACAGGCATGATGGGCAGTCATTGTTTTGTAATCAGTTAAGTAGAAAAAACAGGAGTGGTGAGATCTTTTGGCTGCTATGGTATTATCTTCCAAATACTGGATTTATACATTTTAACCCTACGACCATGAGTTAATTTAAGCCCTCTGAAATCACTTTCTGAGTCCCCTCTTAAGTTTATTCTGTGTGGACACCAGATATTTGCAGAACCTGTTTAATAACATGGCTTTCAGTTACCAGAACTTTTCTTTTTCTGAAGATGAATTAAAACACTTCAACATAGCCAATTGGGGGTTTGCTTTCAGATATTACTGACGCCTCACTCTTGGACTGTAATAGTTGGGTTATGTTAGATTCTGTAGTTGATTCACTTTAGGAGAATGTACGTTGGACCATAAGGCTGAGTGCCAAAGAATTGAGGCCTTTGAACTATGCTGGAGAAGACTCCTGTGAGTCCCCTGGACTGCAAGGCGATCAAACCAGTCAGTCCTAGAAGAGATCAACCCTGACTGCTCTTTAGAAGGCCAGATCCTGAAGTTGAAACTCAAGTATTTTGGCCACCTAATGAGAAGGAAGGACTTCCTGGAGAAGAGCCTAATGCTGGGGAAGATGGAGGGCAAGAGAAGAAGGGGATGACAGAGAATGAGGTGGCTGGATGGAGTCACTGAAGCAGTAGGTATGAGCTTCAATGGACATATTGTCCTCTAGAAGATGGTAGAGGACAGGAAGGCCTGGAGGAATGTTGTCCATGGGGTCGCGATGGGTCAGACACGACTTCGCAACTAACAAATATTTTGTTCAAAGAGATTTTCTTCTTCATGGATCTTGTGATCCTCTCTCTAATTCAAATAAGATATGTCTTCTTCTTATCTTTCTTACCTTCTCATCTTTCCTACTACCTTCTATTGGTATGATTTATCACTTGTATCTTATGATTGTATTTTATGATTTATAATCTATGGCTTATCGCTTTGTTTGTGCGTACACTGAGAGTTTGTGACCCAGAGACAAATGTCTTGTGTGTCCAATCACACTTGGCCAATAAAGAATTCTGTGTGGTTTTTAAAAAGCTAATGGAAGGAGGGCACATAACAGCTCACTCCTGTGGATTTTGATTCTGGAATATCCCATAGCAATAAGATTTACTCCCAGGAATATAGATGGGGATCTTTGATCTTGGATTTATGATGGGTCAGAGTTGAATTGGAGCCTTACTACTCTGTGGCTTATACCTGCTTTGAATTTTGGGTCTACCAAGTCTGTTGCATTATAACTTCTCCCATCCTCAACTTTCATGAAATAATTAAGGCTAAAAGTCATCAGATCACAGAAAAGTGACTTACATGTGCACCATGTTTTTATATTATTAAGGGGGTGTAGTTAAAAAAAGAGTGAGATACAGTTTTGGGTAATCCATCCTTTAATCCAGGGTTCTTCAAACTTGGCCCTTTTATGACTTGTGGACTTCAACTCCCAGAATTCCCCAACCCAGCTATGCTGGCTGGGGAATTCTGGGAATTAAAGTCCACAAGTTGCCAAGTTTGGAGACCCCCCTACTTTTAACCCAGCGGTTCTCAACCTGTGGGTCGCGACCCCATTTGGGGTCGAACGACCATTTCACGGGGGTCGCCAAACAACGCAGTCCGCCATTTTTCCCCCTTTTCCTTAGCTGTGCTGCTACTCCTTATTCTGTTGGCTTTTGAAAGCCAATAGAATGGACTCTCTTGAATAGAGTCCAATTCTATTGGCTTTCAAAAGCCAATAGGAATTGTCCAGGCTGTCTCCGCCCTGCTGAGCCCGCCAAAAGTCCCAGTCTGCAAACGGTGCTGCGAGTTGTCTGCAGCGAAGGCGAGCTCTCCGGAAGTTTCCATCCCTCCCTGCTGAGCAACTACTAAAACTATAAGTAAAAGAGGGCCAGTGGTGGGAGGTGGGAGGGTTTTTGGCGCGTGGGGCCCGGCGGGTTTTTTACTTCCCTTGGGCTGGGCCAGCTGGTGGCCCAGCCTGTGGTTGCCCTGCGCCGTCGCTGCTGTGGCCACCCAGGAGCGCCTGGGCCTGCCTGCCGCCGCCCCGAATGGGCGGCGGCCTACGCCTCGGCCGGCACAGGGGACAGCACCACGCATGCGTGGTGCAGGGGGTAGCACCACACATGCACGGCGCAGGGGGTAGCACCACGCATGTGCAGCACTTGACAGGTCGGGGTCGCGGCCTGAAAAAGGTTGAGAACGGCTGTTTTAACCAAATTAGCCATTTGCTCAATTTGGGGGAATTTCATCCCACCTGCCTCCACAGCACATTCGGCTGGGATGGACTGATCTAAATTCAGCACATTTATCTTTCCACCTTTTGAAAAGAGCTGCACCCGAGTTTGATTCTGCTGGTGGTATAAATTAGGATTAGAGACCTAGTTTATCTAATATCTATGTGAATATGTTGAATAATCAAGAGCCTTCAAGCTGAGCTCAGCTCCAAGTGCCTACGTCAGGGATCTTCAAACTTGGCCCTTTTATGACTTGTGGACTTCAACTCCCAGAATTCCTCAGCCAGGTGCCTGGCTGAGGAATTCTGGGAGTTGAAGTCCACAAGTCATAAAAAGGGCCAGGTTTGAAGACCCTGGGCCTACGTGGACACACCAATGTGCTTTCCTTGGCCCCATCTTCGTGCTTTGCTCTTTCTGTTGGCCTCCCATTCCATTCCTAACCAGAGCTGACCCTGCTTAGCTTTTTGAGATCAGCTAGGTGCCGCTGCTGGCTGTCATCTTAAAATAGAAAGGGGTTTTAAAAAAAGATTTGCTTAAAAAAAATAGAACAGAAGGGAGGCGGCTTATTTTAGCAGCTGCAAGCAGCTGCGTTATTTAGGTCAGTGGCAACTGTCAGACAGATCCCACCGTTCTTACAAATTCCACGGAATTCGCTCCTTGTCTGTTACGGGATTCCTCAACAGATTGTGGAGAGTTGTGGGATTCAGAGCAACCTTGCCTGAACGATGTGGAAGTGAGACAGACATCTGCCCATCTTCCCATTTGCAAGCAAAAGAAAAGTAGACACTTGCTTTCGGATAGTTTATCCAGCAGATACATTTCCTCCGGCTCCTCGGTTGAAGGTCTTTAAATCTTCCATCCATTCATAGATATGGCTTCCCAAAGAGTCATAGCATAGGTAAAGCACCGTGCTAACTGTGGTTGATCTCAAAATAGCTGCTCAGACTTGGTCAGCCTGGGCAGGAGGTAAGCTAGGCTGGCAGGTTGAGAAAAACCTCTCGGAAGTCAAATCTTTTCCACCATGTGGTGCAGAAAGCTGAGTGAAAACCCAGGCTTCAAGAGATGCTTTTTTCATGTCCAAGCAGGGGTTCGTCTAGCCTTGGCAACTTTAAGATGTGTGGACGTCAACTCCCAGAATTCCCCAGCCAGCACTGGCTGGGGAATTTTGGGAGTTGAAATCCACACATCTTAAAAAGTTGCCCAGATTGTGAAATACGCTTTTAAATCCACGGGAGTTAAACAACCAGTAGCTTGCCCATGCTGAGGCTGCAAAGATGATTGGGTGAGCTGAGCCGTAGAAGTCCTTGCAAATCTGTTGCTTCAACCTGTGTACCAGAATCCTGTAGAGCAGTGTTTCTCAACCTTGACAATTTTAAGGCATGTGGACTTCAACTCCCAGAATTCCACAGCCAGCATTGCTGGCTGTGGAATTCTGGGAGTTGAAGTCCACATGCCTTAAAATGGTCAAGGTTGAGAAACACTGCTGTAGAGATCTCTTCTAGCTAGGTTAGATCAGACCAGTATTTCCGAGATCCAGTAGGAAGGAGACATCTCGTGGTGGATGTGGGCATTGCTGAAGTCTGCCCACTGCTTTTTTGCATTAAGATTTGCCTGGCAAATCTGGTATAGAACAGGGGTAGGCAACTTTGGCTCTTTTTATGGCTCATGGCTGGCTCAGGAATTCTGGGGGTTGAAGTCCACGAGTCGTAAAAAAGCCAAGGTTGCCTACCCCTGGCATAGAATGATAGTAGCTAGAATTGCTTCACAGCCCATGGTGGGAACCGGGTGTCTTCAGATTCTTGAGTTTTCCAACGGGCTAAGGCAGGACTCTGTTCAAATAGAAGATACCATTAGCCAGCGGTAGAACAGATGCTCCTCAAGCAACAGTAGCTTGTATCCATTGTGTAGTAGAACTGGTCCCAAACTGAGGACTGAACATCTTAGTATGGGCAATTTGTCAAATAGAAACGGCTATTTTGCAATGAAGAGTGTGTACCTATTCTATTTAATAAGATTTAGTCTTGATTAAAGCTGGCCCAAAGCCACCCTGCTAGCTTTCACGCCTAAGGCGGGACTAGAGCTCACCATTTCCTGGTGATTGGCCCAAGTCATCCAGCCAGCTTTAATGGCAAAGGCAGGACTAGAACTCACCACCTCCTGATTTCTAACCTGATTCCTTAACCACCAGACCAAATTGGCTCTCCAAAGATTATTAACCCACCAATGGTACGTGTGAAAAAGCTCTTTTTCAAACAGACTTTGTGCTGGAATTCAGTTACCAATAGCCAGTGCGGCACCTTCTGTACATGCTGAGTGCTAATTAAATTACCAGTAGACCCCAAAATATGTTCTGATTTGCAACACTGGCTCCAGTTATGAGAAGCTAAAGAGACAAGCCCCATTTTCCTGCAAGCGTGTTTATTTCTTATCATATAAAGAAGCATACACCAATTCAAGGCCAGGGCAGGTCTGATTCCTTTTTAAGTACTACTCAAGAGTTGTTTATTTAACAAACGAACAAAAAAAAATATATATCCCTGCATTCACAGGTACTCAGGAGTCCAATCTGACTCAGTCTGGTTTCCTCCGTTGTTATTGCACATTTCGAAAGAATCCTGATCAAGGCACAGTTAAAACCAAAATTATTTAGTGCTTGTACAACAGATGTTTCGGCACACACTACACAACATAAAACTATGTTCTTTGAACATGTATATACGTACATTAAAAAAAAACATGCACTAATTAGACTTAGATTTCAACTTCTTTGCTGTGTCATAATATACAAACGAATATTTGTAAACAAATGGCATGCATGTGAACTAGAGCAAAAACAAAATACAGTATCTGAGCACTATGATGTTTAAATAAAACAACATATATAATTTACTAGTCCTCGGTGTTTATGTGCTGTCATTGTCCTACTAAGATTCTACCTTTGTTTAGTTTACAGGTTGGCAGTTTGAAAATCGGATATGGCTTTACTTAGGTTCTATCTCACAAAACACAAATTAAAAGAAAAAGTGAAAAGCTCATTTTCTCATTGCATTTGGACAATAACATTTTTTTTTCTTTTTAAGAAAAGGGAGCAGGAAAACTTAATTCAACTGAAAAGCTTATTCTATCATTTCATTTGGACATTTTTTTTTCTTTCTAAGTAAGGAAAGGGAACAGGAAAATATAATTTGATTTGACACCTTTTATGGGAACAAACAACAAAAAAAAACCCTCAAAAGATTCTTCTCTTTTGATGAGATGGAATTCCCTTCTACTCCAAATAAGAGAAAGAGCTTTGGCAAGTCTGCATTTCAAAGAAAACATTTTTCTCTCCAAATGGTAAATGCAAAATTGTTTTTATGTGTTTGTATTTCATATATAAAACAAAAAAAACACAACCTAAAATCTACAGCGTTTCAGTAGTTCAGTTGAGTTTGTCTTGATAATATTTGAGCAATTAATCAGGCTGTTTAGGGAACAGCTGTCATTCCTTCTCTCCTGGTTGATCTGCTTTGGGAGGACACGGCTGTGTCTGCCAGGAGGAGGAAAAGGCCGCCGGGCAGGGAAGACATGGCTGCTTTGAAGAGGAAAGGAGATTTGTTCTTGTTCCCCACACTCGGATCCACGGGGGTGAGGGGGAGGTCTAGATAAGGCAGAGGTCCACACAGTGGCCCCCCAAGAGGCTTCCATTTCGCTCAGACACAGCTTTCTTGGCCGAGTCCAGGCTGGGAAAAGTAACCAGAGCTTCTCCGCTAGGCTGACCACTGAAGTTGAAAAGCGGAAGGACGGAGTCTGCATGGAGCTGCAACAACGGAGGGAAGAGGATCAAAAGGGTGGCCGGGTGCAGGTGGAGACAGAACCAAGGGGCCATCTTGGCTTCTCTTCCCCACTGGAGGCTGAGAAGTTGACAGACACTTATTTGGGACCGATGCCACCATGTGAACTGAGAGCCTGTTAAACATGATGGAGCTGAAGTTACCTGGAAAAGAGGTGGTCTCCTCCCTGGACTACATGGATCTCCTGAGAAGAGCTGTAAAAACTCACCTGTGTCCCATACCTGAGGGCGGAATCTTACCAGGTTCACCTGCCAGATCTTTACTCCAGAGCAGGCATGGGCAATTCATTTTCCCAAGCGGCCACAGGAGGAAATGGGACTGTTGCAGACAGCCAAACTAACAGGGCTGTGAAGGTGCGTAGGCGTGCACGCACACACATGTAAATTGGGGGGGAATAGCAGTTGCCTTAAAAATACAGCAGTTGAATTCTATTGCATGCACGGCATGTTGTTATTTACTTGTGATTTCCAACTGACTTCATGTAGTAGGCCAGACAGGGACTGCCAAAGGGTCAGATGTGGGGTGGGGCCATAAAATGCCCAGGTCTGCTCCAGAGTATTGTTGGAAATTAAAACGGGAGCTGAGAGGACCAAGGTGCAGAGGTCACGGACCCCTCTCTGAAAACTGACCCCATGGGAAACCACGCACAGGCAGACTGCACCCAACGGACTTGGAGAAGCCATGGGTTTGTCCACTTCAAGCCCTGGTAACACTTGACGGCCCCTTTCAGGTCATAATTTCATATACTGATGGAGAAAATTTGTAGCTCAACATTTTCTTGCAGATGTTTCATTACCCCACTAACTCACTGGTACTGATGATGTTACCTAATTGGGTAATGAAACGTCTGCAAGAAAACAACTAAGCTCCAGAGAGCATCAAGGAACTCTCAATTTCATTGATTGCTTGCCTTTCTATCCTTTCTATCCTGATCTTTAATTTCTAGAATTGCTTGTCTGGGAGATCCAGCTGGTAATCTTTAGTCACACACTTTTAAGACACACACACACACACACCAAATAGCAAACACTAAGAAGGGCATAGAAGAGATTCAATAGTAACAAACATCAAATTTAGGAAGGAAAGGAGCTGATTTCCTTTAATCCATCCTGCCAAAAAAGAAAAGTTAGACCAAAACAGTTTTCATTGTTATACTTAAGATAACCTCTTCCATTTAAAGCAACAATTTGGGGAAAATACAGCTAGTGAGAAATGGAAGGATAATCAGGACCCCAATTAATGATGCTTCCTCTTCCATCTGTCCCAAATCAAAGGCAGGGTATTTTGCTTTTCCTGCTCCAGGTCTGATCATAGGACCGATGGAGAGTGGCCCGCACAGCTGATGACGGCTGCAGGAAGGAACCCTTGTTTAAAAACAAAACAAACAAAAAACAACAACCCAGAATGAGAATGCCGCGCAAACTTCAAAAAGTCCAACCTCCCAACATTCTCCTAAATCAGGGGTCTTCAAACTTGGCCCTTTTAGGACTTGTGGACTTCAACTCCCAGAATTCCTCAGCCAGACAAGCTCATAAAAGGGCCAAGTTGGAAGACCCCTGCAGGCTGGCTGAGGAATTCTGGGAGCTGAAGTCCCCAAGACCTAAAAGGGCCAAGTTGGAAGACCCCTGTCCTAAACGTTCATCCCGAAGCACAAACACATTGAGACGATCAACATCACCGTTGGGTTAGTGGAGTCATGCAAGGTGCCCAAGCAAGGAAGTGTTAGCAAGCAAAATCCCATCACGAGCTAGGAAGGGAGGATGAAGCGTGATTGGTTGGTTTTGGGGGGTTTTTCGGGGTTTTTTTTTTTTGAAAGAAAAGGAAAAGGGAACAAAAATCATCTCCCCACAGAATCATTTCCATTCACCACCAAAGAGCTGCGCTTCGGCCAATCCAAGCTTACCTTCTCTGGTGGTTACCAACACTTACAAGCAAACCCAGTCTTTCGGTGCTTGTAACACGCTCCTTGTTTGGTCGTTCAGCTGAATGAGGCCATTGTAGTCGTCAGGAGCATACTACAGTACAAGTGTGATACACAAGATCAGCAAGAGAAGGAACACGGGGGGGTCTTGAACCAGCAAGCCACCCTTTCCCCCCATCAGCACTTGCCATTTTTCTTTAAAAGGGGGGTGGGTGGGCTTAAAGTTTCCATCAGCAAAGGAAGTGAGGGAGACCTGCCTCAGAGCTAAGCCCAACTGGGGGTGGTTTAAAAACTTGTTTGGATAAACCAGGCGTCTTCAAACTTGGCCCTTTTACGACTTGTGGACTTCAACTCCCAGAATTCCCTAGCCCAGCCATGCTGACTGGGGGAATTCTGGGAATTAAAAGTCCAAAAGTTGCCAAGTTTGGAGACCTCCCCCTACTTTTAACCAAATTAGCCATTTGCTCAGTTTGGGGGAATTTCACATCCCATCTACCTTATAGCACATCATTTGGCTGGGATGGAACTCTCTCTCCTCTGTTCCTTTTTAACTGCTCCTGGTGGGGCCGATCTAAATGCGGCACATTTAACTTTCCACCTTCTGAAAAGGGCTGCACCTGACTTTGATTCTGCTGGTGGTATAAATTAGGATTGGAGACCTAGTTTATCTAATATCTCTGTGAATACGTTGAATAATCAAGAGCCTTCTAGCTGAGCTCAGCTCCCAGGGCCTACGTGGGCAAGTCATAAAAGGGCCAAGTTTGAAGAGCCCTGGGATAAGCTTTCAAAATTTCCAGAGAGAATTGGCCACTGAAATCAGCAAGCGTTAAAACAAGCCGTTGGCCATTGATTAGACCTGACTTTTGGGGGTGGGGGGAGAAATCTGTGAAAAAGCTCGTTCGTTAAAAGGTATGTCTTCATAAGAGCAAGTTGATTTCATCTCGGTGTGGTTGGTTGATGCCTCAAGCTTAGCCAGGACTTAAGAAAAGCTGTGGGAATATGCAACTAGAAGTGTGAAGAGCAAAAAAGATGGGGAAACCAACGGAAAGTACCACACACGGCCATGACATCCAGATCACCCCCAGTGTTCTCCCACACCTGCTGAATGGTGGTAGAAGTTCAGAACCCAGGGGGACTTTAGACAACAACTGGAAGCAAAGGAAACCAGCTACAACGAGCTTCATGTTATCATATTCTTTCGCTTGCCCCGATTGGAGATGATTGCCTTGGTCTCTAAACACAACACAGTATTGCCTAAGCTTCTGGCAAATTTATGTTTCAGAAGAAGTGGAGATCTGGAACCGCAACTGGATTGTAAGTGGAAAAGAACAAGCCAGGATCCAAAGTGCTTTCAGAGAAGGAAATCAGGAGAACTCATTCACTGAGAAACCACGATTTCCTGTTGCATCTGAGGCAGGCCATTTTATGATGACGAACACAAGAATTCCAATCTTAGATTCAACCAGGGCATCTTAATCTAGGGTTCTGTTTCCATAATGGTCCGATAAATACATCAAAGCTGTAAGGCAACCTGAAGTAAAGAGCACCTTCTCATGCATTTCCCAGTCTCTGGAATCTTACCCTGGATAAAAAATATCTAGGTAGTAGGTTGAGGACTTCCTGGTAGCCTTATTTCAGCACGCGTTAGAAGAGGAGGAAGGGAGGGAGGATGAGAGAGTAGAAGAAATATTGCTTTTGTCTATAATGAATAGAAAAGGAGGGGAAAAAAACAGGAACACCTCTAGAATAAAGGAGAGAGAAAGGAAATTAGGGGCTACCAAGATTTGCCTTCTATTTAAGGATAAAAGAAAGAAGACCGATAAAAACCCATAGAATGAACATGGCCTCCCCACCCATTTTCCAGAAAAAAGGAGATATGGACATACACGAGTCAGTCACATGGACCCAGTCTAGCAGTTTCTTCAACACAACCCATAGGACAATGGGCTCCACTGCATGGGGCAGATGACTGAGATCACCTCACCACTCACACAGTTGCCTTTGGTGACGTTGTTCTTGGTTTGTTGCCTCCTTGATGCCCATCCAGATAATGAGGTACAACACCAAGAGATCAGAAGAACATGAAGTGTTTGTTTCAAGAGAGTTTCCTTGGCTGGTTACCTCAACTAGCTCTGCCACAAGCAATGCTCTAAATCCACACAGAGGGTAATCGTCACCAGCACCAGCCACGTCCCCGGCCCTTCCCCTCCCTCAGTTGAGCCCCCAACCAAAGTCCTGTTTCTTCTCCCTCCTCACTTGCTCTGCAATGTCAGCCCCCGGCAACTTGTTCACAAGCAATGCAAAACAGACCAGGACTTCCCCACCCTTTAAATGAGGAACAAGGACTTTAGAACCGAGAGCAGAATGACTAAAAGACAAAGGAAAGGAGGATTTAGGGCAGGTGTACAGCAACACGTTGCAGCTATTTTCCTTCTCCAGCATCTGCTTCAACTTTCCCCAAGAGCAGAGAATCACCATTCCTGCTGTCTGCCAGGGTCATTCTCACATACCATTATAGGGGCTGATACAAAATCAGCTTCCATACTGAACCATTCTAGCTATGGGGCTGAGAGGGGGGGACTGGACCAAAGTCATCCATGGTGACAATCCAACACCTTCACCACTATATCCCACTGGCTCTCAGCTACCTCCATTTCCACTAGTAGCCACCATCCACAAGGTCATGATCCCTGGTGGTGCAGTAGTTAAAAAACGTAGTACTGCAGGCTATTTCTGCTGACTGCCGGCTGCATTGTTTTTTCACGCAGGGAAAAACCCACCACAAGGCAAGGTTGCAACCTCAATTTGGAACAGGCAGTGAGATGTTTGAAGGCACCTGGAAACCCTTTTGGATAGTAAGAGCTGTTTCTTGCCATGAACAAAGATTTCAGTAAATACCAGCGCATGCCACGAGGGGGCACCTTCAGTGTTACCTATTGGTCAAGGTAACAGGAATTAAGCAGTGTTTCTCAACCTTGAGAATTTTAAGGCATGTGGACTTCAACTCCCAGAATTCCACAGCCAGGTTGAGAAACACTGAGTTAGAGGCAAGGACACAAATGCATCTTGTAGCCCCAAGAAAAAAAAAGTGATCTACCAAGAATCAAAAACCAAAGTTTTAAAGGTCATTTTGAAGATAAAATGACCCAGAACCTTAAAAAAACCGTAATTTTTAAAAAAGAAAATAATATTTGCTATTATACCACTTGATTGGACTATACCCAAGTTCATATATACTGTAGAGCAGGGGTTCTCAACCTTGCCAGCTTTGCTGGCTGAGGAATTCTGGGAATTGAAGTCCACAAGTCTTAAAGTTGCCAAGGTTGAGAACCCCTGCTGTAGAGTGAAGCCTTATTCTGCCAGATCTTGTTGGGACAGACTTTGCATTAAGTGGATGAAACATCCGTGGCAACTGAAGTGATGGAAATGGACAAAAGGCATCATCTGGGCATTGCAAAAGGGGTGTCGCCCAAACCCCATTTCTGTCGCATCACACCAATGGCACGTTCTCTAATTCAACAGACATTCTTCAACCACAGACACCTCACCCCATCACCATTTCACTAAAAACAAAAGTTTCGTGGGTCCTGTTAGCTTGGTGATACAGATAGTCCTTGACTTACAACAACTGAAGCCGAAATTTCTGTTGCTAAGTGAGACCGTTGGAATTTGCCCTGTTTTACGGCCTTCCTTGCTATAGTTGTTAATTGAATCACTGATGTGGATAAGTTGATAATGGCATCTGTTAAGTGAATCTGGCTTCCCCATTGACTTTGTTTGTCAGAATGTCGCAAAAGGGGATCACTACAGCCATCGTAAAAAGGAGTCAAGTGTCTGAATTCTGATCACATGACCACGGAGATGCTGCCACAGCCATAAGTGTGAAAAATGGTCATAAGCCACTGTTTTAATTTTGAACGGTCACTAAACAAATGATTTGTAAGTCGAGGACTACCTCTACATTTAAACACCCACCGCACTGAAGATTTAATATTAGGTCTTCCGTTTTCCCATGTTGGAAATTCTTAGAAAGGCCGCGGCTCCCTCTGAGCTTCTCTCAAGAATGAGATTTGGGAAGCGCCCATCTTGCCCTGACAGACTTCCGTACAAGGAAAAGAGGAAAGCGAGACAAAAGACTGGGCACTCACCTGATACCCTTGGAAGAAGCTGAGAATTTCCTTCATTCCTGTATTGTAGGGCAATCCTTGCATCCGGACAAGAGCGCCTGCCTGAGGCAGCATCGGAGTGTGGGAAGCCGAGGCAGCGGCCGCAACAGCGGCTTGTGGAGCTGTGATGTAGCCAACAGTGGTTGGAGACACTGGAGGGCTGAAGAAAGAGGAACAGAACATGGTGGCCGAAGGGCTGTTTCCCACATATCAGTACGTCACTTGGATCAGAAGACTTGGGAACTGATTCTCTTCAACAATGTCTCTTCACCTTAGGGTCAACTTTAAGATGTGTGGGTTTCAACTCCCAGAATTCCCCAGCCAGCGCTGGCTGAGGAATTCTGGGAGTTAAGGTTCACCCATCTCAAAGTTGCCGAGATTGATAAGTCCTCTTCTAAATTTACGGGAATTGAATAAATGATTCCCACAGCCACTTGCTTGCAAAGAAGACTGGGCAAGTTGAACTGTGGAAGTCATTGCAAATTCATTGCTCCAACTTGGCCATCAAAATCCTCCTCTAAAGCTGCTCCAGTTAGATTAGAGCAGCCCAGTCCTTCCAGTAATACCAGCCAGCATGTTCTGGGACCTGAAGTCCACACATTTTAAAAATTGCCACCAAGAGTGAAAAATACTGCTCTGGAGCCTCCAGATTTGCAACCATTTGTTCATACCCATTACTCCTATCTTCCAGTGAAACATATATGTCCACTTTTCCAACATGAGTGCCACCAGATGGGTGGACCTCAACTCCCAGAATTCTCAGTGAACTCCATAGTGGCCTAGAGAATTCTGGGTGTCCAAAATCCACAAGCCCAGTGGAATTTGAGAACCTCCCACAAAATGTGATTAGTGGATTCTACCCTGGTGAGGCCCACAAGCAGACAAAGCTAAGATGCTTACTAAGTTTGGGAACCACAAGTCAGCATAATCTGAGAGCATCTGGCTGGGGTGAGTTGGGCTCACCGTTCCAATGATGACCTCACATACATGGCGTTCCAGCATTTGCTTCTAAACAGACCTTGGATATTTTCATTGGCATGCCTGTACTAATTTTGTACCTCTGCTTGTGTTTTTTTTTTTAATACCTTTACTGAAAGCACTAGTTCCCTTCTTAAACTTGCACTAAGTCCTCTCAGCATATTTTCTGCCCTTTGAAGGACAAAACAGGAATGCATGAAAATAAATGATGTCCCAGTTTGGATTTGAAGGTGAAAAAGTGACTTTGGAGAACACAAGGACAAACGTGGAGCAGTGGCCTGCAAAGTCCGTAAAACCCAACTCAGCTTTTCCTCCACCGTGCACCAGCTGTGGAAGGCAGTCATGGAATCCTGGGGAAAGACCCAGCTAAATATCCCTTCTCTGCCCAAGAGTCTTGGGGGTGGAAGAAAAAGATTGGGAAAGCCTGGAACTGGGCCGGGGTGACCGCCGAGGACACACAAGTATTCTCCAAACGAAGGGAGGCTGACGCTTTTCCCAGCTCCAGATCCTCAGACAATCTTTATTAGCTTTTGCATTTGCTGACAAGTTTGTTACCTGCCCCGATCCAAAGATAAAGCAAGCAAGAGGATTCAAACTCCTGCACATTGGCCATGTTGGCTCTTATACAGAAGGGTGGGTTTCAACATTGCCAGGAGATCTGAGGCGCGGGGAAAAAAAAAATCTAGTCAAAATGACCGAAAACCAGCTGAATTTCAAGCAGAGAACAAGTGCTCCATTATTGGAGGCTTATAAAAAGACACTAGGCAATTACTTGTCAGAAATCATATAAGGTCTCCTTCTTGAGCAGGGGGTTGGACTAGAAGACCCCCCCCCCACAAGGTCCCTTCCAACTCTGTTATTCTGTTAATAATCCAGGATATTGAGGACCCGGTTTCAAATTCATACAGTATTTTGTCTTTGATGGAGGGCCTTACGTTCTTCAGAGGCAAAACTTCATCCTATCTGGCCCTTGATCAACAACAAAGTGTTGGTTATGACCGATAAAGCCCTTTATGGCAATGGGCCAGGATACTTGCGGGACCGTCTTCTGCCCCATGAATCCCAGCGACCGGTAAGGGCACATAGGGTTGGCCTCCTACGGGTCCCGTTTGCTAGGCAGTGTCATCTGGCGGGACCTAGGGTCAGGGCCTTCTCCGTTGCTGCCCCAGCCCTCTGGAACCAGCTTCCCTCAGAGGTTCGTACTGCTCCCTCCCTCCTAGCTTTCCGAAAACTCTCGAAAACATATTTATGCAGACAGGTTTGGGGCGTGTGAGCTGCGCTCTGCCCCTGGGCCTCTGATTGAGACTGTGTGTTGTATGAGTGAAAATAATTACTTGGTTTTTACATTGTAAATTAGTAATTTTAATTGATTTTATGCTATGTTTTTTTTGTACTTGTATTCTTGTTGTGAGCCGCCCTGAGTCTTGGGAGAAGGGCGGCATATAAGTTCAATAAATTCAATTCAATTCAACATCAGTTCTGCTCCCTCTTCAATGTGAAGCATCTTAAAAATGCCTTTCAAATACTGTGAGGACTAGAAACATAAATGACAATTGAAACTCTCAGTGATCTAAACGAGTTGCCAGTTTTTTTGCTCGGGTTTGGGGCGGGCGGGGTGCCCCAAAGTGTAACGACTGGCTCAGACAAATACGCGTCAGCCTTCAATAGTACCTGGGGTAGTAAGCTGTGTAGTTCATATAAAGTTGAGCTGCCTGAGCAGGGTAGTAGGCGACAGCTGGAGTGACGGCGGCTGCGGCCGCTGCGGCTGCAGCTGAAGCTTGTTGAGTCCTGGCTGAAGGCAAAAGGGCTTGTGATGGGTAGATGGCGGCCTCTGCTGGGATCACTGCGGTGGCCGCCGTTTGAAAAGCAGCGTAGGCGGGAGGAGAAAGGCCTGGAGAGGGACGAGAAAGCAAGCCAGGTAGCGAGTCAGCCGCAGAGATTCTGCTGGGCAGCTGAGGTTGACTTGGGGAAAAAAAACAACAGATGAACAAATAGATTCGGGGACACCTGTCAGCCAGGGGAGAGACGCGACAGTTCCCACAAAGCGCACCGGCCCACTTTGTCTATTCTGAGCCGTCCTTTTTGGGCTCTCCAGGGTTTGGCTTCTGGGCTCAAAAGTGTCTTGCTGGAATGGCGAGGCAAGGATGCGAAGGTCCCTACTGGGCCAACTTCAGAACAGAGGAGTATAATCTCCTCTCTGTCAGAAAGCAGCAAAACTATGCCTGTGAATGTTACTCTGAGCTTTAAGCAAAAGAAGCTTTAAAACAAGATTTAGGTTGACAGAATGGTCTTCCTTCCTTCCTTCCCCTCTCCCTCCCTCCCTCCTTCCCATGTCTTTCCTTTCCTTTCCTTCTCCTTTCCTTTCCTTTCCTTCTCCTTTCCTTTTGTTCCCTTCTCCATCCCATCCCATCCCATCCCATCCCTTCCCCTCCCCTGCCCTCTTCTCTCCTCTCTTCTCCCCTTTCCTTTCCTTTCTTTTCCTTTCCTTTCCTTCTCCTTTCCTTTTGTTCCCTTCTCCATCCCATCCCTTCCCCTCCCCTCCCCTCTTCTCTCTTCTCCCCTTTCCTTTCCTTTCCTTCTCCTTTCCTTTTGTTCCCTTCTCCATCCCATCCCATCCCCTCCCCTCCCCTATTCTCTCCTCTCTTCTCCCCTTTCCTTTCCTTTCCTTTCCTTTCCTTTCCTTTCCTTTCCTTTCCTTTCCTTTCTTTTCCTTCCCTTCTCCATCCCTTTTCCTTTCCTTTCCTTTCCTTTCCTTTCCTTTCCTTTCCTTTCCCTTTCCCTTTCCCTTTCTCTTTCCATTGCAAAAGCCAAATCACAAATTGTCATTCTTTGATGCTCAACGCAACCAGAAACACTGTTTACAAGGCCACGTAAACCCAACAGATTTCATCAGTCCTTCTTGGTTTGTCCCGAGAGATCCTCGGTCTTCAATAACAAGAGGCGGCCTCTGTAGATTTAAGTCTTCCCTTGGTTAAAATAACATTAATCTCAGGGCAGTACAAAACAGAAAGGCTTCCAAACCCAGCTTCTGAAATTTGGCCAAAGCTGACATTTATTTATAGTGGATTTAAAACTGATTAGATCCTGATCTGTTTATAGCACTAGCAAAACTGCAGCCCAAAAATTGATTCTTGGAGGAAAGAAATAAGGTGGACAAAAGAGAAACTTGGAGAATTGCAATTTTTAATACATTGCAGGGACCTGGCTAAGGATGTTCTTATATAGGTAGTCCTCATCTCAGACCTCTTATTCATAGTGGATGGCCAAAAAAATGATTCAATCACAAAGGAAAGATGAAATCATACTTGCTTTGCAACCCTGAATGGTTAATACCACTGATAAGCCAGCATTTGTAGGTCTGTTTTGGCAGAAACCCGTGGCTCGCAAGCGATTTATCTAAATTTTCCGGACAGACCTGCATAGGATATAATTTTCCAGGTCACTTTATTTCTTTTCTTTTTCTGTTCCTTTAATGGCAACATCAGATTGTTACTATTACCACTGATATCCTTTGTTGTTGTTGTTTGGTCAGTTTGATATCTCCCCCCCCCCCCAAAAAAAGAAAGCAACACTGTGATTCTAGCAACACACCACAAGTTAACTGGAAGCAAAAATCAATCCCTGTTTGAAAAGCGTTGGAGCCGATTGCCCACATTGGCACCTCCATACTGTGAGCAGCTTCAAGAAAAGCACCTGCCAATCATATCTCATTTTTCACCCAGCTTGTAGCCCCAGCCTGACCCCAGAAAGCTGATTCCTGATCGGGGTGGGGGACCCCAAAAGAAATGAGCCAGACTCTGCTGCCCCTCAGCACCTACCAGCCTGTCAACCAGGAGCAGCACAGAGCACGCGAAGGACTCAAGACTTACATGGTAACTTACAAGGGGGCGGAGACAAGCCACTACGGTTTAAAGTGCCACCCATTAAAACAAAATTCATCTCCTCTCCTGAACACTGGAAGACTTCCACGTAACGGTCCTTCATCATTTTCTTGTGACACTTCTGGGCTACCAAGAAGGCTCGGTCAGAAGATTTCATTTGGATAAAGGCATCACCAGAGGGCCGGCCCTGGAAAGAAGGAAGGAAGGAAGGAAAGAAAGAAAGAAAGAAAAACATTGGCTAGTGTCTTGCGAAGTAGAAAGGAACAAACCTACATTCAGCATTCCAGGCTGGCTGTATCACTTTTCCAAAGAGATGGCCTACCACCCCAATTATCTCCAGCCTGCAGCCCGTGCTGCCTGGGGTGTGTGTGAGAAACACCCTGTGTCAACGCTGCTAACATTGGGGTGTTCTTGCTTTGACAACATATGGAGATCTTTCTTATGCTTTACTCTTAGAATTAGATGATATTGGGGGAGGAGGTGGAGGAATGTGATGGGAGTTAGTTAGACATAACAATATTGTAATAGTGTGTGAATTCAGAGCTTTTGAAATAAGAGACGATAAGGAATGGCAGGTTGGAGAACAGGAGGGAAAGCCTGCATTTCAAACTAATTGGAGAAGGTGATTTATGACTGTTAATGAGAGGAGGGAATTGTGTTTGATACTGTGTGCCAAGGAGAGGGGAATCCAGATTTTGGCTTGGACTATGTAAGTGCCGATGTGTTGCTGCTCAAATAAAGACTCTTTAAAGTAAACAATGCCTCGAAGTTCTTTGAAGAGTTTCATATGTCAGAACCAGGACACCTTGAGAGACAGAGCGAAGAAGTGCATGGTCAGATAAGAGACAGCAAAGCCCACAGTGGACACTGAGTGGCGCAAGAGGCTCAGGAGGGACCCTCCCTTTTTTCCCAGGCTGTAAAGAAGATGAGAGAAGACTGTACTTTCAGATTTGCAAGACTGTGTTAACGTCAAGGGGAAACCGTTCTCCACAGTCATCTTGGACTCTAGCAGATGCTGCTCCTTTCTGTTTCTTAGTCAAAGGAGCCAACATTGTCTGAAGACACTTCCATGGTCATGTGACCAGCATGATTATACGCTGAGGCAGATGGAATGTTGCTACCTTCCCATCAAAGTGGTACCTATTTATCTACTTGCACTGGCCTTTTGGAAAGCACCTTTGGCATAAACTAGTGCTGATCATTTCGAGAAACCCTTAAGATCTCATAAACTTCACAAACACATTTTTGTTTTTGGGGAGGGGGGAAGCAATTATGGATCACTTCCTTAAACACGGATCCAGCTGTCCAGAAAAAGGACAAAAGGAAGCTGAGGCTCATGGAATGGCAGAAGACCACCTTCATGACCACCTTCTGGTTTATGGGTGCTGTGTTCTACCCCTAGGACAACCCCTCTGTGAGATGCCCAGCAAGATTCTGAGCGCTTGTTTGAAGCCAATGGCTCCCAAAGTTTGAGGACATCGAACGTGTTCATACTTGCTGATTGAGAACCATGTGAACTCCATGCGGTTTGATGTCCCCAGTTGCATCGCCCATGAACTCCAGAATGTCATCTATCCCAGCTGTGTAAGGCAGGCCACGGAGGCGGACACAGTCCCGCACACTGCCAGCAGCGATGGTGTAAGGAGGAGGGATGACAGGGACGATCGGGGCAGGAAGAGTAGCAATCAGCGGGGCTGACATGTATCGGTTGAGAACCTGGAGGAAGGAGAAAGTTCACCAAGAATGAGGACAGAAGAGCTCTTTGGATGTGGACTAGGCTGTCCTCAGCTTATGAGCAGAAGTGAACTAAGGAGAAAATTCTTGACAGTGAGGACAATTAGCCAGTGGAACAGCTTGCCACCAGAAATCATGGGCTCTCCATCACTGGAGGTTTTTAAGGAGAGGATGGACAGTCACTTGTCTGAGATGGTATAAGTTCTCCTGCTTGAGCAGGGGGCTGGACTAGAAGACCTCCAAGGTCCCTTCCAGCTCTATTCTATTCTAAATGAATCTGGCTTCCCCCTTGGCTTTGCTCATCAAGCTGCAAAAGGTGATCACATGACCTGGGACACTACAATTGTCGTAAATACATGCCAGTTGCCAAGCATCCAAATTTTGATCATGTGATCACGGGGATGCTGCAAAAGTCATGTGGAAAATGATCATAAATCACTTTTTCAGTGTTCTCATAATTTTGGTCATTAAATAAAGAGTTGAGGTCTCCCTGTATCAATGTGTTACTGAATCGCTCATATTTGAGTGACCTCCCACCTTTTGCCTTCAATTAAACTATTACTCGATTAATTCATTGAATCAAGATGATGGTTAACTTCTCATTGAGCACTTATGTCCGAAATCTGTGCAAATGCAGCCATTCCTTAAAGCCTACCCCTTTGCTCGGGGTGGACTGCTGCAAGCTGATTTAGGAAAGTCTCAGCTTCTCTCATAAACACATTCAGGCTTTCTTTTGGGGCACAAGGAAAAGCTTCCATCTGGCTAAAATAATAAGCTTGGAGAAATCCCTGCACGTACACACACACACACACACACACACACGCACACACACACACACACACACACATACATGCAAACTCCTGGCTTTTCAAATCTCACTGGGAATATTTCTAGTAAGTCCCTCTTGGGCTTTGCCTAACAGACAACTGGAAACCAGCCAGCTGTCTGAGACACTATTGTCCTAACGTTGATTACAGACCACCTGGTCAATCTTTCCTCAGTTGCCACAAGGAAACCAACCAGGGTTTAAGTGGTGTCAAGGGATCCTTGCTTGCGATTTTGTTGGAAAAGGTGTAGATGACTGCATCTCTGGAATTCAGCCTTGATTGCCCTCTCTCCTCTTCCGAAAAGACTACTTTGCTACCTCTGTGAATGGGGGAATCCTTGATTGGCCCGCTCTGGGTTGATTGTATTCCCCATTTGGAATCAAAATGATGGAATCAAAATGGTGTCACCTCCTCTGCTTGAAGCATTTTGCAAAAAGCGCGAAGAGAAAGAATTCTAACAAAATAGTCAGGTCAGGTTATCGTGCTAAGCCATGATACCATGCGTATGGACTACTGCAATGAATGCATTTAGCTTTTCTGGCTTGGAAACTATGCTTCGTGGCTTAGTGAAGCCATCATGACGAGTTTCTCCTGATGATGTGAAGGGGAAGAGCTTTTGCCCTTGATAAACTGGGGCAGAATTTTCCCCTCTGGAGAGTAGGGAAGATGACCTTGCTGAAAATATGTAGGAACTGTTAGCAAGGCAAAAGGGCTGGAACATCTTTTAAGTCTGGAAGTATGAGATAATGTTCAGAAGTGGCTCAGACAGACGCCTTCCTGTCACTGAATTATAAATGGTAGCAGTAGGAGGTACAACATAATCAGACATGCCAGATTCTCTTATTATAGCTTCCTGTGGAGCTGATTTCATGGTCTAGTCTTCCTAGTGGGGCTGACTTCTCCTCTGGAGAAGTTAAGAAAGATCATCCAACTCATTTCATCGCCCTGAACATCAGTGGATAACTTCCAAAGGTTGTTTTATGTCCTATTCTAGGATTAAATAACTCTCATTCCTCCTGAATCTCTGCACCAGTTGCCTATGACTCTTAGCCCTAGGGAGGCCCAATGAAAAAAGGTGAAACAGACCCAAAGGCCCAGAATTCAACATCTACTACAACCTGCTGGACTTCAGCTGCGGTGCTTCTGAAGAGCTCGATGTAGCGTTTGCCCAGGATCTCCTTGTGTTTCTTAAGAGCATTCTGTGCGTAATCTTCACAAGCAAATAACACAAATGCATCTCCAGTTGGCCGGCCATCTGGATACTTGACAAAGAGGAGGCCCTCCTTGCCCCCGGTGACAGGACACTCGGGGCCCAAGAAGCCCAGCACATCCTCGGGCGTTGCAGTGAAAGGGAGGCCCCGCATCCGGATGATGACTTGGTTCTCCTTGGAGAGGAACTGGGCAACTTCATTGGAGGTGCCTACACAGAAGAGATGACCACTAAGCATATGTCCTATACTTAACCCTGAGGAAGGAAACATTGCAAATTTAAATTGGAAATTTCTAGTTCTAGGTTTTGGTATAATGGTGAAGGTGCTGGACGAGGAGATGGGTGGCTGTGAATTCTAATCCTCCCTGAGGCGCAGAAGCTGGTTGAGTGACTTTGAGCCAGTCCTCCCCACCCAACCCATCTCCAGGGTTGTTATTCTAAGGATATTAGAAGATGAGAACAAAACATGTACTACGATGGGTTGTACAAATGAAAGACGAGATATAATCTAATAAATAAACTATACACCTGCGGTTAGCTTACAAAAGCTAACCTGTGGTTAGCTTACAAAATTGAGCCAATGGTTTTGTTGGCATGTCTTAATGAACTAGCCAACTATACTTTAATTTACCATGCTGTGCAAACTCAGATTAATGATTAGTGATTAGTTTCAGAACCAGACACTAATCACTAATCATTAATCTGAGTTTGCAACAGCATGGTAAGCTAAAGTATAGTTGGCTAGTTCATTAAGTCATGCCAACAAAGCCCTTATCAAACACTTGGTCACCTGGCTCTGGTCTATTTGGAACAACCTTCTCCATCCCTGAATCTGTTGAATCAACTCCCAACTATTTAGCTAACAATAAGATACTTGTATACCATCCCCCAGCCCAAACCTGGCGATGTCCATGTTGAGGAACCAACAAGGAATTTTGGTATGTCGGCTTTTATATTATTTCTTATAGCTGCTTAAAAAGATCTTCTTGCAATAGAATTTGTATCACAAGCTTAATAGGTTTTATTCTAAAGGTCTCACCACCAGCAATTTTCAGAAATTCCTCTCCCATGGCTTTGTAAACCTGAAACAAAATAAGGCAAAGACAATAATTGTGATAGATGTCAAGATATTTGATGAGTTACATTAGCATAATATACACATTTGTCTTTAAAACAACACAAGATACCCTTTATGAAACTAGATTTATTAGGGCATATTTGGGAAGATCTTGAAATACTTCTCCTCTAGACCACACCAATCTAGCTTTCCATAAGTGGTTTGTGATACCACCTGGAACTACCAGATCAGTGCTCCATAAGGAAAATGGAACATCAGGAGATCTTGAGAACATTTATTCTGTAGATTTAGAAGTACTCATGTAAAAGTATATTTAATTCATCTATAAAACACTCATATAACACCACTGCTCAAGAAGGGAAATTAGCTTCCATCACGTTTCCAAGTGTAGTTTAAGACTGTAGCTATCATAAGAAAGCCCTGTATGGCCAAGGGCCAAATTATTTGTAGGATCACTCTGAATGTTTCCCTTTGACCCACCAGTACTGACAGGATGGTCAAGCTCCATATCTCTTCAATGCAATTTTATTGGCAGCAGAGCCAGTATACAAAGGGAAGGTAAATGGAGGTTTGGATGGCCCTTATTAGTCATCATAAAGTCTTGGTTGTTCCTTCATGCTATTGGGCTGGGATGATAGGGAAACTCTGTTAGTTGGTTTCTTATTATTGATCATAAGCTGGAATGATCTATTTGGCCTCCTGGCATATGGATACATTGATTTTTTTATTATAATTTCAGTCTTCATTCATTGTCAGCTGTCTAGAAAGATGGTAGTGAGATGGACAGCCATGTAAAGCATTTAAATAAATAGGAAATAAGTAAATGACTGTTACATCCTCTTTGCACACATCCAATATATCACATTGAATTATTTAGTTATAATTAATCAATGATAGCTAAGTACACTACCTCAATGTATCGGCTTCCCATGTGATGCTTGTGCCTCTCCAGAGCCAGGTCTCTCTGCTCAGAGCTGACAAACCGCACCAAAGCCTCTCCATTTCGTCTTCCTTGAGCATTCAGGCACAAGGCCACACCACCCCTAAAAGAAAGGGGAAGCAAGGACACCCCCTGAGAGAATGAATGGACTTTTGGACCGCTACACCCCACTGCAGGGAGGCGGAACCAATTGTTTGGTACCGCCCCAGGCGACTGATGGAACCCGAGAGGTTCCAGACAGAGCTTGGGCCAATACCGGAGGCTCTAACATATATAACACACAACTCGGTCGGGGCGCTGGTAGCTGCCTGGGATAGGGCAGCTGCTGATGCCTTGGATAGGGTTGTGCCTTTGCGGCCTCTGAACCGGCGTGGTTCTCGTTCAGCTCCCTGGTTTAACGGGGAGCTGAGGGAGATGAAGCGCCGGAAAAGACGCCTAGAGAGCAGTTGGAGGGCGAGTCGCTCTGAGTCTGACCGAACACGAGTAAGAGACCATATTAGGACTTACTTAGTGGCAATAAGGGCAGAGAAGTGTTCTTATGTCACTGCCCTTATTGCGTCATCAGATAACCGCCCAGCCTCCCTGTTTAGGGTAACCCGCTCCCTCCTTCATCGGGAGGTGAGGGGGGACCCCTTGGAGGGAAGAGCTGAGGATTTTGTGCAATACCTGTATGACAAAATCGCTCAGATTCGGGAAGGCTTTAACTTCAACGAAGGCAGTCCAGCAGAAGTGGCTGAGGCTGGTCTTGAGACTACTATCTGGGCTGAGTTTGACTACGTGACACCTGATGACGTGGACAGGTTGCTGGGAGGTCTTAGAGCAACCACATGTTTATTGGACCCGTGTCCCTCCTGGTTGGTACTGGCCTCCAGTGAGGTGACGCGAGGCTGGCTCCAGGCAATTATCAACGCCTCGTTGAGTGAGGGTGTCTTCCCCGCCGCCCTGAAAGAGGCGGTGGTGTGACCCCTCCTCATGAAGCCCACCTTGGACCCGGCTGTTCTATCTAATTACCGTCCTGTCTCCAACCTTCGCTTTGTTGCGAAGGTTGTTGAGAGTGTGGTTGCTCGACAGTTCCCTCAGCACCTGGAGGAATCGTCGTACCTGGACCCGTTCCAGTCGGGCTTCAGGCCGGGTTACAGCACGGAAACAGCTTTGGTCGCATTGGTGGATGATCTCTGGCGGGCCCGGGACAGGGGTTGCTCCTCTATCCTGGTGCTATTGGACCTCTCAGCGGCTTTTGATACCATCGACCATGGTATCATGCTGCGCCGGCTGGCGGGGCTGGGTATAGGGGGCACCGTGCTTCGGTGGTTCTCTTCCTTCCTCTCTGGCCGGACGCAGTTTGTGTTGACAGGGGGTCAGAGGTCGACCCCAAGGCCCCTTGATTGTGGGGAACCTCAGGGGTCGGTCCTCTCGCCCTTGTTGTTCAATATTTATGTGAAGCCACTGGGTGAGATCATCCGAGGTTTTGGGGTGGAATTCCATCAGTACGCTGATGATACTCAGCTGTACATTTCCACCCCGAACCACCCAAATGAAGCTCTTGACGTGCTGACCCAGTGCCTGGAGGCCGTGCGGATCTGGATGGGGAAGAACGGTCTCAAGCTCAACCCCTCCAAGACCGAGTGGCTGTGGTTACCGTCGTCCCGGTACAACCAGCTGACTCCATTGCTGTCTATTGGGGGCGAGTCAGTGGCCCCCACGGGAAGGGCTCGCAACTTGGGAGTCCTCCTAGATTCACGGCTGTCCCTTGAGGACCATCTGACGGCCGTGGCCGGGAGGATGTTTTACCAGATTCGTCTGGTACGCCAGTTGCGCCCCTTCCTAGATAAGGACGCGCTACGCACGGTCACCCATGCCTTCGTCACTTCCAGACTGGACTATTGTAATGCTCTCTACATGGGGCTCCCCTTGAAGTGCACGCGGAGGCTTCAACTGGCGCAGAATGCGGCCGCGCGGGTGGTAGTGGGGGCACCCTGGCGGGTACGAATGACCCCTATCCTGCGCGAGCTGCACTGGTTGCCGGTGGCTTCCCGGGTGCGCTTCAAGGTACTGGTTACCACTTTTAAAGCGCTCCATGGCATAGGACCCAGTTATTTACAAGACCGCCTTCTGCCAGTAAATACCTCCCATCGACCAGTTCGCTCCCACAGAGAGGGCCTCCTCAGGGTGCCATCGGCTAAGCAGTGTCGGCTGGTGGTGCCCAGGGGGAGAGCCTTTTCTGTGGGGGCACCGACGATGTGGAATGAGCTCCCCCCAGAACTCCGGACATGTCATGATCTCCGCACCTTCAGAAGAGAACTGAAGACTCATCTCTTCAATCAAGCCGGCCTGGCCTAGATCTCCTCGGGTTTTAAAATTTTTAAACAAGGCTGTTTGGGTTTTAGAATTGGGTTTTTAACAGGTTTTTAGCAACAGCCTTGTATTAAATATTAATTTAATTTATTTTTAAATATTTATTGTTTTTATGTTTTTATTCTGTTGTGAACCGCCCCGAGTCCTACGGGAGAGGGGCGGTATAAAAATTTAATAAATAAATAAATAAACTAGACCATATCCAGCTCTCTTCCAAAGTGGCACTATTTTTTAAGATCTGGATAAGCTTATTGAGGCAACGGAGTCTTGGATGATAAGATTTCAATCCTGCTCCAAAGCCACACACAATAATGGTGCAATAAAAATAATAAAATGGTATCTCTTATAATAATCAATGGGATGCACTCTCAAATCACCAGGAAGAGCTGTAATTACTCCCATCTCATTCAAAGAGGAGGCGATGAACGTGAGTTAGGAAGGTAGGGTTTAAGTTGTAGTGAAATTCTCTCAGCTCCAGATGTCCATTTCAAGTATTTTGTGAGGAAATAGTCCTTCTCCAACAATGTAAAAGCTAAAAATTGCTCTTTTAGTATGTTTAGACCAGGGGTAGGCAACCTTGGCTCTTTTATGACTCGTGGACTTCAACTCCCAGAATTGCCTACCCCTGGTTTAGACCATTGTGAGGGGATACAGGGGGGGTGAGGCGGGGGAACAGGACAAAGAATTGGAACACCCAGAAGCCTATAAAAAGCAATCATAATGAAACTGATGAACAAGATCACAGCTTTGCGTTGGCTTAATTAGAACTAACCAAAACAACTTGAAATGTTGAATTCTTCAGGACATCAGATTATAAAATGTGGGGGTGGCAAAGTACTTGAGAAAGTACAAAACTTAAGCCAGATTGTTAAACCACAATGACCTTATCAGCAGTTGGAAATCAGCCCCAAAACGGAATTTGTGGGCTGAATGCAGTCAGCTAGTTCTGTTGGTATCTGATTATATCATATCTAGAAAGGCTTGTTCCTTCCAGATTTCAGAAGAAACAACAGCTGTTGCCTTCTCTGTCTTGATTCTGCAGAAAGCTGAACATAACATTCTAGTCTTGACATCGATTGTTCTAGAGAAAGACATCACCTAGCAATTTTTCATGTTTTTCACACTGATTTGTCAGGCTCCCCCAATTTTAAGTATGAAACTCTCACACTGAATTCTTTACATCTAAGATCACCAAGGCAGAAGACACAAAGACTTGTAGCAACAGAAAAGTAAAATGGTCCTTGATATCCAGCTAGAAACAGACAGCATTCACCCAATCTTCTTACTTGTCCCAAAGTGTTTGGGTGTTTCCTTTGAAAACGTTTTACTTCTAACCCAAGAAGCTTCTTTAGTTCTTCTTGGATCAGAAGCCAAATGTTTTCAAAGAAAAGACCAAGAAAGTCCAGGTGCCTTTTGGGAAAATTAACACCTTTGGGACAACCATGACCTGGATGATCGAGAATCTCCATAGGCAACTTTCTTACTTGGCAATATTAAGGCCTTTGAAAAAACGAGCTATGTCTTGGTCCGAAGACTGCCAAGGAAGCCCTCGGGCACGTATGACCGTTTCATTGTCCACTGCTTCTGATTTACTACTACAAAAAGAAAGAGAGGACAATACAAATCAGCAATTTAATCTAACACAATTCTTTATTACCATACTACAGGCAGTCCTCAACAGGCAGTTCCGTTATTCTATTCTATTCTGTTCTGTTCTGTTCTGTTCTATTCTGTTCCTATTCTATTCTGTTCCTATTCTATTCTACTCTACTCTACTCTACTCTACTCTACTCTACTCTACTCTACTCTACTCTACTCTACTCTACTCTACTCTACTCTACTCTACTCTACTCTACTCTACTCTACTCTATTCCAAATACCTTTCATGAAAATTATATTGGATCTTAATTCCAAATTAAGTAAACAGATAAAAAATAACAAAAAACTGAGAAAATATGAACTCTTGTACATGCACAGCCTGTATTGCAATAATATTCACAGGCCATAGCAGAAACCAATCCAAAATTGTTGGAGAAAATTTTTAGCCCAATAAGAACATAAGAACATAAGAAGAGCCATGCTGAATCAGGCCAAAGCCCATCGAGTCCAGCATTCTGTGTCACACAGTGGCCCACCAAATGTACATGGGGATCTTGAGCAGAAAGAGAAGGCAAAACCCTCCCTTTCCCTTGACCCCCAACAAATGGTACTCAAGGGAGTCCTGCCTGCCTCAACCAACATAGAGGCGGCACATGGACATCCGTTTTAATAACCACCGATACACTTTGCATCCATGAATCTATCTAGCCCTGCCTTGAAGCTGTCAAGGCTGACAGCTGTCACGACCCCTTCTGGAAGTGAATTCCATAAATCAACGACCCTCTGGGTGAAGAAATATTTCCCTTTATTTGTCCTCACTTTCTTAGCTATGAGCTTTAGGGAGTGCCCCCTTGTCCTGGTATTGTGTGATAGAGAAAAGAATTTTTCTCTATCCACATTTTCTATCCCATGCATGATTTTATACACTTCGATCAAGTCACCCCTTAATGTGTTGTATGACAGTGGAAGACCTAAGTCTAAGTAAGTGTCAGAGCAACCAGGTAGACCAAACCAGATAATCAACTCCACAGGAAAACCAGAAGGATACTTTATTGAGCTGGGCTACAATAACAGAATCTTGCAAATCTGATAGTACTTTAAGTTTCCCCCCTTACAAATCAGGGAGACCTTTCCCTCAGCTGCTTTTGTGTTATTATCTTGTTTCCCAGAGCTTATAGAATACTTTGGCCTCTTACTCTAGATCAGTGGTTCTCAACCTTTTTCAGGTTGAGACCCCACTTGCCCCGCCCATGCGTGCCGCGACCCTGATCCCGGGCGCGCGTGCGCGCACCGGGCTGATCCACGTATGCGCAGGGCGCACGCACAAAATAAAAATAAAAATGGCGGACCGCGACGGGCGGATCCACGCATGCGCGGTGCGCGCATGACGGGCCGATCCGCGCACGCACAGCGTGCGCGCGCCAAAAAAAAATCAAAAAGAAAATTAAAAAAAATTCAAAAAAACCAAAAACAAAATGGCAGACCACGACGGGCAGATCCACGCATGCACGGCGCGCGCACGCCGAAAAAAAATAAAAAAAATAAAAACAAAATTCAAAACAAAACAAAACAAAATGGCGGACCGCGACGGGCGGATCCACGCATGCGTGGCACGCACACGCGACGGGCTGATCCACGCATGCACGGCGTGCGCACGCCAAAAAAAAAATAAAAAAAATTAAAAAAAATTAAAAAAAAACAAAAAAACAAAAATGGCGGACCGCGGTGTCCAGCGACCCCCGCGAAACGGTCGTTCTACCCCAAATGGGGTCGCGACCTATAGGTTGAGAACCACTGCTCTAGATTCTTGCATATTTCTCTAAAGGTCACCCTTCGTGTTGTCTCCCAAAAGTGATATATTTATCATGTTTGGCCTTTAGGAAGCCCTGGAGGAAAAAATATCAAATATGAAGAAAGCAAAAATGGTGACCAAGGACTCAAACTTTGGGTTTTCTACAAAATTTGAGATAAGTGGGGATTTTTCTTGCTATCCTTGTTTTTCTCCCAGGAATAAAAAACTGGAAATAAGATTAAAACCAGGCTGCAGGTACTCCACAGTCATCTCTGCCACCCCACCCCACCCCATCTAGCTTCCATTTGGTGCCATCCTATGAGGGGAAAACACTCACCAGGGTCCTGTTTCATACTTGTACTTCACTGTTTCTGGGGTGGTAAACCTGTGATCTGAAACAGACCGAAATGGAGGAGATGTGAAAGAGCCTGAGCATACATACACCAAGGAGAGAAAAGATGCTTCTGATGGAGGAGAAAAACAGGTCCAGGATAAGACTCAGATGTTCACTTACTGCATGTCTCCGGAAGCATGCTGAAAACAATGGCTACCATGGCTTTCACTTGCCATACTCCAAAGTCCTCCTCGCTTTCATCTATACCATAGCCGATATCTAGGTGATAAGTTTAAGAAAAGATGGTGAAAGGATTTCACCAACCACAGAGATGCTTACGAACTGCGGGCAGTTCTTGGGACCTCAAGAGCGGCCCATGAAACACCACTGTTCCATGAGCTACAGTGGCTGCCAGCTTTCTTCCAGGTAGAAGCCAAGGTGTGGGCAAACATCTTTAAAGTTCCTCATGGCCTCTTGAGGGACCATCTCATCCCACTGAGATTGCCCTGTCCCACCCGTGCTGACATAGCAGGCATGCCGTGGGCCCTATTGGCCAGGAAGTCCCAGGAGAAGGACCTTCTCCTCCATCGCGCCTGTCCTCTGGAATGTCTTGTCCCCGAGAGTGAGGTTTTCTCCCACCCGCCTCACCTTCTGTAAGAGCTTAAAGACCTGGCTCTACCAGTTGGCCTGGAGCTCCAAAGGAGAGGGGCCATGTTGGAGGTGGGCTTATAGTTTAATATCAGATTGCAGCTCCCCCCTCCTCACCCTAGGGCAGGGCTAGGCAACCTTGGCTCTTTTATGACTCATGGACTTCAACGCCCAGAATTCCTGAGCCAGCCACGCTGAGGGGAAAGGGGAGAGGCTTCCAAGGTGAGCCAAGGTTGCCTACCCTTGCCCTCGGGCCTCCCTCCCCAGCTTTTAGCGATCATATTTTGCATTTTACATTTTGTATTTTATAGTTTTGTAGTGTTCTATTTATATAGTTTTACTTTTTAATATTATAAGCCACCCAGAGTTACTTGTGAAAAAGATGAGCAGCCAATAAATTTGATAAAGTAAAATAAAATAAATAGGGATGTTTATGGTTTGGACCCTAGATTTTCTCGCCTTCACTAGCTAGGGTCCCTATGGAACTATTTGCCAGCTGACACTGGTCTGATGCTGTTTTCTCTCTGGTAGGCTTTGATTTTGCTTTGATGTGATCCTGATTTCATATGGCTAAGAAGCTTTCATTGCACAGTGTTTTCTGCCTTCCACAGTTCCAGGATCCTTACTTTTCAGGATTTGCAAAGACAAAAAGCTTGCATATGAGTATTTTGTGCACATCTATGCTTTCTTTCCTTATTTTTAACAAAATGATTTCCACTGACAGTAAAAGAGTATGTGTGTTGAGGCTTTCCTAGGTACTGTTGCATTTATCTACAATGCTTGATAGCACTGATGTTTAGACCAATTTCATCCTTATGATGAATGCATCTGCTCTTTCTTCCAAAAGGAGCATTTTGACAGGCTCAGATTAAGACTTGGTAGCACCCATTCAGAGCCCACTTCATACTTCAAAATATCCCTGTGTTAGAAAAAAAGGAAGTTAGAAGTAGAAAAGCTGGAGTGTATTGGATATTACAGAATTGCAACTCTCAACTTAAGCCAACCAGCCTAGTCAAGGATGAAGGCTATTAGGAGTTGTCACTTAACAACATCTGGAAGGTCAGAAATCCCACTTTGCTTATGACACAACTTTGCAAAGGATACATTCTGCCATAGATTGTATAGTTTGATCCTTCACGGCGGCTGAGCTGGGATAGCAGTCATGAAATTCTTTCCGTAGATCATAAAATGAATAAAAACAATCGGACAGCAGAAGATTCTATAATGGGGATAACATAAAAAGGAGATAATGAATATTTGGAACCAGTTGAGTTTAATAGTTTAGCATAAAACATAGAATGTTGACAACACTAATTTAAAACTGCAATTCCCAAGTGTTCCTGGATGGGAGAAGGAAACAAGGGGATGTTAGAGAACATTAAGACCATTACGTGTTAAATTAGACTAAACATAGAACCCTAATTCAATCAAAATCAGTACCACTGAACTGATTCCATCAGATGCAAGGTGTCATGGATTCTTCTAGTGTTTAGAATGTTTGAAAACAACAACAAAGATGTTTTTCCTATGGATCATCAATAGAAACACCAGTATTGAACTCAAAAACTCTTTTCACTTGCAAATTAGAAAGCTTAGCCAAGAGTTATGCTAATCCTATTGCCTTAAAACTAGCCATACTGGGGGCACTTATCTATACATTCTACCAATATGTTGTCTGTGCTTGTGTAATTTTGAAAAGTTTACTGAAGTCAGCCTTGGTCAAGTGCTAGTCAGGCCTATTAGGACATCCTAGGGCTGTGAACCACTCTGACAAGCTGAAAAAAAATATATCCCCAGAAGAAGGAAATAGTAAACCTCAGATGTGTAGTTTCTTTGGTTTATGATCTGCATAAGTCATAAGGAATTCTTCAGTTTGACATGAAGAAGTCATGACCTTCTGCTAGATTAGAAAAGAGTCAAGGGTGTGTTTTTTGTAGGGTGTTATTTGTATGATCTGAAGAAATCTGAGTTCTTGGGTCCAAATGGGAAAAAGGTAAAATGAAGAGCAGTGTTCCTTAACTGCTGATGTTAAGAAACACTGACGTAGAGGATTTTTTTAAAAAAGGGTTGAGCTTGGATGTTGACTTCACAAAGACGCTTTCAAAATAAAACTTGAAGGGGATGTGTTGTAATCGGAAGCCCGTAATTTTCAAGTTATGAGGGCCATTGGCCATGCTAGTTTCCCTGTATAGTAATTTCAGATCTGAAGGGCACCGGGAGTCCCAGCAGAAAGTCAGTGAGCCCTGGGTGTCGATTCAAGATGTAGTAGCCAGGATTCCATTTGTAGCTTACCTTTTTGGATGCTTCTGGATGGAGAACTTGTCGAATAAGGGGCTGGCCATCGGTACAGAAAGTGTATGAGTTCCTTCCCAAGACCTTTAGATCATTGGAAACCAGTTGGCTGAACTGAAAAGAGAAGGGGAATATATTCACGCTTACAAGTCTGCAATCTAAATTCCCATCTCACAATTGAATAGGCTTGGAAATACAGGTAATCCTCAGCTGACAACAGCACATTTAGTGACTGTTCAAAGTTACAATGGCACTGGGAAAAAAAACATGTATGACTGTGGTGGTCACCCCATAGTCAAGTGGTCCAAATTCAAACACTTGACAATTGATTCGTATTTACGATGGTTGTCACGTCCTGGGGAATCACAGGATCGTCTTTGGCAATCTTCTGACGAGCAAAGTTAATGGTCAATGGGGAAGCCAGGTTCACTTAAAAACCGTGTTACTAACTTAACAACTGCACTGGTTCGCTTAACAATTGTGGCAAGCAAGGTCACAGAATGGGGCAAAAGGCACGTAATCAATGTCTTACTTAGCAACAGAAATGTTTGGGCCCAGTTGCAGTTGTAAGCCGAGGACTGCCTGTACATTAAAACATTCCTTAACCTGCTGGCTTCGGCTGAGCTGTGGCTAGTGCGAGCACAACATCCTGTGCGACATTCTTTACATTTGTCAAGATGCAGCACTGTTTTTTGTTTTTTTTTAAAAAAAAGTTTAAGCTACATGAAAGGCTACATGAGCCCAGAAGAGAAAAACCTGATGGAACAGCAGATTCCAAAACCAGTTAAACAGGATTCTGGCCATTTAGTGGGAGTGTAGACAAGCCATGTGGCGTGTTCAGCCAGTCAGAGACTGGCGAAAGGCCAGCACCTGTCTTTTTTTTCCTTGGCAGCAAAGCAACTCCTTGTGTTACGCTCTTTATGCTACTATGGCACATACTTTATGCCACTCAGCAGCTGCAAAAAGTTTGCCTCGCCTTGTTTACAGGGTGTTTTCTGCTGCTCATTGTATGTTGTTGCTTTACAATCAGCTGAATGTAAAAGTTTAGGCGGACACCAAAACGTGGGTTTTGACTGTCTCTTGTTTGAGCAAAGGTAGGCCTTGTCAACAGAAGACACCGAAGGCATGTTGACAGATTTAATAGCAGGTCATGCTTATGTTCCTACATGCAGGAGCTGCCTCCATTTTGGGGGCTGAAAACGGGAGGAATCATGAAAAGGATTGCCAAAGAGGGTTCTATTGTCACTCAACTCAATTCTAAAAAGTGAAATTAAGACTGCAGAAGACTGTCCTAGAAGCACTAGGGTTCAATAATTTCACAAGGGAGCAATAATATTGTTCTTCCTTTGTTTTTAAGGTCTTATATATTGCTTAACTGTGTACGAACAAAGATTAGTCCGTGGGCCAGGCAACAAAGGAAGAAAAGAGAAAATGTGGCTTTTCATGTCAGACTAAAAGCTACACCCAATCTTTGGTTTAAGCAATCAGTATTGTGCCGAGGGAGTTTACACCTACACGTAAATATGGAAGGAAGTAGACAAAAGACAGGGCCATAGAAGTGAAGGAGGGAAGGGAAAAATAATAATAGAGACATGCTCATTCAAGCTTGACTTTGAGTGACTAATTCCAAGCAATCACCATTTCTTGGCATGTTGTAGAAATCATCTACCACTTTCTTTTCAAGATGAGGATGTTGTTTTGACTTTCCAGTCAAGCCATCCCCCCTGGTAATCCCAAGGCAGTTCCTCATTCAGTGCTAACCACGAGTTGAGTAGATTCCTATGAATGAGTAATTATGCATCAGTTTAATTGGAACTTCACATATGTAGGTCATCTACTCAAGTCTCAGCACTATAAAAGTCAATGGCGTTCAAGAGGGCTTTGACTTAGTCCATTTGTGGCTACGTAGAAACTCTAGACCAGGGGTAGGCAACCTTGGCTCTTTTATGACTGGTGGACTTCAGCTCCCAGAATTCCTGAGCCAGCCATGCTGAGGGGAAAGGGAGAGGTTTCCAAGCTGAGCCATGCTGGCTCAGGAATGCTGGGAATTGAAGTCCACAAGTCATAAAAGAGCCAAGGTTGCCTACCCCTGCTCTAAGCTGATTCCTCTTTTGACTCCACCCCCAGGGTCTGCCATTCCCCTACAATAAATCTAGAACCTTACACTGAGCCCTTCTTGATTTCAGGAATGGGAAGAACAGGACAATTACAAATAAGAGGTAGCTCATCCCTAACAGAGACTAGTACAACGGATGCCTACTCAGCAAACTCTCTGCAGAATTACGTAACTACGTAACTACTATTATATAGAACAAACTGTGCAGATCTTCATTAAATTTGCATACATATAGACACGTACCTACAAATTATGAAAAATATAAACACAGCTTGCTTAGGCGGCTCTGTCCAGCAGCTACTATTTCTGCAGTTCCCTGTTCCTGTCGCCCATCAGCCACACATTTGAGTTGTTTTTGATTTTGGCGGTGGTTTGTTTATGATTTAAATAACATTTCTTTAATCCGATACTGTACTCTTTAGATATGTTTGGCCAAAAGTTGTTGAGGTCTAGAATCTCCCCAAACACATCTAGAAAGTGCCCAGCTTAGGGGATGCTGACTGATTCAGATCCTTGCCTATCATCTGTGCACGCCCATCTCCAGGCCAGCTGTTTGGGCTTTGCTAATTCAGTTATCCCATTTAAACCACAGATGCTGATCTGCAAACCTGTTTCAGCCCTTGTCTTCAGAATGGCAAGGGCTGTCTTGGACTTATGACCACAACTGAGCTCAAAATTTCTGTTGCTAAGCGACACAGTTGTTAAATGAGTGTTGCCCCATTTTATCATCTTTCTTGACACAGTTATTAGGCGTATCACTGCAGTTGTTAACTTAGTACAGCGGTCTTCAAACTTGGCCCTTTTAAGACTTCAACTCCCAGAATTCCTCAGCCAGGCACGCTGTTGAAGTCCACAAGTCATGAAGGGGCCATAATTCCTCCATGCTGGCTGGGGAATTCTGGGAGTTGAAGTCTGCAAGTCATGAAGGGGCCAAGTCTGAAGACCCCTGACTTAGTATCACGGTTGTTAAGTGAAATCTGGCTTCCCCCTTGACTTCCCTTCTGAGAAGGTGGCAAAGGGGGATCACATGACCCTGGGACATTGCAACTGTCATAACTATGAGTTAGTCGACAAGCGGCTGAATTTCGATCACGTGACCATGTGGAGGCTGCAACGGTGGCATAAAAAACAAGCGTACGTTCATCTTTTTCAATGCTGTTGTAACTTCGAACAGTCACTAAACAAACCGTTGTAAGTTGAGGACTACCTGTAGTCTTTATGGCTGTGACAATGTCCGAAGAGAATAATTATTCCGTGTTTTAGAAGAGATTGGGTAGCACCGTTTCAAACTAACACCTTGTTCCATGCCTGTGTTTCTTTATAAAAAAAACTGCTTAAAATGTTTCTATATCTGCAACCCATTTAGCTCGGAGGCTCATTCCGGTATGAAAAGAGGATTAGAATTCTTCGGATTTTCAGGCAAGATAAAGGCAAAGTAATCTTTTAACTTTTCCCTTGGTGGAGCCTGGCCTTTAGTTCCTCTATTAACTTATTCCACCAGGTTGATAAAAGGGCCCAGGATCTTGTGCTGATAAGCCGGGGTAGGTAATAAATGCACAGCACAAAGCTGAAGCTATTTTTTTTTAAACTTTTGGAGGACTACAGATAGTCCTCAACTTGAAACAGTTCATTTAATGACCAAAGTTGCCATCTCCCTGGAAAAAAAGTGAGGAGGGGGAGGAAGAAGAGTAAGAGGAGAAGGAGGGGAGGGGTGGTGGTGGAGAAAGACAACTGTGGGGTCCTTGGAAAACAACCAAGCACAGAGAGCACCAAGAATCCCTCTCACTGACTTCATATTGAGATGGGAGATTACCCCCCCCCCAAAATCCCTGGATGTTTCAAAAGCCTCCCAGAAGCCAGCAAAGCACTCCCGTCCTTTTTGCTCAGGGGGAAATGCCCAGCCGATGTTGTGAAGTCATCCCGAGGGGCGTTTGACTTGAGGAGGCCGTCTTTCTCCCCATATTGTTAAGCTCTGTTCAAGCAAGCCAAGAATCGCCTAATCCCCATTCAGGGGCCGGTCCTATTTTTGTCAACAGCAAGTGGTTACTTGCCATTGTCTGCCTGATGCGTTCCCTCTGACAGGCTGAGTGCAGCCCTACCCTCATAGCCCTGGGGGTCCACGGTTAAGAGTAAAAGACCCCCGCTCCCAATTGGCACGGTTGTCCTTTTCCTGCCACCTGACATGATGCTTCCCTGAGCATTGTCTGGCGAGGTGGGCACGGGCTGCCCAGTCATCACAGATACACAGAAGCAGTTTGGGGTGCTCCAGATTTTGCCCACGTTACACCTCTGTTGATTTTTTTTCCAGGTGCAATCCAAGGTGCTGGGTGGATCACCTTTAAAGTCCTTGAAGGGCCCAGGGCCAGGCCATCTGCAGGACCACCGACGGCCAGCAGATTTAGATTTTTCTTTTAAATCCACCCTTTATTATTTTGATAAATAACTCAAGGCAGCAAGCCTACCTAAAGCTCCTTCCTCCCCCTATTTTCCCCACAACAACAATAACAATCACAACCCTGTGAGGTGTGTTGGGCTGAGATAAAGTGACCGGACCAAAGTCACCCAGCCATTTGCCTGCCTAAGGCAGGATTAGAACTCACCCTCTCCCACTGATTGGCCCAAAGTTACAAGGCTGGCTTCATGCCTAACTCACTGGCCCCTGGTGATTGGCCCAAAATCACTCAGTTACTTTCATGTCTAAGGCAGGACTAGAACTCACCATCTCCTGAGGATTGGCCCAAAGTTACGCAGCTAGAGTTCATAGCTAAGGCAGCACTAGAATTCACAGTCTCCTGGTTTCTAGCTTGGTGCTTTAACCACTAGACCAGACTGGCTATATCTGCCGTTCCACCAATTATACAAGGCGGGCATGTTCCAGGTCCCTTCCCTTAAATGCTGTCATCTGATTTGATATATACAAATATCTCAGGAAAACTCAAATATTGGGGAAAGTTTTTTTTCCTTCTGTTCTCAAAACAGAAGAACCCCTAAAAAGGAGTTGTGGATAGGCTGAAAAAAAAGAATTACCCCAATTTTCCTGTTTTGGCTATCAGATTTTTAGGCATGACCAAAGCAATACTTTGAAACAATAGCCTCACTTTGGGTATCGGGAAGAAAAATAATGATAAACAGCACCGCTTTTGCGGAGTGTTTACAATAGCCATCCTCTTCCACTGACTGGCCCGTCCGATATAAACCATATTCTGTATTTACAGAAAGCCCTTTTCTAGTCTTTCTTAACTAACAACCTCCTTGTGTTGAATCACAACTTCCGTTAGCCCCCACATGATGCTTCAAAGAAAGGGGAATTGTAGTCCACCATGAAACTACAAAATGGCTAGACAGGAGGGCTGTTTTCTTGTATTTCACCTTAAATCTCCACCAGGCAGAAATCTCCTAGGCACCCTTAGCAAAACTCCCTTAAGACCCCTTTGCAGAATCAACAAAGGGGCAAAAATACTAAACAGGATTAATCGGCTGCATAATTATCCCATTCCCCAGTCAACTCATCAAATGAATGTCAAAGTGAAAATATCAAATCTTGGAAGACCTTGCTGAAAATGTAGATCAGGAGTCCTCAAAGGACCCCTAATGTAGATGACGATTGTATTTGGATCATTGGTTGTTCTGAGAGAACCAGGTGAAGGATCCTTTCATATATATATTTTTTCCAGTCTCATTCCTCCGTCCCTTTTTACCTCCGGTGGAATTTGGGGCAGGAGAGGAAGAAGCAAGAAAATATCTAAACCTATTTATTATTTCCTTTGTGGAAAGGGAGATCTTCCCCAACTCTCTGTGGGAGCCCAAGAGACAGCGTTGCAAAACATCATGACCCCATGATAACCAGTTTGAAAGGGCTTTCCACAAGTTACACAGAACACACATGTACACACAGGCACAAAACCTTTGTTGTACACTTCCCTGTTTGTCGGTTGCCTGTCCCTCCCTCCACCTCCCCGCCCCTCAAGGACAGGGCCTTGTAGCAATGTGATCTTTAGCACAGGCTCTGTGGTGGTATTGATTGCAAAGCACCGTCCTGCTGTATTTACCCAACACTCTCCCACTGTTTGTAGGACAAAGCTGAGCCAGGAAGGAAGGAAGGAAGGAGATCATGCATTACGCCGTCTTCGCAAAAGCGTTAGGACCCCTGTACACCTATTCCCAAAACTCTCTAAGGATCAAGCCAGTCAAAGAAATACGGATCAAGCTCGTGGAATCAAGACGTTTGCTCCTGGGGAGGAAAGTATGGCAAATCTAGACAGCATATTAAAAAGCAGAGACATCACCCTGCCAACAAAAGTACGTATAGTCAAGGCCATGGTTTTCCCAGTTGCAATGTATGGCTGTGAAAGTTGGACCATAAGAAAGGCTGAGCGCCAAAGAATTGAGGCCTTTGAACTATGGGGCTGGAGAAGACTCCTGAGAGTATCTTGGACTGCAAGGCAACCAAACCAGTCAGCCCTAGATGAGATCACCCCTGACTGCTCTTTAGAAGGCCAGATCCTGAAGTTGAAACTCAAATACTTTGGCCACCTAATGAGAAGGAAGGACTCACTGGAGAAGAGCCTGATGCTGGGAAAGATTGAGGGCAAGAGAAGAAAGGGACAACAGAGAATGAGGTGGCTGGATGGAGTCACTGAAGCAGGTGGTGTGAGCTTCAATGGACTCCAGAAGATGGTAGAGGGCAGGAAGGCCTGGAGGAACATTGTCCATGAGGTTGCAATGGGTCGGACATGACTTTGAAACTAACAACAACCATAGTAACATAGAACCATAGTATTATGGAACTCTAGAACCCCAGAACCCTAGAACATCAATCCATAGAACATAGAATATAGAACCATAGGGCTGGAAGGGACTTTGGAGGTCTTCTAGTCCAGCCTCCAAGGCAGGAGACTTTAATACCACCCCAATCAAATGGAAAAAGGAAAAAGTTTCAATATCTAATCAACTTTAAGTTTCCACCTGCCCCAATCCAAGTAACCTACATCCTACTGAAAAGCTGGTGAAGTGGCATTTTTGCCCAAACCAAATCAGGTGTTGTTTTTTTAATCAAAAGGGAAGGAATCTAGCAGAGTCAGCATGCCTGCTTGGGTTTTTTTTTCTTAATTTTTTTTTCCTGACAAAAAGCAAAAGTGTCAGAAAACAATAGCTCTTACAGTGGGATAGACTTTCCCAAGAGTCATGGCAAATATCTGCTTGCTCCCTTTTTGTGCTTCTTCCCAAACACCATCAAATGGTTTTTGCAAAGAGTTTTGTGAGACGGTGAAAAGCAGGCAGAAGGGAAAAACGCCCTTCGGTACAGGAGGAAGAAGGAACAGGCTGCAGAACAGGTTTGTCCTGAAACAAAATTGCAACTGGTTAATCAGCTTGCTGGAATCTCAGAAGGAAACCACACACCTTTCTGTTTGAAACTTTGCATCTCTACCCCCAATTCCTGCCCGTTTCCTGCAGACTTAGCTGGCAGTGAGTGGGAAAGCCTCAGCTCTGTTCATTAGTTGTTAGCCTTCGTTAACCACATGTGGACAGGCATGGAGGTGACCCTCTTTAACTCAAGATGTACATCTCTTCAATCACAGAGCCACAATCTTTAGAGAACAGCAAGCACATCTGGAATTCTCAGAGCAGGTCTGGGGCAATCTCACAAAATGGCTGGTGTGTTGGATATGAACACTTGCCAAAAATTTATAAGGAGGCCAACTAGACAGGTTCTTCTTTCTTTCTTTCTTTCTTTCTTTCTTTCTTTCTTTCTTTCTTTCTTTCTTTCTTTCTTTCTTTCTTTCTTTCTTTCTTTCTTTCTTTCTCTTTCTTTCTTTCTTTCCTCTTTCTCTTTCTTTCTGTCTTTCTCTCTCTCTCTCTCTCTTTCCCTTCTTTCTTCTTCTTCTTCTTCTTCTTCTTCTTCTTCTTCTTCTTCTTCTTCTTCTTCTTCTTCTTCTTCTTCTTCTTCTTCTTCTTCTTCTTCTTCTTCTTCTTCTTCTTCTTCTTCCTCCTCCCTCCTCCTCCTCCTCCTCCTCCTCCTTCTCCTTTTCTCCCAGGATACTTTCTACCAACTTGTCTGATTTCTGAGCAGGTGGGCAATCTTTCATTTTGGCTTCAGGACATGAGAATATACACAAAGCTTTGTTGAGTGCATGAAATGAACATTAGGTTGATAATGGCTCTTTGTAGCATAGCCATTTCCTTTTACTTATTTTTGATTAAAGAGTTACTTTAAAGAGCTTGGACCTTGGTAAATGCTAAAAGGCAAATGCAATACAATCATCTGTTCATAAATGAGATGATTATGGCGTTCATTCACAAGCTGATGTCTCTTAGAAGAACCCCCCTGTAGTTTGACTCAAATGCTTTCTTGCTATAACCCCCCCTTTTTATTAAGAACCAGCCTGTCTACCATTTCAGTAACTCTGCTTTTTAATTAGTGATGTTGTAAACATTTAGTGTACACTTGTTTGAGAAATTTTGAAGGAAAGATGATAAATCCTGCAAATTAAGTAAAGAGAAATCATAATTAGAAGATTTTGTTATTTATCCTTCTTTAGCATGGAAACATCTAAAGGCTACCTGTAGGACAAGTGCTTTTGTGTGTGGGTGTGGGTGAGAGAGAGAGAGAGAGAGAGAAAACACAATTTTCTGCTATCTGTGAGTCTTGAAAATGTTCAGATGTTTCTAATACCTGAATGTAAAACTTTATTCCTTAGGTATACAGCTCTCCAACATCTAGCTGAAGCTACCCAATCTATCTTCCATTTTGTTTTTATCCTATCAATTACTTAAAATTATCTCCTCCTTTATAATAATAAAAATTACTCTATTTTGCTTTACTTTAGTTTTCCCAAATGCACCTGTTCCCTAAAGATAGAAACCTATAATTTCGTTGTTTTGTAAGCTGAAAATCAGGGATGACAAGTGTTGTGCTCTCGTCATCCATGAGATTCTCTGATAGAATCCAAGTTGCAAATAGACACCTGAGCCAAATCACTAAAACATAATTTGGATGCCCACAATCTTCTTTCACAGGACTGACAGTATATGTATGACTACTCTTCCACTTCAGCACTATCCATCGCTACCTGAGTTCTGGTAAACTCAAAGAAAGCATGTTATTTTGTGTTGTTTTAAGACAGCATCCTAATTTGGCACCTGAAGTATCTTTATCTCTTTCTTCTCCAGCTTGGTCCCTTCTAGAAGTGTTCTAATTCAGTTCCTCTTTGCTAATTCAGTTTGATTGTGTTTGTATGTGGTATGAATGTGGTTAATTTTAAAATTGTTATTGTATTCTTGTTGTGAGCCGCCCTGGGTCTTCGGAGAAGGGTGGCATATAAGTGTAAATAAACTAAACTCCTATCATCTTCAGCCACCATAGACTCCTGTTTCTGTGTTGCTTTTGGTGGGAACTGAAATATGTCTTTGTAGAGTCCTACTTAACCTGTGGCATTCCAGATGTTCCTGGATCTCAACTCCTAGCAGCTGTAGAAATAGCATGGGAGAGAGTTCAGAAACATCTTTCATGCCTGTTTCTACCCTTCAGAGTTATGATTTGCTACAGGTGCAGGGGTGACTATTAGATGCGTTGAAGTTGGAAAAACCAAAGGAGGGAACACATGCTCAAAATGTTTTGCTATAATAAACACCGCCTTCTCGCCATAGCTATGCACACCAAAATCACAAAATATGGCAATAGCACTTAGACTTATATATTGCTTCACACTGCTTTTACAGCACTCTCTAAGCGGTTTACAGAGCCAGCATTTTGCCTCCCCTCCCAACAATCTGGGTCCTCATTTTACCGACCTGGGAAGGATGGAAATTCTGAGTCAACCTTGACCCCTGTCAGGATCGAACTGCTGACAGTGAGCTGAATTACTGCATTCTAACCCCTGCGCCACCACACAAAATTCAAACCAGTTGCCGAGCATCTGAACGTTGATCACCTGATCATGGGGATGCTGCAAAGGTCGTAACCCTGAAAAACGGTCACAAGTCGCCTTTTTCTAGTGCTGTTGTAACTTTGAATGGTCACTAAATGAACTGTTGTAAATTGAGGAATACCTATACTATTCCCTGTGCTCATAAGAAGCACCTTTCGCTAACGCTACGGTCACACAGGCAATGAAAGCCTCAGCTTGTAATGCATGGCCAAGAGCATTTTCGCCCAGACACTCTTGAGTCTTAAGCCGTCAATCCTAGTGGAATAACATACAAGGGAAAACAGTTGACACTTGCTTTGTTTTGTGTTATTAAACTCCACATCCGTCCCACGTGGACAGACACACCTCTATATCTACAGCTTAAAAACCAGGAATGGGCAATGCTTGTATCAAGTTCAACTAAAACGGTTTGAAAGAGCCAATTCTCAACATCTCCAGATGCAAAAGGGTTCAGTGGAGGAGTGGCAGGAGGTTTTTAAAAGGAGACTGGACAGCCACTTGTCTGAAATGGTATATAGGGTCTCCTGCCTGAGCAGGGGGTTGGACTAGAAGACCTCCAAGGTCCCTTCCAACTTTTATTATTATTATTATTATTATTATTATTATTATTATTATTATTATTATTATTACTACTACTACTACTACTATGGATCATCGCACAGTCAGCCAGATGTTCAGACTGGATTTGGCCGTTTGTCTACCTATCGAGTCCTTACCAAGGACCTGGGATAGGCAGATGTGGATGTTTGATGGTATTACAGATCTCGTCGCAGGATGGAAGCAGTTCCTAGTAAGGCTGCCTTTTGCAATTGATTAATAGCGAATTTGTCAATGCCAATGGTGTTCAAGTGGTGCTCCAGTTGTTTTGGGATTGCACCCAAGGCGCCTATGACTATTGGTACTACCCTTGCTTGCTTTTGCCACAGTCTTTCTATTTCTATTTATAGGTCTTTGTATTTTGTTATCTTCTCCAGTTCTTTCTTGTCTATTCTGCTGTCTCCAGGAACTGCCACATCCACTATCCAGACTTTTTTGTCTTTCTTATCGACAATTGTTAAGTCCTGGATGTTATATTATTATTATTATTATTATTATTATTATTATTATTATTATTATTATTATTATTATTATTATTACTACTACTACTACTACTACTACTACTACTACTACTACCTTACACCATTCCAGTCAAATACGTCCCATTGATGTGCACCTACAACTCTTTCTCTTTTCTCCACCTGAGATGCTCACCTCCACCTACTGAGCAGTTTTTCTGCACCTAAAATCTTATTAGCTGAGCTTGAAAAGCTAAGCGTGGCTGGACAACATCTGGAGAGAACTCCCAAGAAATCCGAGGATTCTAAACAAACATTTTATTAATTTGTTTCTTTGCTTATTTCCTGCCTTTGTTGTTTTTTTAATAACTCAAGGGGGCAAACATATCTAATACTCTTTCCTCCTACTTTATATTTATTTATTGGTATTTGTTATCTTTACAAATAACTCAAGTTGGCAAACATATCCAACACACCTTCCTCCTCCTATTTTGCCCAGAACGACAGCCCTGTGAGGTGGGTTGGGCTAAGAGTGGGACTGGCCCAACATCACCCAGCCAGCTTTCACGGCTAAGGCAGGACTAGAACTCAGAGTCTTCTGGTTTCCAGGTCAGCACCTTCACCACTAGACCAAACTTTAAAAAAAACAAAAGCAAAACGAAGCAAAACACAACTCTTGGCAAGAGATACACAATGTTTTACTCTTGCCAAAGAACCACATGGCCCTGTCCATGTAGACAGCAGGAATCAAGCTTGATATGAAGGAGTTGTTTTTTTACTTTAAATCAGAGAAATCCTCTTCCCAAAGAAACATCTCTACGTTTGCACCCCTTTCATTCGGGATACACCATAAAACAGGGAAATCCACACCTTGTTTTGAGAGATTGTGCGCTTGTCAGCATAAAGGAGCAGTATCTGATGTATTGAAACGTCTTCTAATGTGGACCTGACCTTACATCAACTCCTATTTTGAGACAGGTTTCCGTCTTTTCAATTCTCCATCAACAGACAAGAAGATCCTCAGTGGGGATTAAAAGAACCAGGGAGAATTAGCTGACACCGTTTAAATAAAATATACACGGTCAATAAAAAAGCACAAGCATCTTCACAGCCAGCTTGGAAGCTGAACAAGATCTCCGAATAAACAGAGGCGCGTAGATACACTAGAAAACATTTCCAACAATGCAAAATAGAGACTAGCCATTTTCTATCCCTCTGCCAACAGATGCCCGGACAGGTGATTGTCTAGACTCAGTGTGAACAGAAACAAGGAGAGGGAACCAGCCTAGAACTGCCTTGCGTAAATCAAGCTGCCCTTGCTGCTAAGAAAAGCCTCCTTAACACAGGGGGTCTTCGACTTACGATGACAACGGAGCCCAATGTTTTCAAAGCTAAGCAAGAAGGTTGGGTTGTGCCCCGTTTTACGACTTTTGCGACAGTTGCTAAGCAAATCACTGCGATTGTGAAGTGAATTATGCGGTTGTGAAATGAATCCGGCTTCCCCCGTGGACTCTCCTTGTTGGAAGCCAGCTGGGAAAGTTGCAAATGGTGATCGCGCGGACCCTGGGACTTTGCAACTGCTGTAAATACGTGCCCGTCATAAATTCAGTGCCAAGCGCCTGAATTGTGACCACATGTTGAGGTGTACTTGTACTTCTTTCTGATAAGCACAAAGACATGTGTTTGCAAGTCTTCAGACTGTGCATTCCCATGGATACTCTTGCCGATCTCAAGGTTCACGGTGTTTTCTGAAGGAGCCTGTGTGTTTACAATGCAAAGTATACAGTGTCACTCCCATTGTTCAGGTTAACTAATTCCACAAAAATCCGGCTTCGTTACCAGGACAAAGAGCAATCTGCTTACACCCTGCAGAGGGTGGGGCTCACTTGACTGCTTTTTCTTGGTCTGCTCAAAGTCTGCTCACTTGAATCGCCTGGAGGTCCACTTTCCCTTTCTAAACCCGTGCTCGCAGGACCAGACGTTGTTATGATACATGTCATTTTTTCCTGTCCAAAGTCATGCATTGTATTTGGCCTTTTGGGGGACCCTTGCCAAGAACAGTAACATTCCTGGAAAACTCTGGAGTCCTTGGTGCTCTCTGAGCTTGGGTTTTTTTGTTTTTTGTTTTGGCAAACCTTTCATTCATTCTCTAGCAGAGAGCAAACCACGCTCCCTTCTCACCCTGATGATGTTATCTAGTTGGGTCATGAAATGTCTGCAAAGAAACAACCAAGCTCAGAGGACACCAAGGACCCCATCATCATCATCACCATCATCATCATCCTTCCTGCAAACCCCACTCCCTTCTAGCACTGATGATGCTACCTAGTTGGGTCATGAAATGTCTGCAAGAAGACAGCCAAGCTCAGACAGCATGAAGGACCCCACAGTTCTCCTCCTTCTCCTTCTCCTCCTCTTCCTCCTTCTCTTTCCTGCCACACTCCCTTCTAGCACTGATGATGCTACCTAGTTGGGTCATGAAACGTCTTCAAGAAAACAACCAAGCTCAGAGGGTACCAAGGACGCCACTGTTCAACCCTGAGCTACTAATATTGTCTTCTATTGGTACAGATCATCCTTGACTTACAATGGTTCACTTGTGACCATTTAGAGTTAAATGAAAAAAAGTGACCTGTCCATTTTTCATAGTCACAAACTTTGCAGCCTCCCCATGATTGTGTGATCAAAATTCAGATGCTTGGCAACTGACTCATCCTTATGACAGTTGCAGCATCCCCGGGTCATGTGATCCCCTTCTGCAACCTTTTGATAAGCAAAGTCAATGGAGAAAGCCAGATTCACTTAACAAGCAGGTTACTAATTTAGTAACTTCGGTGATTCACTTAAGAACTGTGGCAAGAAAGGTCGTACAATGGGGCAAAACTCACTTAACAAATGCCTCACTGAGCAACATAAATTTGGGGCTCAGTTGTGGTTGTAACACACGGACTACCTGTATTCCTAAAAGCTGCCCTTACTTTAGCACACTGACTTTTGCACAGCCTCCTGATTCTGTTCTTCAGACTTGGCAAAGGTATCCTGAAATGGTCAAGAACGTCCGTTGTTGTATTTGTGTTAAACAATAGATCAGCGATGGCGAACCTTTTAGAGACCGAGTGCCCAAACTGCAACCCAAAACCCACTTATGCATCGTCGGGTGCTGGGTGGGTGTGGCCCATTGGGTGGGCGTGGCTGCGGAGGTAACGGCAGACTGGGTGGGACTAAAAAGTTCAATCAATCAATTCCAACTTTGCGAGGTCTTTTTTTTCCCACGAGAAGTTGAAATTAACTCATTGAACCTTTTTTTTTTTTTTGCACATGGCGGTGGAGGCCTAAAGCGAAAAGGTTTTATAAAACCCAGCTGAAGGCCTAGGACTGGGGCGACGGCGCGTGTGCCCACAGAGAGGGCTCTGAGTGCCGCCTCTGGCACCCGTGCCATAGGTTCGCCACCACTGCAATAAATGGTCTTGAATCACTTTGGTGTACATATCACATTGTACCCGAAGATGCCTGGAGTTTGGTTTTGGCTTAGCGTGTCCATGTGAATTCAGCAATCTGGGTTTGAAAACCATTTGTGAAGCTAGTTGGCTGATTCAACAAGTGTTTAAGAACTTAAATGTGTGAACTCAAGTCACTGTGGCCTCATAAAGCAAGGGGACCAGAGAAGGCAAGCTTTTTCAAGACTGTATTAACCTTTGAAGTGGGGTGGAGGGGAGAATGATTTATAGTTTGTGATTTTCATCATGCATTAATTAGCTTATTCACTGGGGCTTCTTCTGTGCAATACAACTTGTTTTTTTTTTTAAATCATAGCATAATTTAATTTGTGTACCCAGCCAACTGTGGCCTTTCCCATTATTCACAATTACAACAATCCGTGACTTGGTACAGCAGGCGAAGGTGGACAAATCCGCTGAGGGTGGGTAAACTTAAGTTGCAATTGGTGATAACAGGATACTGTCTAATAAAAAGTATTGAACGTAATTACGGTGTGTTGCTTAAGAAGTGTGACTGAGAAGGAGGCAGGGAGAGAAAAGAATGGCAAAGTATATTTAAGCTGCTTCAGCTGTCTTTGGTTGAAAGAAGCAGGGCAAGATCTAACTTGCAGCCAGAATACTCATTTTGGAATAATTTCCAAACCACCAAAACTCACTTTGCAGTCTTAACTGGTTTTTCGTGAAATTTATCCAACTGGAGAGTGAAAGAATAGAAATATATCATATCTAATGCCTCCTCCCTCCCTCCCTCCTTCCCCCCTCAAAATACTTCAGTTTTTCCAGAGGCTTCTGTTCTCCTGTAATTAAGGGTGATTCAGCTCAGCATGAAGAGAGGGGGAAAAAAAAACACCAGCAGCCTTGAAACAACACAGCATATTCAGGTCTATTTTCCAGACAGATACTTGTCAAAGAAACAGCAACCTAGTAACCCGGTTTACCTCCTCAGCAAATCCACTTGCAGTGATTCAAAGGAGATGCAACCCCCCCCTCACATTCAACAAAGCTTTGCAACTGCATTTATCTACTTTCAATTTTTTCCTCCAGTTTCCAGCCCTGAGCATGGAAAGACACACAGGAAGAAAAAGGGTTAGCAAATATTTACGTTCACATGTGATTAGAACTAAGTTAGCCAAGCTATTCCTCGTGTTTAGAATAACCCACAGAAAAGGAGCAACGTTATTCCGCAAGGACGTCCGAGAGAAAAGTACCGGACAAATTCATACATCGTTCTAAGCCAGAACAGACCAATCACGTGATATTCTACCAAGCATGAAATCCAACTTCCTAAAACTCTAAGTCAGCCTTCTTCAACCTGGTGTCTCCTAGATGAGTAAGATTTACTGAATTGGATTTGTACAGCCATCCATCTCATAGGCATGTATAATAAAACAATCTATTAAAAACCATTACAAGCAATACAGTTAAATTAAAAAGATGATGAAAAACACTGGCTGAGGAATTCTGGGAGTTGAAGTCCACAGGTCATAAAAGTGCCAAGTTTGAAGACCCCTGGGTTAAGCGATGGGAAACAGCTACTCACTCCTGGGAAAGTGGGAAGTGTGAACAAGAATTTCGGAATAGCCTTGACCTTGATTCAACACCATTCTTGTCAGCTTCTGAAATTCTGCTATTCAATGCCACATCAATAAAGTGAAATTTTGGAAATCTACCTGGTCTCGTTTTCCTAATCTGGCCTACCTTAAAAGGCTGGCCATCATTAAAAACAAGGAGATTAAATCAAATCAACACTATTAAAATGTGTTGAACTTAATTAAGCCTTTCCCATATGCTTTGGGATATCTTGCTGTGGTCTGGCTCCTGTACAACTTTGCTGCAGTCTCCAATCTTTCCGGCACCAAGGATTGGTTTGAGAAGAAAAATAGTCTTCCCAAGACTGGGGACAGGGGGAAGGAGAGGATGGTTTTGTGCGCAACCTACCGGTAGATCATACATATGTGCAGATGAAGCTTTACTCGCTTGCCTGACACTTGCATAGCCCGGTTCCTAACAGTCCCCACACAACGGTACTGGTCCGTGGCCCAGGGGTTGAAGGACTCCTGCTGCAGAGGATGCTAAATTCCCGTTACACGTTTCAGAAGTTTATTACAATCCTTGAAAGCTTCCAAACCAAACTGCCACACAACTCATCTAAGCTCATCTAAAAAAATTCCCAAGTGAATTTGCACATGCAGATTTGTCACTGTGTTCAACAACTAATCAGTTAAGCAACTAATATAGTCATCTATATCTAAATGGGTCAACATGAACTTGCTAACTGAACGTTCCAGTCGTAATCATTGTTAGCAATGACTTAGGACATCCAAGTTTTTAAAATAGCTCACGCACTGGTTTACATTCACACAATACCAAGCCAGGATTTTCAATAATAAAAAGATTCTCTGGACAAGTCATAGAGGAGTGGTTGACAGGTAACACAAAGAGTTGGTACATATCAGGTAGACACCAAAGAGACACTCCCTAGGATGATGAAAGACTGGGCACATGGTGGTAAACTAGTAATTTATAGTGAAGGAGAGGTGTTTTAGCTACGAACTGTCCTCACATTTGCACTTTCTAACTGTACCAACTTCTAGCATTCATCACTGGTCAACTAAACACCATTGACAGTGATCATTCCACACCACTAAGCTAGGCTTGATTTAACCCCCTTTACTGAATAAAACGTCAGTTGGCTACGTTCACAAACCCTGGCTTAACTGCAGTTCAGATTGGCTGCAAACGCCACGGTGGGGTTCAAAAGAAAGGAAAGCAAACGGCGCATGGGTTTAGGGTTAACTGGTTGAACTCAGCCGCTGCAGGCCCCATCCAATGTGGCCGCACACGTGGCAGATGGTGCCAGCCAGCCTTGGTGTAGAATAAACATGCTTTACTTGGCAGGGGTGAACAACTGCAGTTGCTTGACAATTTTCAAAGTGCAAGTCTCCTCTTTGCTTGATTGCATCAGTCGGAGCCCTGCTCCCTGCATTCACAAGTTAACCCTCACCTGTTGGAGAACCCGATCCAGAGGTTCTGCTTTGGTCAAGCTTTCGGGGGTTAACCCTGTCAGTTCTCGGCAAGGCTCGCTTAGTTCCAAACTGTCTGCTTTCACCAGGCATTTGTGCAGCGTCCCTACCTGAAAATGTTTAACAAAGAGAGCAGAGGGAAAGGGGGCGGGGAAAGAGAAAAGTAAAACTCCAGGAACTGGATGGAGGGACTGTAGAAATAATGTGTATTAAAAGGAGACTAGAACCACAGCTGGCCCCATCGAAAGGGGAAGGGATGGCTCCAGATGCAGTTGCTAATTTTGAAAACATCCCATCTCGTTGCCTTCAAGGAGACTCACAGCCTTCCCATAAAAATATAGATTATTTTTAAGAGACCCGGCTGCAATTCTTGCATCATTCTAGTGTAGTGGGGGAAAAAAATCAGATGATCCCATCAGAATGGACTCGATTTAGGGATCCCAGGGGCAGCCTTTGACCCTCCCTCTGTGATTTTTTTTTTCAAATTATTCCTCTGAAATTCATTTTGGGGCGGGGGCGGGGACGAATAAACAGAGGGATTGGACCTAGTTCTTTTGGGTTGCATAAAAACAGGTTTTCCTCCCACTCCAGTTTAATTCCCCGTATCAAGCGACAGGTTTCCCAAGCAAACATGCAGGCCTGATTTCAAACACAGGAACAAAAAGGTACATATCCAATATCCCAAACACGGTTAAAAGGTCAGTTTTTACGAGAAGTCTTTAGAGTCTCTAAAATGTTTCTACTGACCGAGAACAAGGGGGTAAGGAGATTTAATTCTTTAGCAATCTGGATTTTTGTAATCTGGATTTGGCTCTCCCCATCAATTTCAAGGGGAAAGTTTGAACTGAGCTTTCATTGATTGCACCCTGGTCCAAACTTAATAGTTTCTCCCTGCTTTCTCCCATCCCACCAGCCCCCACCACCCCCAAGCCAAATTTGGGGGAGAAAAGCAAAGCTTATTTCAGCCCTGTTTGCTCAAGCAGAAATCCCACTAGGATGGCTGAAAGGAGAGAGAAGAGGGATCTCAGTTAAATGCATTCACCTCTTTCCTTTTCCTTCCTCTCTTTTGCAAATTGCCCAACAGCGTATGAAGAGTTTGGGAAGTCATACCTTCTTGCTGGGAAGATCCACAACTTGCCACACCAACAGAATTAGTTCCCTCTCATCGGACCCCAGCTTAGCCCCATTTCCACCAGCGGTTGCCCCAAACAAGACCACCAAACAGTCACTGTGCGGAGAAGAAGCCGTCATGACCACAGAGGGGGGGGAACAGCTACAATCAAAAGCAGAGGTAAAGGAGGGGGGGAAAGGAGGAAGAGAGAAGGAAGAGAGAGAAAAAAGAAAAAAGAAAAAAGGAGAGAGAGAAAGAGAGAAAAAGTATAAAACAAGCCAAACACAAAAACTTACAAATAAAGGGCACCCCTTTCCCCAAGTGATCAAAGGGAAGATATAAAAAGGACAATCTCAGAAAAGCCAGAACTATGGGGAAGGGGAACAGGGTGAAGGTAGCTAAGATTCAAATAATATCTAATAAAGGGATAAAAAAGTGTTATCTATTTGCCGTTGTACCTGGATTTTAGGTGAACTCTTTCTCCCCAGGTCTAACTGGGGGATAAAATTTAACAAGCAGTCCGTTTGTCTCCCTCTGACATCATGGCAGGAACCCAGCCTAGGTTTAAAAAAAAAAAATCTTTTTTTCCTAGCTCTCTTTTTCCTAAGTTACCTGCCCCTCGGTGGAAGCACATGACCTGAGTCAATTTCCCAACAGGCGAGGCCATTGGGCCTGCAGGAAAGGTAGAGGTGGGACCTGGAATAAAATCCACGCCCAGCTGCATCTACCTGATTGGGTTTGTGTGTGTTTGGTTGGAGAGGGAGGGAGGGAGGGAGACAAGAGAGATCAAGAGAGAAACTCCCTTTCTCAATTTTAACTTTAATTTCAGGAAGCGCCTTAACCTGTTCTGATTTTTTTCCCCTCCCTCTCGCTCTTTCTCTCTCTCTCTCTCTCTCTCTCTCCTCTATTTCAGGAGTTCTCTATCAGCAGGTGGAATGCAAACTCCTGTCCAAAATGCACAAGCTCCAGTGATGGGATTCAGCCAGTTTGCACCCCTTTGGCAGAACCAGTAGCTCATTTTTCATTGCCCAGGCCCAGACTGGACTTCCAGAAGTGGCACCCACACAGAGAACCGGTTGTTCACCTATTTGAATCCCACTGTTGACGAGCTCCCTCCAAAGGTTTTTGGTTCCAGATATTTTGTGTTTGGCTCCTCTCTGGTCACCTGCCTATTTCGGTCACCTGAAACGTAGGAGCCGTTCTCTTTGGATCGCAAGGAATGTGTCCAAAATCGTTGAAGTGAAGAGTCCATTTTATAAAGCCGTAGGAGTTATAACCGGATCCTCCACAGGGCAAAACTCCCACAAAATGAAATGTCCCTGCTGATGTGAGTCAAAAGCCACAATCTCAAGTTCTAAGGCTAGTTTTCTGGGTTTATGGAGAAGCAAAACATTTTGGGGTTGAAGAAAACCAGCTTCTGAAGCAGTGTTTTTCAAACGTGGAACTTTAAGAATTCTGGAGTTGAAGTCCACACATCTTAAGAGTTGCCATGTTTGGAAAACAAGATTCTAAAGAATAGTGACCAACTGGACAAGTCTTCCAAATGCATTGGCAGATCACCAATGTCTATGAAAAACAAACAAACCGTTACCTGTTTAAATTTCAATTCCCTTTTAAAATGAATCTCAGCAGAAAATCTGTCTTTATTAAAAGCAGCTACACTGTATGAGCCACAGACCACAGAGCCCTATCTATTTAGACCTGCATTTCTCTTCCTAAACTCTTAACAATGAAGCCCCTTGGAAAAATTCACATTTTGCATGCAAGAGATTACGCTAAATCTTCATACCTCAAGGTATGAATCTTGAGATCAGATTCTAGAAACATCCTCTGGAATTAACAGGTATTGAAAGAAAACACCCAGGTGGAAATCTTTAAAGCAGCCCCCATTTCAGTGGGCCCTCTACAACTGCTTTGAAGAATTGCAAACGGGTACAAGTGTCTCACTTAACGACTGCTTGTTCAGTGACAGTTCAGAGTTACAACAGGGCTGAACTGGTGGGATTTACAACTGTTCCTCTCAGTTGTGGCTGTTGCACCATCCCCATAGCCACAGGGTTGTGATTTTGGCATTTGTAAGTTGTGGTCCTCAACTTACAACCACCACTGAGCCCAAATGTTTTGTTGCTAAGCAAAACAGTTGTTAAATGAGCTTTGCTCCCTTTTACCACTTTCTTTCCACAAATTGTTAAGTGAATCCCTGCGATTGTTAAGTTAGTAACTGCTGGAATTGCAGGTGAAGTGATATAAAGTTGCATGTAATGGTTGAGCCACTCAGCAACAGAATTTCTGGTCCCAATTACCATTGTTAAGCAAGGTCTACTTGTACTATCCCACACAACCCACAACACAGAATCCAATTTGAAGCATTGCACAACCTCACTATATCCTGCCTGAGTGAAAAGTGAGATGAGTCTAATAAATAAACACATAATAAATATTCTACGCTTTGCTGCTGTTGTAGCTTCCCGTTTTATGTTTTAAGGTGAACTCTATTTTTTTTAAGTGAAGCAAACAAGCTACTTAGAGAAATAGGTGAATTGTGCATACATTTTGTTTATAAATCTTCCAAATAAATAAGCAGAGAAATGGCAATAGAGTAGCTAAATACTCTAAAGGTGGAGGAACTTTCATCTCAATTTCAGAATCCTTCTTGTGAGTTACTATCTTAATTCTCTATCTTGGGGTTATAAAGGGAGTCTTGCTTAATTTAGCTGTAGGTAAATATCTTTCTAGAGATGGTCACAATGTAACAGAAATACTATATAAATAATTTCAGGCAAATTGGCAGACCTCCTCTTCATTTGTCATTATTTATTATATAAAATCTGAAAAGTTGCTTTCCTTCACAAAGGTGTGGGTAGGTCACATATATCTTAGAAAATAGAAAGTACCACAAAAATTTAATAATAGGGTGCTTCCTTACATTTGCTGTAAGTGGCTCCCCTTCTCAATTAAAAAACAGGAAATTAAAATGAAGGAAAGCACCCTTCATGGCTGGAATGGAGGGCAGGAAGCCATTTCACCTAATTTGCCTTCTGGGAAAATGGAAACCGGCCATATCCATCCTGGCAGCCATTTTGTGTGGGTACCAACCAGCCTTCCTAGCAGCCCTTTTGGGAAAACCTCCACTTCTCATCCCCCAAAGTCCAAAGGGACCAAATAATAGAAAAAAAATGAGGTTGCCTGAATCACAGCTTACAGGAAAAGACTCCTCACAATTGGAGAAGCTGAAAGAAAACAAGAACCTGGGACCCTAAAAGGGCCAGTGACGATTTGAAAGACGTCCAAGTATTCTGTTTATATGATGCTCAAGCTAAAACTGAGGTTGTTTGTTGGTCCAGAGATGGGTGGTGGTGTGAGTCTGCCTTACCTGGCTGGGGGAATACCTGTCCCTTGAGTGGAAATTAATGGCCTTCAAGACCTAAGAAAATGGAAGTGTGTGCCTGGAACACACAGGTCATTTGCACAGGTGGGCTGTGAAGGGAGTCTGCAAAATGCCTTTAACAGCAGCTGCTTTGTTATCTGGTCCAAGGTGGGCAGGGTGAAGAGGAAAACAGTCCATTGTATTGTATTGGGGAGGGGGAGATTGGTATAGCAAGCAGCCATCTTGGAGGGGGCTAGGAATAAGGCGGACAGATTCAATTTGCTTTGCACTTTCCCCAGAAATTTCCTTCTCCTGTATAGGCAGTCCTCAACTTACAACCATTCATTTAGTGACTTTTCCTCAGCCAGCCAAGTTTGGAGACCCCTGCTCTACTATATTGTGATAGGTCAGTGTTTCTCAAGCTGAGCAATTTTAAGCATGGCTGGGGAATTCTGGGAGTTGAAGTCCACGTGTCTTAAAGTCACTGGGTTTGAGAAACACTGATAGAGACCACCGTAATAGAATCTTGAAAGAATGACTGTTTATTTATATCCCTTTATTATTTTCCTAAATAACTCAAGGCTGCAAATATACTGAATGTTCTTTCCTCCTCTTTTCCCCACTACAACCCTGTGAGGTGGGTTGGTCTGAGAGTGTGTGACTGGCCCAAGGTCATCCAGTTGGCTTTTATGGCTAAGGTGGGACTAAACCTCACCACCTCCTGGTTTTTGGCTTGATTCCTTAACTGCTAGTCCAAACTGTTTCTGTTTATGTTTCCCTCCTTTTTATACCAAAGAGAATCAAGGCAATGCAATCTTGAGCTTCTTTGCTATGCTTTCCTGTTTTCCCAGGTTAAGCTCATGATCACCACATATTTTCTCCAAGGTTATTTCTGTACTCCTCTACCCCAGCTATCTAGCATATCTAAAGAATTCTGCAAAAGGATCAGTACTGTTGGTGGTTATTAAGGCTTTCAGACATATATCCAACAGGTAGAGCTTTGGCTGAAGTCACCTCCATCTTGAATTTCATGATTATATCCTGCAAACACTCAGTCAGATTTCAGACTATCTTTTGGGATGAACTTTGCTTTTAATTATAGCATTTGCATTATAAAAACAGATTTTTAAATTATTGCTTCCCCTGCTTTTAATTAAAGAATATATTGTTCTCTTTTAATAGATCTTTCTGGCTCCTTTGGGAGAAAGACCAGATTACAAATAAAGAACAATGCAAATTAATTCAGGATCCAAGCATCAAAGACCAAGGCAATTCTTTATGAGAGGAAAGTTGGAGCAGACAATTGTAAGTTATACATAATAGTAAAAAAAAACTAAAAAAATTAAAAATTTAGAGCCAATAGATCAGGAGTCTTCAAAGTTGGCTCTTTTATGACTTGTGGACTTCAACTCCCAGAATTCCTAAGCCAGGCATGCTGGCTGAGGAATTCTGGGAGTTGAAGTCTACAAGTCATAAAAGGGTCAAGTTTGAAGACCCCTGCAATAGATGAAATAATGTTTTTGCTTTTCTGAAAATGGAGTAGCTTGTTGTCTATTGTGAAATGAATCTTTGTCAAAAGGAGCTAATTATATGTACATATAAGAGTGTGTATTGGTTCACTGTTAGAAGTTGTCATTGACTTACAATTGTTTAGTGACTGTTTGAAGTTCCGATGGCGCTGGAGAAAGCCCACTTCTTTATAGTCAACAATTCAGCCAGGTCCAATGTGTTGGAAAACCCACAGTACCTAAAGAATTTGGGATTCTCGACTAAGTGGATTCATTTTGGTTGCTTTGATGGAAAGTATTTCATCTCTGTGTCATTTCAAACACAAATGTTCCTTGATTCATGACCAGAGACGTTATTAAATGAATCATGCCACTGTTAAGCAAATCCACCTTCCTTCATTTCCCAGAAGCTGACTGGGAAAATGGCAAATTTTGATCACGTGACCCAGAACGCTACAGTCATGATAAATACATGCCAGTGGCCAAGTACCTAAATTTTGATCACATGATTTTAGGGATGCTGTGAAGGTCATAAGTAAGCGGACAAGTCACATCCCATTTTTTCAATGCCGGTGTAACTTTGAATACTTGCTAAATGAAAGTTGTGAAACGGGGACTCCCCTACCAAACTATATTTTCAATGGTCCTCCTATTGGCCAATTCCCCCCCCCTAAACCTAGATTATCGGCCATTCTCTTCCATGGGTTGTCACTTTCCATCTTGACATTTTTCTCAAGTTGTCGTGGTATAAAATACCACTTTCTGTAATGATACTGGATAGTGTCTGAATCAGGGATGCATTTTTGCAGTGATGTGGGATTCCAGGCGCTCAGAGCGAGCAAAGTTTAAATGAAACTGGGATTTTGCCAAAGAAAAGACTTTTTCTTGCTTTAACATGACTTGTTTTGGTCATATTTGTAGAAACTTCTTGTTTTCAGGTTATAACCCAAGTCATTAGTGCGTGGTGATAATTGATTTAATTGCCTATAGCTAAACTTTCAAAGCATCATTCTGCTTAATGATATTCCTTTATGTTCTGCCTTTCCCCCTTCTTCCAAACAGAATGAATGATTGAGCAGAATGAAACTGAAATGTTCAGACCTGTTATAGTGTTGTTCTATGAGATTTGAGCATTGTCAGAATAAATGTGCTACTTTTGAGATATTTACTCCCCCCCCTTTGCTTTAAATCAGGGGTCTCCAATCTCCGCAATTTAAAGACTTGTGGACTTCAACTCCCAGAATTTCTCAGCCAACGTTCCCAAGTTGCTTTAAATTATACAGGACTAGGAGGGAGAATTCTGCCTGAATCCCATCTAACTTGGTGGCACCTTTGAGTTTGTTGTCTGTGTGTTCTGTGCCCCAGATTACTTCCTTACTTTCTTGAGAAGAACTGATCTTGCATAGACTTTCACAACAAGCAGGGGTGGCAGGCAGGAGTTGTAGGTAACAAGGGAGAAAGGGCGGAGTTTGGGAAAAGTTCAGGTGAGCTGGCCTCAGGTATTTTCAGGAAAGGGGCAATCAAGGGCAAGAATGTGTTTGGAAAGAACAGCATGAATCCGTGGTGGGATTTTATTAGTCAAGGAACGACACGACAATATTGACTTTTTTTTTCAAATGCTAAGTATATGCACAACAGATGCAGAATATGGTGTCCCTTGCTCCTCTCTCCCAGAATCCTATTTAATAGAAGGACATGCCCTGACCTGGCCTTGCCAGATGTCCTCAGTTGCCAGCTCCACACCCACCCACTTTAGCACATAGTTTGGCTTTGAAGATCACACAGATCACGCACAAAGCTTTGGTTGTGAAAGCAAAGCAAAGAAACCACAGCATTTTGGTACCCGAGTCGAAAATGCCCCATAAAACCTTTTTCTTGGCTCTGCTAGCATATGACACAGCCTCTGGCATTCTCTCACCGGGCTGGGACTTCTCAGATTTACATCCAGCAAGAGCCACAGGTTGGGAAAAGTGAAATAACAAAGGAAAGGTGAAGTCTTCCTTCCAAGAGCTGTCCTTTGTGCAACAGAAGTTTGCAACAGATCAAACCTTTGGTCACAGCAGGCTGTTCTGAACGCAATTCTGAACCTGGCCAAGCCCATTCCATCCATGGTCCTTGTTTATTCTGTTCGACTCTTTGCCTGACTGATGTTCTCTGTTCAATCCCCCAGCTGGCATTCTCGTTTGCTCAGTGGTGGGCAATCTTTGAGAATCAGTCAGGAGCAATTAGCAGAAGTGGGTAGGGAAGAATTACATCTGAGAAGATAGAATGGGGGGGACGGTTACAAGTCCTCCCCAGGCATCCACTTTTGCTCATCCTCCTTCTCCCACCGACTGTTTTAGGTTGGCCCTAAAGGGAGTAACATCAGACACACCCACAGATCCTGGTGGAAAGAAGCTGATAACACATTGAATGAAAATGTAGCTTCTTTCTGAAAGACCAATCCTTTTGAAGACTTAATAGTTATATTAAGTTGGTCTTCTGAAGCCAGGTTTCCTTCAGAGGGATTGGGACTCTAATCCTAATGGCGTCAATTCTTCAGAGTTGGTCAAGTCAACAGATTTATTTATTTACTCCTCAGGCTTATTTTCCACTTTTCCTCCAGGAACTCCAGTGGATTTGCATGGGACTCTTTCTTCATTTGCAATTCTGGGAAGTAGACTGAGCTAAGAAAGAGGGATTGGCCCAAAATTACTCCAAGAACTTCTATGACTCCGGGTGAACTGGACTCAGATATTCCAACATCTTTAAAAGGAGAGTGGAAACGGGAGAGGAAAACAACTCTGCATTCCCTGCTTTAGATTTCAACAGAGTAGATTTATTTGGGATTATAGATAGTTTATCAGTTAATGCTTGGGGAGGAGACCAGTAAGAAACCCCATGATAGTAGACTAGATTGGGAAATGAAAAAAAAATTCTGTGAAGACAGTAATGTCAAGCCACTTCTAGATGGTTGTGAACAAAATGGCAGGAATCGGCCGGTCACTGAGAGTTAGTTAAACTCAGCTTGAAGGAGACTTTATCTTCTAAGTTTACTGTGCCCTAGTTGCCATGGGAATGTTTGAGAGGCAGCCACACCTTTGTGAACACCACCCAGGTGACTCAGAAAGAGCAAAGCAAACTGCACAGGTTGACCTCATAAAATCTCAGCAGGCAAAAGGGTAGGTCCCAGTGATTGGCTATGGAAGTTTAATAAGGAAACCTAGCATGGAAAGCAGAGTTTTCCAGAGGCCAACTTTCAAACATGGTCTTCTTGGAATATTCTTGGTACCTTGCTCAATAGTAGTAACTGTGAGAAGGATTTCTGAATCCTAGTGGACAATCACTTAAATATGAACCACCCGTGTGCTGCAGCTGCCAAAAAAGCCAACACAGTTCTAGGCTGCATTAACAGAGGGATAGAATCAAGATCACGTGAAGTATTAATACCACTTTACAAGGCCTTGGTAAGGCCACACTTGGAGTACTGCATCCGGTTTTGGTCACCACGATGTAAAAAAGATGTTGAGACTCTAGAAAGAGTATAGAGAAGAGCAACAAAGATGATCAGGGGACTGGAGGCTAGAACATATAAGTAACGGTTGCTGGAATTGGGTATGTCTAGTTTAATGAAGAGAAGGACGAGGGGGGACAGGATAGCAGTGTTCCAATATCTCAGGGGCTGCCCCAAAGAAGAGGAAGTCAAGCTATTCTCCAAAGCGACTGAAGGCAGGACAAGAAGCAACGGATGGAAACTAATCAAGGAGAGAAGCAACCTAGAACTAAGGAGAAACTTCCTGACAGTGAGAACAATTAACCAGTGGAACAACCTGCCTCCAGAAGCGGTGAATGCACCAACATTGGAAGTTTTTAAGAAGAAACTGGACAGCCATTTGTCAGAAATGCTATAGGGTTTCCTGCCTGAGCAGGGGGTTGGACTAGATGACCTTCAAGGTCCCTTCCAACATTATTATTATTATTATTGTTGTTGTTGTTATTATTATTACATTGAGCAGAGTCATATTTTGAAAAAGAATTTAAATTTTAGCAGGACAAAAAGTGGGAAGGAGAAGCAGAAATCAAATGTACCAATAGGCAAGGAGATACTTGGACCAACAGTAATAATTGTGAAAAGAAGGCAGTTGATTCACCTGAGTAGGAACCAACGGGATTAACGTCACTGTAAAAAACAACAAATGCAATTTTGGAGGTGTTTCAAAAAGAGTTCAGTTTCCAAACCGTGGAAAATAATAGTTCCATTTTTATGTTGTACAGAACCAAACCCCACCTCTGTTTTAAGAAGAGGATTTATTTTAGAGACACCCAGAACCAGAGATAGGGATAGATGCCTTCTTAGTTGTACCAAGTACGAAACCAGTAGGGCTGGAAGCATTTTGGCATTCTTGGCTTAGGGTTAGAAAACTAACAATTCCCTGGTCATAATTAAGGAAGTTCCCACCCTTGTGAGCTTCTGAAAGTCTTGGAAGACCAGCCCTTTCTCCCTGGCCTTGGGGTAGGGTGGTTTCAGAGCCCACCTCAGTTATTCCTGTGTGTATTGTAATTTTTTTTAAAAAAATGTCGATGTGCATGTTTTTTTCTTTATTCCTCTGGTCTTCTTATTGTTAAGTCTAAGTTGTCTACAGTTGCCTTGAGTTGGGCAGCTTCTAAACGAAACAAAAGGAAAGAGAAGGTCCAATCAGGAGGATATAATGGGATCTTAATTTACCTCTGTCATAAATCATTCCAATAATGTGGTCTCGTATTTAGCTGGACATTGAGAATAACTGACACTCCTCTTCACAACTGGTCCATTCAGTTGAGAGGTCCAGAGGTTGCCAAGTTCTGCTCCAAAGCTCTTGTGATTTTGGCACAGCTTTGCTGGTCAACCAGATAAGTAGATTTTGGAGGTCTATGTATGCCTCCTCTTGATTCTTGGTGATTAGTTGCCTCAATTCTCTAGACTTGATTTTTGTAAGTGGTTGGATATTGCCTTCTTCTTCCTAAGGTTGAGCAATAGGGAAGTTGGCTTTGTGAGTAAGGCAAAACTAGAATTCACCATCTCCTGGTTACTAGCCTGGTGTCTTCACCACTAATGCCAAAATGAGCCTCCTATTCCTAGATGTTTTTACAAACATGATCTTGCTTAATGCTCTCTAAAGATCTTCTCACTTTCTTTATTGTTTCTTATATGGAACAGACACTAGTCTTTGACTGTAAATAAAGCTTGTATTATGTTACACAGAGAGCTGCCTCTGGGAAGGATCAAGGGTTGACAGATGATGAAAGAAGCCGTGCACCATGATGGCAAACTCTGCCCCCTTTATGTAAGCGCTTTGTCTCACCCAATGCATATACAGAAAGGGTGGGGCTTGCCCTGTGACAATACTATGCTGCTTTTATCATCTCGTTATAACTGATTATTTATCAACTTTGTTTTCTGCCCGTCTCACTGCAAGGTAACTCTGGGTGGCTTACAGCATCTTATTCGGGTTTTCTCCCGCGTAAAATTGGAAGTGTCTTGGCGACGTTTCAGTGAAGTCCCATTCGTCATCTTCAGGCTGGTGTTTTCAGCTTCGTGCTTCTAGAAAAAATTGCTCCTAGAAGCACGAAAGAATTGCTCCTGGAAGCACGAAGCCGAAAGCACCAGCCTGAAGATGACGAATGGGACTTCATCGAAACGTCGCCAAGACATTTCAGATTTTACGCGGGAGAAAACCCGAATTACCAGAGACCTAAATATACATGATAACTAAAACTAAAAGATGGGGAGGAAGGGAGTAGAATGTCCAGGGAAGGTGGGAGCTGCTTTTGGTCGATCAACCATGTACAATGTGGTACTCTCCCATTAGGATCCCCAAGTCAACTGGCAGAGCCAGGTCTTCAAGCTCTTATAGAAGCTCAGAGGCCAATCTCACCTTAGTGGGCAAGATGTTCCAAAGGGCCAGGATCAGGACAGAGAATGTTTTCTGCTGCACCTTGCATCGTATCCTATAGACGCCTTTGGTTATCAACCAGCGTCTTCTATTATCTGATTATCAACCAGCCTACTGCTGGACTACAACTGAACTGAACAGAACAGAATAAAAGAGTTGGAAGGGACGTTGGAGGTCTTCTAGTCCAACCCCTTGCTCAAGCAGGAGACCCTAGATGATTTCAGACAAATGGCTGTCCAGTCTCTTCTTCAAAGCCTCCAGTTGATGGAGCACCCACAACTTCTGAAGGCAAGCTGGTTGATTGTTCTTGCTGTCAGGAAATTTCTCCTTATTTCTAGGTTGAATCTCTTTTTTGAGGAGGGGAGGGGGAAGATGTACAAATATCTGAAATTTGGGAACCACAGCACCTGAGTTTCCCACCAGTGTGTAAACCCTTGGGCGAAGTGGGATGGGAGCACACTCCCCCAGCATGGATTATTCATAGTCTCCTTCACCATCACCCTCATTTGATGTGCTTGTCAAAACATGCTTTCCTTTGCAGCTTTGATTTCAGCCTGAATCGAGGTGTTTCCTTGTTTCATCCTAGCAGGATTTTTTTTTTGAAATGGGCCCTTGTCAACTTTCAAGCTAGGAAAATGTCAGCGGCTTTTCTGAGATTCTCTACTTGGCTCGCAGACTTTGAAAACTAGAATTCCCAGGGTGAGATAAGAAGCAAGCTAATATGGGAGGCGGAAAGTGCATCGGTATTCTACTTACCGAGTTTTCTCCCTTCTCCCCTTTTTTTTCTGAATCAAACCTCTTTAACATTCATTTAACCAGAAGACATGCTGGTGAGTTATTCCCTCCTCTCCTTTCTACCCTGTAAGATTGCTCTCTGTTATTTTATCTCACTTTTATTTCTCTGTTTTCTGGACATATTTCAAAACACATTCGGCTGCAACAATCCCCCCCTCCCTTCTCTATCTAGGGAAGATCGTGTGCCCTTAAAACATCCTTGAAAAATAAATGGGTTTGAACTGCAGGCTACTTTCCCTTGCTTTTTAATTAAACTTATCTTTTAAAAGGTTTAACATTTTACTGAATGCCAAGGTAGCATACTGCGGGGTCACTGATAATAAGACAATAGCCTGGAACGGCCTCCTGTTTTAATCTGGCACCTGTAGCTGATATAAAACATAGAACATAGAATAACAGAGTTGGAAGTCTTCTAATCTAACCCTCTGCTGAGCAGGAGAGCCTACAACATTTCGATTAAATGGATATCCAGTCTCTTCTTGAAATCCTCCAGTGATGGGGCACCCACAACTTTCGAAGGCAAAGGATTCAACTGGTTGATCTTTCTCACCGTTAGAAAAATTCTCCTTAGTTCTAGGTTGCTTCTCTCCTTGATTAGTTTCCATCCATTGGTTCTCGTCTTGCCTTCTGGTGCTTTGAAAAATAGTTTGCCTCCTTCGTCTTTGAGGCAGCCGCTCAAATACCGGAACACCGATGTCCTTAGTCCTTCTTTTCACTAGACTAGAGATACCCAGTTCTTCATATGTTTTAGCTTTTAGCCTCCTAATAACATTTGTTGCTCTTCTCTGTACTCTTTCCAGAGCCTCAACATCTTTTTTATATTGTGGTGACCAAAACTGGGGGCAATATTCCAAGTGTGGCCGTAGTAAGCTTTGTAAAGCGGTATTAACACTTCCTGTGATCTTGATTCTATCCCTCTATTAATGCAGCCTAGGACTGCATTGGCTGTTTTGGCTGCTGCCATACAGCCAATGATTGGCTGGAGACTATCTGTATGTGTACTGGAACATTGGAGCTTAAAAAGAAAAATGAAGAGTTGCTTGAGTCTTTCTAAGGTCACACACATTTCCTGCACTCAAACAAGTGGTGGAATCTATTCCTTGTTATTCTTGAAGTACCATTTAGCAATTGATGCATTTAATTTGTACTTGGAACGGTGGAGATGTGGTGAAGCCATTTTGTATTTTACCACAGGTAGCAAAATGTCTTGGGTTGCCGTCCTAACTCACGTCCTTCCCTTATGGTTGGGATGGCCTTTTGAAATTCTCTGCTCAGTTTGTGGGTGGGGAAATTGGGTGGCTTGGGCAAGAGTCCACCTTAGCAGTAGAACGGGCACCACAAATGAAGACATCCTCTGTGAGAAATTCTGACTGATGAACGAAATAATGGTTTGTTCTGTTTCAATCTTGATATAATCATATATAAGTCATTGTTCCTGGCTTGATTTCAGAAAAAGAGCTGTGGGCCAGAAATGAACAGCTTGAAAAAAGACACCTTCACAAACTTATATCTTACAGATTGCCCAGTTACTTGGAGATACCAAGCGATTGAGCAATTTGCAAGATTAATCATGCTTCTTCTCAGTTCTCAGTTCTCATTCATATAACCCAACATCTTCGGAGGACTTAAGAGAGATAATTGAAAGATTATCTCTCTTCTTCACCTGGAAGACAAATGGTTCAGAATCCATTGCGGCTCACACCTATTGGTATTCTATTAAAGCTGCTTAGATTTCCATCTGACTCTCCGGATTTAATATTTTTAGGAGAAGCAGCTTTCTTTTGTCCAACGTAGAGCTGAAATATATATTTTTTTCTCCTGCTGTGGTTTTGTTCATCATGTACAGCTGATGCATTCATACTTTTTGGCTGCTAAACCACCATCCCAAGGCGAAAGAGGAAAAGCAAGTTATCGTACCTGTTTTTCATTGCATTCACCGACTGCAGACGTGCTCGAAACATGAAAATATGACTCAACAATAGAGTTGGATACTTCAAAAATTAACATTTTAATGGAAGAATGAAGACACCTGATTTAAGAAAACTTTAGTGTTTTAATCTACTTTCATTCTATTAGCGATTGTCCTGGAATCCAAGATAAACTCTGTTTGTAGGTAGCCCTCAACGTACGACTCCAATTGAGACTGGAATTTCCATCCTAAGCCACTGCAGTCATAAGTAGAGTTGGATCCAATTTTAGGATCATTTTAACGACAATCACTAAGTAAAATACTGTGGTCATTAATTGAATGCCACAAACCCTCGGATTGCACATTTGGATCACATGACTGCAACCAGTTGTAAATGTGAGCCGGTTGCCACATTTACAATTGTGATCATACGACTTTGGGGTGGGGAATGATGTGATGGTTATAAGTGTGAGGGCCAGTCGTAAGTGGGAGGACAAGGCTTTTCTCCACACTGTTGTAGCTTAAAATGGTTGCTAAACAAACGATTACAAGTCATGATGAAAATTCCAGTCCCAATAATGGCCATAAGACAGGGACTTTCCTGTACAGGTTATTTGGGGATTCTTGGAAGACTCTGTCATCATTTCCAGTGCAACCTTCTTCTGCTGGCTACCAGCCTTCCCCAAAATGGTGCCTCCAGATGTTTTGGGTACAAAGGATTATAGCGAACTAAGTCCAGCTAGGAGCATTGGGAAAGACAGCCAGAAAAACCAAGATAGCAGCTTCAATTGGACAGTTTCTGCTGCTTTCTGGACATTTTTACCCACCCAACCTCCTGCACATATCTGGAGGGCATCCACTTGAAGGAAAGCTCTTTAAAACTCTGACCGTTGAACCTGCAGCATTCTAGGGATGGTTGAATCTCTTCTATCAGCTCCAATGGAAGAGACCAATCCTCAGGGAGGCTGAGAATTGTAATCCTAAAACTCTGAAAACCACACAGATACCCTATCCTTGAGATTCGGGAGCTTTCTTGAAAGTAAATCTACATCTTATCTCAAATGAGCTCATTTTGCTCTTTATGGTTTGTTTGTTTTATTATCATTATCATTACTATCATTACTATTATTATTATTATTATTACTATTATTATTATTATTATTATTATTATTATTATTATTAACCCTTATTTGACATAGTTTACAGTGATGAATCTGAGTTTCCCTCGGCGGTTACAGAAATGCTGCAGGGAAGACGTTGCTAGGAAGCAGACTAACATAAAAGCTTGTGGCTAAGCAAGGCTTTTAATCGGCGTAGTCTGGACAATATTGTTGTTATTACAACTGCACTCAGTTTAAAACCATATCGAAGGCATTCTTAAGAGCACCTCGCTTGCCGATCCAAATCTCGGCCTTGTTAAGAAGACACACATTTAGTGTAACATGGCACATCTCTGCCTGCTAATTGGAAAAGACGTCCCTTCAGATAACCCTTCCTCAGCTTCAGACGATATTAAATCCTAATTATTGTATTAGGCAGGCTGTCCTATTTGGTGGCAGAGGAGGACTTGTTTAGAGATGGGTGTTGTGCTACTGAACAGCACGTGGAGGATTTGTTAGCTGTCCAATGACCTGGAAAACGCAAGGGTCATTCTTCGCAGCTTCTTGTAGTCAATAATCCATGCATAATAGGCTGGGCTGGAGGTGACTGGAATCCAATCCTCCTAGTGTTGGGGCTGCAGCCGGCTGCTGATCAGGATCAGTGCCTTTTCACCCATGCGCAAAGTCTCTGAGGAAGCCCGGTGGCAGAGGAGAGGATTTCTAAAATTATACCTTTGACTTGGCCAGCAGTCTATTGATCTGTCTGTGACTTGACTTTACTCAACAACAGGAGGAAACAAAAATGCTGCATGTACCCTGGACACCGAAACAAACTGAGTTTGGCTTTTGGTTGCCACACTTGGAATACCGCATCCCATTCTGGTCACCACGATAAAATAAAAAATAAAAATGGAGACCCTGGAAAACATGCAGAGAAGGGCAACGCGAATGAGAAAGGAGGCTAAAACATATGATGAACAGTTGAGGGACCTAGGTGTGACTAGCTTATCAAAGAGAAGAACCAGAGGTGATAGAGCAGAAAGACAATGATAACTGTCTTAAGAACATAAGAACATAAGAACCTAAGAAGAGCCCTGCTGAATCAGGCCAAAGCCCATCGAGTCCAGCATTCTGTGTCACCCAGTGGCCCACCAATTGTACATGGGGATCTTGAGCAGAAAGAGAAGGCAAAACCCTCCCTTTCCCTTGACCCCCAACAAATGGTACTCAAGGGAATCCTGCCTGCCTCAACCAACATAGAGGTGGCACATGGACATCCGTTTTAATAGCCACCAATACACTTGGCATCCATGAATCTATCTAGCCCTGCCTTGAAGCTGTCAAGGCTGACAGCTGTCACGACCCCTTCAGGAAGTGAATTCCATAAACCAACGACCCTCTGGGTGAAGAAATATTTCCCTTTATTTGTCCTCACTTTCTTAGCTATGAGCTTTAGGGAGTGCCCCCGTGTCCTGGTATTGTGTGATAGAGAAAAGAATTTTTCTCTATCCACCTTTTCTATCCCATGCATGATTTTATACACTTCGATCCAGTCACCCCTTAAACGCCGTCTTTCAAGGCTGAAGAGAGCAAGGCGTTGCAATCTGGTTTCATAAGGGAGGCGCTCCATTTCCTTGATCGTTCTTGTTGCCCTTTTTTGCACCTTTTCCAGTTCCATTATATCCTTCTTGAGGTGCGGTGACCAGAACTGTACACAGTACTCCAAGTGTGGTCTCACCATCGATTTGTACAGAGGCAATACAACACTTGCTGACTTATTTTCGATTCTTCCAATACTTGAGAGGCTGTCACAGAGAAGAAGAGGTGGACTTATTCTCCAAAGCGCCTGAAGGCAGGACAAGAAGCAACGGATGGAAACTTGTTAAAGAGAGAGGCAACCTAAAATTAAGGAGGAATTTCCTGACAGTGAAAACAATTAATCAGTGGAATTTTCTTCCTGGTATCCATCTTTTCTTGGGATTTAATGGAAACCAGAGAGAATATGTCAAATACGCCATTCTCTGTCTCTATCCTACACACAGCCCTTGTCCCTATACTAAGAGCTACCCAGTCACCAGTGAGGGAGATGGGCAGTTTCTAAATAGGATAAATGAATAAAATAATAAATACATGCATTTTGAAACATGAGCAATGAAGAATGAAGCACATGCTCCAGATTTCTCGTACTGGATAACTCGTCCTTCTCTTTGGGTGTGATTGTACAGTGGATTGAGCCCAGGAACAGCAAACAGGTTCACTGGAGCCAGAAGGGTGCACAGAAAAAAACTGGGTGGGTTAAGGAGGGGAGGCAGCTAATAGTTTGTTCCCAGGCTTGTACTAGAACTAGGAGAAACACACCCTAGGAGTAGGTAAGATATGCAATCCTGCTGATTTGGTTATCATTTGGTGAAGTGCTGTAATTACTTCTGTGCAAAAAATTTTTTTTGTTCTATCCATTGTTTCTGACTTTGTAAAAAAAAAATCTGCTTTGAAAATTTCTTTCAGAGGAGAAGAAAAATCAGAGGAAAATTCTTAGGGCCAGGAATTAAGCATCCTTGCACTTGTTTAGGGATGAGGGTCTATAGCAGGGGTCCCCAACCGTGGCAACTTGGCAACTGTAAGATTTGTGGATTTCAACTCCCAGAATTCCCCAGCCAGCTATGGGAGTTGAAGTCCACAGGTCTTAAAGTTGCCACGGTTGGGGATCCCTGGTCTATAGCATTGTTTCTCAACCTTAGCCATTTTAAGATGAGTGGACGCCAGCTCCCAGGATTCCCGTAACTAGCAAAGTATGAGAATTATGGCTGGGAACCATCTTTGCAGGAACAGAACGGTCCTCTGTTTGAAAATATTCCTTTATTTTGAAGTCCTGTCCTGTGCAGTCCAATAATAGATTTAAGAGGGAGTACAGGGGATTGGAATTTGTTGCTAACTTCCATATTTGTCTTTTAAGTTAGTAGCCAAGTTCCCTGTTCTTCCTCTTAATTCTATATTTCCCCTAAATTGTTTTCTTGTATAATACAAATAATACATTGCAGAATACAAATATATAAGGAAGTTGTATTAAAAAAGGAAATTATATTGGTAGAGTAGAGATAAGGAAGTTATCTTTAAGTATAGTACAATTTGGAAGTTAATATGGTGCCTGGATATTTTGCAGTACTTTAATTTCTTTCTTTCTGAAGCTTATTCAGTTGTTAAGTGACCTTAGTTTGACAAACTATTTTTTTTTCTGGGACAAAACGGTCTCTGACTCCAACTGATAAAATCAGTGGAAAGTATTTCAGCAACATTAAATACAGGCAAACAGGCAAAATCTTCTAATCCTTGACTCTGTAAGTAGGTTTAAGGAAACTGGCTCCCTAAATTTGGTGGGCATTCTTTACAAAGGGGACCAGCTACACTGACCTTGAAAAAAACAAGCAAGATTGGGAATTTCAGAGATGTAGACTAGACTGAGAAGTTTAAAAATCAAAACGAACGAAACTGATTCAAAGAAGACAGTGAAAAACCACTTCTCTATTGTTTCTTGGAAGACTGCATGATGAACTCAACTCAAAAGCAAAAGCTGTTACTCAAAAGTCAACTATTTTCCCACCTTCCCAAAGATCTGGCGAAGTATTGTTTCCTAGCCTGGATAATCAGGAGCCTCCTCAGGAATGTAATTCCTCTGAGTAATAAGTTCTTTAAGTTCCTACAGTTCTATCGTTCAAAGGTAGAGGTTGAAAAGGGAATGTTTAAGGCACATTAAATTATAGTTTGTGAATTACACTTGGTTCTAATGGGATTCATGTTCAGCCAACTAGTGAGAATCCATCTTGTCAAGTTATTTTATGCCCTTCTGCAATGTTACTGATTTTATTCTGGGCTTTGTTCTTCCACCATAATGTGATGTAAACATTTCAACAACTCACTGTAGATTTGTCACTCTTTCTAAATCAGAACAACTTGAAAGATCCATAGCCAATAACACCCATATGGCAGAGTGCAATTTAAAGGAGATAATGGTTTATTTATTAAACTTTAGCTTGATGGTCACAATCTTCAGAAGTTTACAAAAAGAAAAAATGCCAGTGTACTAAATTACAAAAGCAGATCCTACACACACATACACACACCAATCCAATCCAAACAAATCACTACCCAAATGAAACTATGAGATGAAAGAATTTCCAGTTAAAATCCAACACGCAAGAAAACTGGTAAGCATCTACTGAAATTCCAAAACTAGTAGCCATGGACAAAGCATTTATAGCAGCACTACCACAGACTAAAGGATGTTTGATCCATCAAGCTGTGAGTTTTCTGTTCCTCTAATAGATGAAAAGTTACGCAACTCAGGAGGGGCATTTCAACTGTTCACTGACGCTCTGTGCATCAATAAAACTCTGTAGGTCAGAACAATTTGAGAAGATCCTGGACGTGATCCTGGGAAATTCATTGGAGTTTCCTAAAAATCAAGCACGCCTTCTATCAGTCTCATGGGGGTAAACCATATTTGAATCAGATGAGACTAAGCTGTCCATGTTTTCCTGGTTGTGATAGTTTTCACTCCTTTCATACAAGATTGTCCAGTAATTTGTATGAGTGAGGAGAAAGGGTGTAATCTGGAGTTTTAAATTTAAATTTAAAAATAATTATAATGCATCCCATAATTATACAATAAATCAGATAGGTCACTAGCAAATGAAATTTTCCCTAGAAAAACATTATGCCCCCAAGCTCATATTTTATTGATCGTACATGCCAAAATATATGCCAAAACATCTAATTAGCTCAAACCTCATTAATCGATAAGCTCCTTTTGTACAAAAAGCAGATAAGAGATGTTTTGACCAATTACCAGTTGACCAATTAGTTTCATTAGAACCAATACAAAAATATCAACAAATCGTAGAATATTGAGCAAAGTTTTTGATTTCTCCAGCACTTGTGAAGTTGAACCAAAAGCAGGAAATGCTGGGCTGGGAAAACTATCTGGATATTGTTAAGAGCCATAATCAATAATGCACCACAGATCCTCCTTAGAAAAAGAATCTTTTAAAGACGATCCTATTTTTATTTGTCTAAGCAGGATCACAGTCCAAGAGTGGAGTGACAAAGCCAGGGTGCATTTAATTGCATTATGTTACATTCACAAATGGCTTCATACAGTTGTGACACCCATCACTTTTGGAGTGCATGGTTCCGTCCCTCCATTTTGAAGATCTAAAACCTAGCAGATAGTTGGCGCTACACCCTAATAGCACACAAATATGGAACCCAGTCTAGAAAAAGAAATCAAGAGAAATGTGGCAGTTTTCATATTAACAAATCTGAGTAGGATTTAGATGGTTGATAAAAAACTCATCAAAAGCCAAGAACGGTGTCTAAATTTTAGGAAAAGTCCTCACTATAGGCTGAGGACACTTTTCCCGGTGTTGGCTCTAGACAATCTCGGTGCTTGTCAAACTTTCCTCTTTTTCATCTGGAGAAGGTGTTTCCAGGTTGGGCTCCTGCCTCTCCGAAGGGGCCACTTGTTCGAAGAGTTTGCACAACTTTGTAAACTTGGCACTGCTTTGAATGTTCCTAGCAGCAAAAGCGTAGAGGAGTGGGTTGATGCAACTGCTAATAAAAATAACTGCGCCCGCAATCCATGCTCCTGCATCTGAAATCTTCTCCAAGGTTTGAGCGGTCTCTGAATTTGAGTCCTGCAGCAGAACTGAGATGACTGTTACGAGGTTGAAGAAGTGGTGAGGGAACCAACACAGACAAAAAATCACTACCACGGATGTAATCAACTTGGTGGAGCGTCGCTTTGATGGACAAGCCATGGCCCCAATTCTTTTGCCCACGTAAATGTAGCAGGTGCAGATGACGGCGAAGGGAACTATGAAGCCCAAAATGGTCTCAGACAAGAGGTGGATAACCTCTTGAGCTTCAGTTGCATACTCACGAGTGGCACACTGCAGGTCCCCTATGGTGTCATCGATGGTCTGAAATGGGATGATAGCTGATCCAAGGATGATGGAGAAGAACCAGATCATGACCACCACCAGGTGGATGACCATTGTCTTCTTCCATCGCTGAAGAACAAAGGGATGAGCGACAGCCAGGAACCGCTCAAGACTGAGACACATGATGAAGAAGACGCTGGCATACAAGCTACAGTAAATAACAAACACCAGACCTTTGCAGGCACCGATCCCAAAGAGCCACTGGTTGGCAAAAGAATAGATCCAGATTGGCAGGGTCAGAAGAATCAGGAGATCAGCCACGGCCAGTTGTAGGATGAGCACAACAGTTGGAGGCTTCCTCTTCATTCGTCCACAAATGGTCCAGATGACCAAAGAATTTCCAGGGATTCCAATGACAAAGGAAAAACTCAGGATCAGACAGATGAAAATCTTTGCCACTGACATTGGCAGGTGATCTTCAATTTCTGTAGGTGGAGTCATTTTGATCTAGCCCACAGACTGGATTTATCCAGTTGTTATTCAGGGTGCATATCGTCCTCTACATCTGGAGCAGCAAGAGGGCTGGCCTCTTCATCAGAGTAGAAGATGACAGAAAATGCCTCAACTCTCTCTACACTGCCAGCACTGAGAGATCTTCAATCACGGTTTCACATCCCCTTTGTTTTCTGCTGAGCCTTGGTTTTCTTATTTTTCACAGACTAAACCACACAGCTACATCATCATTATGAAAGAAAACGGAGATGTGTCTTAAATTTTAAAACTGAAAGCAGAAGCCGAACGCTTTTGGAGAGTGACGGCCAGGAGATCATCAACAGGGCAAGTTAATGAGAGAAAAATATCCCATGATTTTCTAATAACTCCTTTGAGGTGAGTTTTTTAAACTTGGATCTCCCCAGTTTTATCTGCTGTAACTTGATGAGAGTCTCTGGCTAATCTTTGTTCATCTCAAAAAGCTCAACTGGAATGGAGACACCAGCCAAATATCCCAGGACTGTAACTGTGAAATTGGAATTAAAACCTTGGAAGAACCCAATAGTCATCACCAGGAGTTGAGTTTGATTGAAAGAAGGCCTCACCTTTACTGTGTCTCCCCATTTTTAATCCAACACTGTCAACACTACATCCTATGGACTCTCTTTCATGATCCCAAGGATGAAAACTCTCCTGAAACTATCTGGTTGAATATTAAGGGAAAAAGAAAACCAACGTAGAATTATTTGTGGGTGCGGACTACAAGCAGAAGTCATAGATGAAGTCTTTGCAAATCAGATGACCAAGGTATCTTTTACACACACACACACACACACACACACACACACACACACACACACACACACCTGTGATAACATGGAATTTCAACTACCCTGATATCAACTGGGAATCAAATTTTCTGGAAAGTAAGAGCTCCCACAGGTTCTTGATGTGCCTTTCAGCCAATATTTTTTTTAATCCAAAAGGTGGAGAAAGAAACTAGATCAGGGGTAGGCAACCTTGGCTCTTTTATGACTCATAGATTTCAACTCCCAGAATTCCTGAGCCAGCTCAGGAATTCTGGGAGTTGAAGTCCATGAGTCATAAAAGAGCCAGGATTGCCTGCCCCTGAACTAGATCATCCATATTGAAACTTAATGTTTACTAAAATGAAGTAGTAGTCAAAGAAGAGAAAGGAAGAGGGATCTTGGGAGAGAATGAGCATAAATTCCTGGAATTCACCCTACTGCAGGCAAGGAGAACTCAAAGTATCTAGATCAGGGGTTCTCAACCTTGGCAACTTTTTAAGACTTGTGGACTTCAACTCCCAGAATTCCTCAGCCAGCTTTGCTGGCTGAGGAATTCTGGGAGTTGAAGTCCACAAGTCTTAAAGTTGCCAAGGTTGAGAACCCCTGATCTAGATTACTCTTCTAGATTTCAAGAGAGCTGACTTCAACAAGCTAAGAGAAACAGTAGGGGGAAGTCCATGAATGGAAATCCTGCAGTGTCCTGGAATCACGTAATCACCTTTTGCAATCTTCTGGTGAGCAACGTCAATGGGGAAGTCGGTTCCACTTAACAACCATGTTACTAACTGAACAACTGCAGGGATTCACTTCACAATTGTGGCAAGAAAGGTTATAAAATGGGGCAGAATTCACTGAACAAATGTCTCACTTGGCAAGAGAAATGTTGGACTCAATTGTGGTGATACGTCAAGGACTGCTTGTACTTCTCCACCCGTGGAAATATAGGTCTCTTTCGTGGACGCTTTTTATCAAGTGGGATCCATTCTATGACTGCCTTGGTCCACCTGCCATTGGTTCGTCTTGTTAGGTGATCAGCCCATTTCCATGTCCCCAAGTACAAGACCTTAAAACATAAGTACGTGAAATAACTAAAAAGTGCCCGAAGAAGTGTCTGAACGAACTAGCTTTTGGAAATAGTTTGTCATGAAAAGCTTGTTGCGCAATATTCTGCAATGCTAATTATTACAATATGTTTACTGTACATTTCAGGTGTGGCCTGTTACACCTGTTCTTCCTGTGGCAGAGGTAGCCTAGCCAGGTTACCTTGAGCAAATAGCCAGCACTTGTGGTCTCCTTTTCATGGTGTGGATATCTGCTGCCTCCTGGTGACGGCTTTAAAAAAAGGATCATAACAAAACAAGGAAGCTGAAACCGGAGCTCACCTGTACTGAGGAGATAAGGAAGGTTGGGTCCAGGTACTCATCCTGTAGACACTTTGGAAAGAATGCAGAAAGGCATCTGACTGTTCTGCTTGACTTTTGCTTTGGTGTGACTTAGGAGATGATTAGCTGAGAACTGGGTCAGAATTAGCTCTTTTTCTGTAGCAGTAGTAGTAACAACAACAACAACAATAATAGTAGTAGTAGTAGAAATAGTAAAGTTGGAAGGGACCTTGGAGGTCATCAAGTCCAACCCCTGCTCAGGCAGGAAACCCTATACCATTTCGGACAAATGGCTGTCCAGTCTCTTCTTAAAAACTTCCAGTGTTGGCGCATTCACCGCTTCTGGAGGCAGGTTGTTCCACTGGTTAATTGTTCCAACTGTCAGAAAGTTTGTCAGGAAGTTATTTATTTCAACTATTTTTCAGAATACAAAATGCAGACAAGGCCATTAAAAGGAGCCGAAGAGGATGGGTAAAAGAATAAGATGATAATTACGTGAGGGAAGGAAGGGAAGAGGGCATAAATGAATCTCTTTTCTATTCTTTTTTGCTTTTTTCATTCCTTTTTTCTCCCCCCCCCACTCTTTTTTTGTTTTATACACTTTTACTCTCTTGAAAAAATCTATTAAATATATACTTCTCTCTTCCCCCCACCCCCCCTGCTACAGTGACAAACCACCGCAATACATTCAGAAAACCACAGTTAAACAAAAGAGAGAAAAAATGATGGAAACCAAAAAAGAACGATATTAAAAAATATATATGTTAAACTTAATAACAGACAGTGGTGCTCCAACACTGGAAGTTTTTAAGAAGAGACTGGACAACCATTTGTCTGGAATAGTCTAGGATTTCCTGCCTGAACAGGGGGTTGGACTAGATGACCTCTAACGTGCCTTCCAACTCTATTATGATTATGATTATAATTATGATTACAGTGAAGATTGTGATTGTGATTATATTTGATTCTGATTCCAATTCTTTCATAAATTGTTTTCTGTTAAAAAGAAAACTCTACCTAGGTTTGCCTACTATTCATAGAGAAATCGCTCTTGTTTAAATTTGGTCAAGCCTTCTAATTTTTCTGCTTCTTCACTGTGCACCATTTTGCTAAAAAAAACCCCAGCTTTTCTTAAAGACATGATGGTCCTGGCTGTTTCTGTTTGCAATTCCTTCCCTCATCTTCCTTTTCAAAACAGTTCTTCTCTGAGTTGATGTTTACACTGAGTTGACCTCTACATTGTAATCCGAGGATCTGCCTTGGTTGGTTATTACCAGGGACTTGCTTGTGTGTGCATTTTGTCCAAAGACCGTTATTGCTCTTCACTTGCTCAAGACATTTATTTGCTATTTGAAGTCCTTTCCTCTAGTTTGATGTTGCTTGAACCAGTCTAAAGAATTTGGTGTTGCTAGCAGACTTCGTCATGCTAAAGAACTTTTTCATAACACAGCGATACCTCGGTTACTCATTGTTAATTTGTTCTGTGAGGAACAATGAGCACCAAAAACAATCAGCACCAAACAATTCCCCCCCCCATAAGGAATAATGTAGTGAGCCACAAGGCAGCTGACACCAACAAGTTCTAGCTTGTGCATTGAGTACCAAACAAATGATGAGGACCGGGTGAAAATTTTCACGTCAAAATATGTCGAGTACCAAATACGATGAGTTTCAGAGCAGTTGAGTACCAAGGTACCACCTTTCGGGAACACCATAGCTTATTTAGAGAGCCAGGCTGGTGAATGGATGAGCCTAGAGATTGAGGGTCCAGGAGTTCTGCTCTTGCCTTAGGCCCAAAGTCAGCTGAGTGATCTTGGACTAGTCTGGCTTTCTCAGAGCTAGGAAGCTGGCAATGGCAAACAACTACCGAAATCCTGCCAGGAAAAATGCAAGGATGTATCTAGCAGTCTCCAGGGTCTTCTCACAGACATGTATGTGTGGTAATTGCTTGTTTTCTTGCAGACATTTCATTACCCAACTAGATAACATCATCAGCTAGCACTGATGGGGAATGAATGAGAGGAGGAGGAGGAGGAGGAGGAGGAGGAGGAGGAGGAGGAGGAGGAGGAGGAGGAGAATGACTGTGGGGTCCTTGGGGGCTCTCTAAGCTTGCTTGCTTTCCTGCAGACATTTCATTACCCAACTAGATAACATCATCAACTAGCACTGATGGGGAATGAATGAGAGGAGGAGGAGGAGGAGGAGGAGGAGGAGGAGGAGGAGGAGGAGGAGGAGGAGAATGACTGTGGGGTCCTTGGGGGATCTCTGAGCTTGCTTGTTTTCCTGCAGACATTTCATTACCCAACTAGGTAACATCATCAGCTAGCACTGATGGGGAATGAATGATTGGGGAATGAAACGTCTGCAAGATAACAAGCAGAGCCCCAAGGATCAACGGGCTTAAGTAGATTTTAATTTGATTTGTAGGTTAGGGCACAGCCAGTTATTGCACCTTACAAAATTAAACCAAACACAATTTTAAAATGTTAAAATCATTTAAATGGTTAGGCTTTTTTTTAAAGCTGGTCTTGTTTACGCTCGTGAGAGGGATATGCGCACTTTGCAATAGTGTAAGACTTTCATTTAAACAGATTAAGCTTGTGAATTAGATTTTTGGTTTTCCTAAATGTTGCTTGGGTTTTATGGCTGGTTTTTAAATTACAAAATGCACACACACTCACACCTACACTTACCGCGGTCCTTCCAGTTATTTTTCCGTGCCCTGCACTCAGCATTTGTTGCCAATGGAGGGAGCCAATATTTTTTTTTTGAAGTACAGTACTTAGTACTGCAATTGCACAACTGTATTACGCCATCACAAAACACACCTTTGTCTCGCAAGACATATGCTGCTGCCTTGGGAAATCTTTTCTAGAGACTTGCAGAAATGGCAATTTCACAGTCTCATTTACACAGTCTCATTTACTTCATCTGCATATTTAGAAACATGCCTGTGGGCTGTGCAACATTTGTCCAGGGCACCAAGCTGGGAAAATCACTTCAGCAACAACCAGAATGCTGAATCAAGTGGGAGAAATGTTAAAGGCTTCATGAGTAGGACATTTGCTAGCAAAGCTTTTCACACTTGCAAATTGATGTTTAGCAATATAAATAATAAAAGCACTTAGACTTATATACAGCTACACAGTGCTCTACAGCCTAAGTCAGTGTTTCTCAACCTTGACAATTTTAAGGCATGTGGACTTCAACTCCCATAATTCCACAGCCAGCATCGCTGGCTGTGGAATTATGGGAGTTGAAGTCCACATGCCTTAAAATTGTCAAGGTTGAGAAACACTGGCCTAAGTGGTTTACAGAGTCAGCATGGATCCCAGAACTCACGGATATTGTTAATGAAATGTTCGTCCAACGTGCTGGCTGGGGACTTCTGGGTGTTGAAGCCCACACATCTTAAAGTTGCCGAGGGCAGGAAACACTGAGTTATATAAACATGTGAAAAAGAAAGCAACTAAATTTGCATGACACATACAAAGACTAATGGTTCTCTCCCTCAAGTCCATTCAGTCCATCAATTCACACTTTTGTGCAAGTGACACCCTTTGCAATTGTTCTTAGATTTCCCTGGCAGATGCTGCCCAGAGAATCATAATCAAAGATGGCAGCCCTTTTTCCTTGAATAATGGAACCGTTCCAAGCAGACCATTACTATAGGCCAGTGGTTCTCAACCTTTTTCAGGTTGAGACCCCACTTGCGCCGCCCATGCGCGCCGCGACGCCAACCCGTGCGCGCGGGCGCGACAGAACAATCTGCACATGCGCGGCGTGCACGCGACAAAAAAAACAAAATGGCAGACCGCAACGGGCCGATCCGCACATGCGCGGCGTGCGTGCGACGGCCCGAACCGCGCATGCGCGGCACACACGCGACAAAAAAAACCAAAATGGCGGACCACGACAGGCCGATCCGCGACAGCCCAATCCGCACATGCGCGGCGCACGTGCGACGAAAAAAAACAAAAAAACAAAAAAAACAAAAACAAAATGGCGGACCGCGGTGTCCGGTGACCCCCGCGAAACGGTCGTTCGACCCCAAATGGGGTCGCGACCCATAGGTTGAGAACCGCTGCTATAGGCTGAGGTTTTCCAGAGAGAGCTGAAAATGAAATGAAACTCAGAGATGAATATAAAGCCATTATATTCTGGCTACTTTAGTCCATGATGGCTTCCATTAACATCATTATCACTAAACAGGGTGGCTGTGACAGCTTTGGCAGTTTGCCTGGTTCTTACGTAGACTCCCAAAGTCGTAACACAAGTCCTCTCTGGTTTCAGTATATAGACACAGGGAAGTTATCAAGAAAAACCTTCGGCATACAACAAACACTTGGATGAAGTTCTCAGCAGTTCTTTTTCTTTTTAATGGCATACTCAATTCGGAATGAAAAAGTTAAACGATTTTATGCTTGTAATATTGACATCCTACATTGTAATTAATACTGCATTGATCAAAAGCTCTTCTCCGTTTTCAACCCTCTAAGTTATCTAAAGAATAGAATGTCAATCATCTTACATTAATATTGTATAAATATCTCCATCCTGTATTGAAATAATGCAATGTATTAAGATTTATAATAAGAAAGAAAGGAAAGAAAGAAATAAAGAGAAGGGAGGGAGGGAGAGAGAGAATGAGAGAAGGAAGGAAGGAGGAAGCGAGGGAGGAAGGAAGGAAGGAAGGAAGGAAGGAAGGAAGGAAGGAAGGAAGGAAGGAAGGAAGGAAGGAAGGTGTTAGGTACAAATAACCAGACCCACAAGTCAAGAGTTCAATTAGTATTTTATTGCTCAAGCCAATGCACAGGAATCTTCTCAGATTGACAATGTACATCTGGGTGAAACTAGATAAGAAGTCTGTGAAAGTAAGAAGGAAAGAGAAGAAGACAACCAGCAGCAAGGTGGAGAGACTTGATTTCAGCTGATGGGTACCCTATTCGGAGACCTGAAGGGCAAGGTTCAGGACACATTATCCTGGAGAAGAACTATTTATGTGATTACAATGTCATCTTGATGGCCCATAAACAATCAAGAAATGAACTGGATACCCTGCTTTCTCTTCAGATTGAATAAATCAGGGGTGTTCAACCTTGGCAAATTTAAGACTTATGGACTTCAGCTCTCAGAATCCCCCCACCAGCCATGCTAGCTGGGGAGTTGAAGTCCACAAGCCATAAAGTTGTCCAGGTTGGATTCTCCTGGGATAAATCTTAAAATGTCCATTATACCATCATCCTCAACTAATACGTTTATGTGTCATGCTAAGGAACTGGAACGGAACTGGAGCTGAAGACAACGCAACAGAGAGCCCCTTAGTTTTTTGATCCTTGTTGCTTAGGTACCACGAACCTGACCATCCATGAAGACAATAGTGGTACACCCTCCATCTAGGAAAACTTCAAAGATTCACAAGGAACAAACAAATGTTTCTTTCCCCTTTCAGGAAAAGAAACTCCCCAACTGTGACACTAGGCATGACCCACAGCTCATAGTTGGAGGAAGTAGAAATAGGTCAATAAGTACATGAAACGAAATATTCTGAGTAAAAATGAATATCCCGTGTTCAGTGGCCAGTTTGTTTTTGTTCCGTTGATGTCTCTGGGAGAACTGGCTTTGTTTTTTTTTAATGAGTCAGAAATGACTACAACCAATGAGACAGGATGAGTCTACACACTGTAGAATCACAACAACCACTCCAGTTCAGAGGAGAGTAAAAGAGTATTGCTGTAGATGATCAGTCTGAGCCCAAGAGGGGGGTGTCAAACACATCATAAGTTACGAGTCCCTGCGCACTCACAGGAGATCTAAGTCCAGTCCACCTTGAATGTCTTTCTTATTCCCTGCCCGTTTCGCTTGACTGTTTCGCTTAAGCTTGTAATAAATTTTTATACTCATTTGAATTTGCCTGAATCTCCTGGTTTCCTTTATGAAGACTAAATAGGACTTCTTAAGTGCTGAAAATGAGTCATGGGCATTTAACTCATTTTCCCACAGTCACCAGACTACCATGTTATCAGGGTTAGTTAGACAGCAGCTATTTTTTTTATATATATAAAATTCTTTTATTAAAACAATCAACATTGAACATAAAAACATATTGTGCAGCAATCATCATGGCACCTGATATACAATACTAAGTATTAGTCATTGAAAATGTCTGAGTTAGTAAGCCTTGTTCCACCCCTCGCGTCTAGCCTCAACTATACTCCTGTTACACTTTGTTTGATTGGTGTTTCTCTTATCTGGTTCCATATTAATGTGGTCAACATTAAACCAAAGATCCTATTGCTAAACAATCATCCTAGAACATAGCATACAACATTAGGTATTAATCTTTGTAAACATCTGTTTTAGTAAACGTTCTTCCCTCCTCCCTTTACAGCAGATAGACCATATATAAGAGAAACAGCAGCTATTTTTTATCTGTTGTATTAAATCATATCTCTGAAAGACCAGTGATACCAGAGTGGAGATGGGAAAGTACCCAAAACCTTGGAATGTGGTAAATAATTCATTTCCTCTTATCTTTCTCCTTTCATCCCTATTGCTGTAAGAAATGAGCATTTTATTCTTTCATTTTTAAATAGACAAATACAGCTCCCTTATCCCATTTAGTCCTGGTGGGAATGTGGTTGAACTTTAAAAATTATAATTTAATTTACCCAGAAATAAAACACACACAGTTCAAAATTCCTGATTATTATTTGAAATTCCTGAGGGGTGTGTGTTTTGTGTGTGTGTGTGCTGGAGGCACCTGTGGTGAAGCATTCATTCCCTGTTTTGCTATCATCCCATTGCTCAGTCTATATTTTTTTTCCCCACAAAAGAAATTGTACTGATAGACATGGTGGGAGAGAGGCACAAAGCATCATGACTGACAGAGACTTTTGGATCCATAACTTGCATGAATTTTTTTATTGGCCAAATGTGATTGGGCACATAAGAAATTTGTCTCTGGTGCATAAGCTCACAGACTACATATAAACAGCAAGTTGTAGGTCATAGATCAGCGGCTCCCAACCTTTTCTCTATCCTGCACCCCCAGAACGCTTCTGATCTGTTCTCGCAGCCCTTACAAAAGTTCAAAATAACGGCAATGAATTACGCATATACACTATAATTTTGAAAACCCAACTTTTCGCAGCCCCTGGAATATCGTCTCGCACCCCCAGTTGGGAATCCCTTTCATAGATCATCAATCATAGTTACAACCATTAATCATAAGTTACAAACTGCAGTTGATAAATCGTAAGAAACCAATAGGAGAAGATACCAGGAAAGATGAGAAGATGAGAAAAGTTGAGAAATGAGACGGGGGTGGGGGACCCATCTTTGTGTCTGGTTGTTTTGGTGTCCTGAAGAGAAGTTGAAACAGTCTATGTCCAGGATGTGAGGAGTCTGTAGATATTTTCTCAGCCCTCTTTCTGGCCTGTGCAATATACAGGCTGTCAATGGAAGGCGGGCTAATTGTGATGGGTTTTCTCTGCTCTTCTCTGCATTCTTTGTAGAGTCTCAGCATCTTTTTTGTATCATTGTGACCATAATTGGAAGTGTGGTCTTACCAGTGCAGTAGAGAGCGGTACTACCGCTTCATGTGATCTTGATACTCTCCCTCTCTTGACGCAGCCCAGGACTGCATTGGCTTTTTGTGGCAGCTGCAGCACACGGCTGGCTCATACTTAAGTGGTGATCCACTAGGACAGGGGCAGGCAACCTTGGCTCTTTTATGACTGGTGGACTTCAACTCCCAGAATTCCCAAGCCACTGACTCTACTCTTTCTCTCTGAACTTAGATGTCTTCTTATCACCAGAAAGAGGAGGTTCTGTGGTTGCTACACAGTCCAAGGCCAGGACAACATGATGCCATTTTCCTTATTTGCACGGACTAACAAATATTGCTAAAATCTGGCTCCTTCTTGCTGACATGGGCTCACCCTTATCTGGGTCAAAGGAAGGATCATGCAGTTACCCAATAAACCCTTTCTTTCCACACTCAGGCTCTCCAAACAAAGCAATCTTGCTAGCACTATTTTACAACCTGATCCGCAGGAGACCAAGATGTTTTGGAGGCATTATCCAAAACATTATTTTACGGAGTTGACCAGAAGCTACTGCTTGTCTGTAGAAGAAAGATTAGCAGATGCATCGGTTGCATTGAGCAAGAGACCCTGAGTTCCTGTTTAAATTAAAATGGCAGTGCAAAAGTTGATTGAGTAAAAGAGCCGAGCTCCTCCTAATTTGCCTAATTATTCCTGTCAACAGAATTTCATTTTGCTTCCTCAACTGGAAATTTCCTAATGTCTTATTATAGAAGATGAGAGTACCACAGGTGCCCATGACATTATCTATTAATGAGAAATCAGAAGTGTCATGTCTTTACTATTAAATATAAGAAAGTTACCAAGCTAGTCTAGATTCCTGGATTTCTAGGAAGTTTCATGTTGAAATGTTGGCCCTGCTTTTTCCAGAGTGACTAAGGCTGATTAGATTCTGATGACCAGCTGGATGTAAACATCCTTCTCTGCTTCTGCTATTTGTCACTTTTCACACAATATGTTTTAAGCACACTTTGTTAAGCCAAACGAAGACAGGTGGAGGTGAAGCTAAACCATAAACCATCATTTATAAACCCAAAGAAATTGATGGAATGAGGGTAACTATATTAGGCAAATGCAATCACAGGCCCTTTTTGACTTGTACCAAACCAGCATACAAGTATGTCCACCATCTATAAGTCATCCTTCACTTGTTTAGTTCTTCCATTTTAAAATATTCCATATTCCAACCACATCCAACAGTAAGACTCAGATATCAGGGCTGCGAAATCCAGATGCAAAGACCAGCAAATAATTAGTGGCTTTTTATCTCTTTGCTACAATCTAGGGGCTCTTTGTATTTCAACAATTGAGTTATGCCATCCTCAAGATATGGATGTTCTGTTAGCTTTGTCCCCTGTTATCTTGGAAGAAAGCGGAGTAACTGGAAACAAAGACTAGGGGAAAGCATAGGTCAGGCCAGAATAATTTTCTGCTGATTTAAGAATGGGCGGGTAGCAGTTCAACTCAGCAGAATGAAAAAAAGCCTTAGGGCAGCCACCTTAATTTTCTTTTCCTTAGCTGTGCCTTTAAAGCAATGTATAATTCAAGGATGGGTGGAGACCACCGTGCCCTTGACAAAAGAAAAGGGCTAAATCCAACTGTCTGGAAGACAGGACCGTATCTGAGATGCTTCCCAGTTACTACAAGTGGAAATAGAACAATTTGGCATCTGTGAAGCACCTGGAGCCACCCCACTGCATCATTGGGTGGACCCAAAAAACAGCCCAAGCATCTTTTTTGTGCAAACTTGTTCAAAGGATGGGAAATTGTGCAAGAGACAAGGATCATTTTAGATATTTCTACAGCACATTTACTCAGGGCCTGTGAAGGCAGCTGAATGTACTCACAAATTTAGGAGGGGTACATCAGATATCAGGGTATCTCCTTTTGCAAATCCTTCACATGTATTGGATTACAACTCCTATTGTCCTTTATTAGGCTGGCTGATAGACTTTGGCTACCTTGATCCTACACATTGGAAATGATGACTGCTTGTAGGTCAATGGAGATCGTCAATCGTCCAGGGTTATGAAGTCCTTTCATTCCCCACCAGTCTGTTAGAGCTGAAGTAGCTCCTTGGGTGAGAAGTGAAATGTTTTCAAAGGAAAGAAAACCAAGGAAGTTCAGTTGCCTTTTGGAATGACTGATTGTCATTCATCCTAACTTGAACAGTTATGTTGTGTCCATTTAAACTTGGCGTTAAATCTGTCTCTCAGTGAGTTAACCACATGGCAACCAATTTGTTTAATTGAAACGGAGTTGTGTCATGTGGCTTCTGAGCATAGTTGAACCCTGAGTACAACCATATACTTAGAACTCTTTCTCAACTCAAAGGAGTGAACAAACCATTTAATGGATGTATCAGGAAGTCTTCCTTTAGCTGCTTAATGACAGTCACAGGGGAAGAAGGATCTTGCAATGTTGCATGCAGTTTAAAATGTATTCTTTTAGACCCCGAGCAAGAATTTCAAAATTCAGAGACTAACTGAAAACGTCCAACATAGGCAGCAGATTTTCAAGATCAGTAGGGTGGAGAGGGGAGAGAGAGAGGGAGGAGGACGAAAAACAAAATAACAGACACTTCCAATTTTTAATGGCAATCAGGTTTTGAAGATTTACATGGACAATATCTTTAAAACAGTATGGATGAAAGCAGAGCAATATGTACAGGTAGCCCTTGGCTTAAAATCATTTGTTTAATGACAGTTAAAAATTACAGTGCACTGAGAAAAGTAACTTATAACCAGTCCTCACATCCCAACAGTTATGTTTTCAAAATTCTGGCAACCAGCGTGTGTTTACGACTGTTGCAGCATCCTGGGGGTCTTGTGATAACCATTTGTGACCTTTCCAGCTCTATCCCAACAAGCATAGTCAATAGCTACTATTATTATATTTGTTTTGGGAGCCATGAAGTACTTCTGAGTTGAAAGGATTGAACAGTGACATCAGGGGCACACCCAGTTGGGAGATCTTTTCATGACCCCATTAAAAGTTGCCCACCAAAGTGGTACCCAGATGTGGCCATAAATTGAGGACTACCTGTATAGAGTTTTATTTATTTATTACAAAACTACATACTCTATCCTGATGCTTTCAATTGACTATTAGTCCAGGGAAGGCTAGATATTAGAGAATAGAAAGCTGGAGGGGTGTGTGAATACCAATCTCCCCCCGCCCACACACACACCACCACCAAAATAACAATCCAATTTGAGACCAGTTTGATGAAGAAATCTATAGATCTTAAAAATTAGCTCCCCATTTTTTGAATGGTTCTAATTATTGGTACTGCGGTTCTAAATTTTAGCCGAGCTGTTTTTGCTTTCCAGATCATGGGGGGAAAATTCCTACACTAGCTGAATCCTTTTTTTGTTTTTATCTCTGAGACTACCTTTAAAGCAAGTCACATGATGCAGAGTATTTAATTTTTGGGGTGGGGGCTGATTCCTCTACCTCTTTCCTGCAGCGAAACTCAAGCTGAGCTTGCATCAGGCAAGAGCTTTGGACCCAGCCGACCACCAAGCTCGTTTGCAGCTACGATTTTACGGGAAACGATTGCATTACACAACCAAAGCAGCTGTGGAAAAGCACTACAAAAAAACTTTTCCCTCCTTACTTTTGATACGCATGGGCTGTCAGACTCCTGCATGGGAAACAACTCCCTGTAATGATAGACTTGCGGGGCCGCCGCGTCATGCAATGTTCACGTGGTGTACTAAGATTGTGTGTGTTTGTTGTCACTGTGAGTTGTGTGGGGGGAGGTGCACGAAGGGAGGCTTAGCCAATCTCATTGTACACCTGTTGTTGTTCGTCCATCGATGAGGACCTTGACATCTTATGGATTGTGGGCCATCAACAATGTGTCCGTGGGTGGCTGATAAGACCGATGTTAGCACGGAATGTTCTGCTACCTGTTGTACTTTGACAATAAAGGTTGACTTGACTTGATTTGATTTTTAAACTCTGGAGCAAAGCATCTGAAACAGTTCAGAGCTCTTATCCATTCTCTGGCAAGCAGGGTCACCATCCTGAGCATCTCTGAATCCTTACAGCGTGCAGGGGTTCTCAACCTTGGCAACTTTAAGACTTGCGGACTTCAACTCCCAGAATTCCTCAGCCAGAGAACCCCTGCGGGAGGGGAGTACCAAATCGGGACACAACCGGTTAATAAACCAGCACGTGACCGCATGAAAACGGCTTGCAAAACAGTGAAAACAGGTGTTTTGCAATCTTGAGCTATTTTAAAGAAGGGTGGACTCCAACGCCCATCGTTCCCTAGCCAACGCTGAATTAAACTAAACGTGGACTTTAAACAAAAATGCACAAAAGCAAAGCAAAATAAAAGCAGGAATCCTAACTCCTCCACCCCCCCTCCCAGCCTAATGGCATCGACTCCATCGGTGATCGATTGTGCCTCGGCGCTAACACTGAAGGCGAGAGAGGCCCAGTTTCGCCCTCCTCCTCCCTGCGAGGGGCGGGGGCGGCTTTTCATCGATGTCTCCGCTCTCAACTCGCCAAACTCGGATGGCTTCCAGAAAGAGGTGCGGCGCGCGAGAGGCTCCTGCGGAACGCCCCCTTTTCCTCCTGATTGGCTGCGCGGAAGCCGGCGAGCAACCGATTGGTCGGAGGCGCTCCTTTTAGGAGCGACCCGCCTTCTATTGGCACGCTCCGCCTCATTCCGTCTCGGGAGAGCGAGGCGGGCGGAGCTGCGCGGCTTCTGTTCCGTTACTGCTGCGCTCGCCGGCGGGGCGAGCCCTAAGGCGATGGGGCGGCTGTGCTCCGCCTCGCGGCTCCTTCCGGCCACCCCCCTGACTCTCCTGGCGCTGCTCCTGCTTTGCTCCCAGCCGCCTGCCGCGGCTCCGGGACCCCCCCGGGGCAGGACGCGCGCCCCGGGCCCCCCCGTCGTGCTGGGTAAGGGGCGGCGGTGCCCGCTGCCGTAGCCCTCGAGTAGCTTCAGGAGCCCCCCCCAAAAAAAACACGCTTCTCTGCTCATCCCGATTGAGGGTCGTTCTTTCTTTCTTTCTTTCTTTTTTGCAAGCCTTTGGGTGGGCTTGCAGGTCGTGGGAATGGGCGAATGCGTGTCGGGAGGACCTGGTGTAAATGCGCCTGATTGGGGGCCGGCTTGCAAAGTGGGCTCCTGACGTGACCCGCACACTGCGCCCAGGGCAAGCCCCCACGTGTGCCTGGTTCAAACGGGACCACCTTGACTCGGGGCCAAAGCTGCACGCGTTGGGAGGGAGTCGTGGGGAAAAGCGCTCTGATCGCGGCGGCTCTTGCCAATTTCGGGGCTCTTTGGGGAGGGGGGGGGCATAGCTGTGGCTGGCCTCGAAATAGGCTGGGCGCGCGAGGTCTCTGGGTTTCGTCTCTGGGTTTCTCCTGCCTACTGACTGACCTGGGGCCGATTTGCATAATTTGGGGTTGTGGAGGAATGAAAGGATGATGGGCTTTTGGGGAGGGAGGGTTTCAGCCTGAAGGGAGAGGGGACCGAAACCTTTTCAAAAGGAAATTCTGTGGTTAATGCCATAAAAGAGTACACGTGTTTTTAAATGTGGTTAAGTTTAATCTTCTGCAGGTCTCTTGGTGGTTCATGGCTTGAACTTTTTTTGGGGGGGCTGTGTGTGTATGAGAGAGAGGGGGAGGGAGAGGAAAGAAAAAGAGAAAGAGGGTGGAAAGAGAAAGAGAAAGAAAGAAAGAGGGGGGAGGGAGAGGAAAGAAAAAGAGGGAGAGGGAGGAGGGAGGGAAAGAGATAGAAAGGGAAAGAGGGGAGAGAGGAAAGAAAGAGAAAGAAAGGGGGAGGAAAGAAAGAGAGAGGGAGAAGAAAGAGAAAGAAAGGGAGAAAGAGAAAGAAAGGGAGGGAGGGAGAAGAAAGAGGGAGAAAAGAGAAAGAAAGGGAGAAGGGGAGGGAGAAGAAAGAAAGAAAGAGGGAGAAAAGAAAGAAAGAAAAAGGGAGAGGGGGAGAGGAAAGAAAGAAAGAGGGAGGGAGGGGGAGGAAAGAGAGAGGGAGATGAAAGAGAGAAAGAAAGAGAGAGAGATCAGAAGCCAAGAAACTCAGGTTTTCTGTATACAATTGGGCTGAAAGATGGAGTCCATGGTGAGAAGGGAACCAGCCTGGGTTACTTACCTATACCAAACACCTTGAAGATTTTATAGGCTATTTATTTCTTCATGAGAGGATCTTCTCCCTCTCCAGATCTAGAAATGGATTCTTTAGACTAGAGAGGAAATAAAATGAGATCCCTTCTTGCTTGGCAAAGCCTGCAGTTGGGACTAATTCTAGCATTAAAAATGGGTTTAGGGACCCTGGTCTTTGAAAATGCTAGTTTTGCCTTTGTCCTTAAAGGCAAAGGCAGAAAAAAAGAGAGATTTGTTTAACTTTGAAACTAGGGACAGACGGCTGTAAGTCTGCTAATGTCACGTAATTGGCTATAATCATATTGATGTAAGACTTTAATCAATGCGAAACAGGAATCTGTCTCTGCAGTATTTGGGTAATCAGTGTAAATTCTGTTTAAAGGCTGCCTTTAACCTCACTAAACTCGCTGACTTCTCTTTACTGTCTATATCTAGAGTCTAATATTTCCAAGAGAAATACGGATTTATAAGAGCACATGCTCTGTCTTGGGAAATTCCTATCACACCAATTTTTCCTTGCAGAAATTTGTAATTTCTGTGGATTTCAGCCTATGACCCTACATCAGGGGTCTTCAAACCTGGCCCTTTTATGACTTGTGGACTTCAACTCCCAGAATTCTGGGAATTGAAGTCCATAAGTTGTAAAAGGACCAAGTTTGAAGACCCCTGCCCTACCTAGAAACAGCCCTTTTTCACTTGGTAGGCTTTATTGTATAGAGACGAACAGGAAAAATTAAGGTTGGTTTTTTTTGGGCTAATTACAATATATTTTACAGACCAGGGTGGTTTTTTCTTTTCAGAAACTAGGTATGAAAAGGATTAAATTTAAACTGTGACCTGTTGAATTCATGGGGGGGAAAAAATAGATGCCTTTTCTCCAGCAATTCTTTTCCCATGTCTTCATGGGAAAAAAATGCTTTGACATTTAATCTGAGACTGAAAATGATGAAAATAAGATTATATCCATCATGTGATAGGCAGATGTTCGGGATAGGACTCTTAATTCAGTAAGTAAGCATTCTGTTACGAGTAAGATTGTTTTTTTTTTAAAGAAAAATAACTGACTTCTGTAAGAAACGTTTACAAATAAGATTTACAGGGCAGTGTTAGTTTCTTATCTCTAGAATTTGGGGGTAGAAAATACTTTGTAGCTGAGTCTCCAGAGAAGGGATTAGTGCAGGGGTCCTCAAACTTGGCCCGTTTATGACTTGTGGACTTTGGCTGAGGAATTCTGGGAGTTGAAGTCCACAAGTCATAAAAGGGCCAGGTTTGAAGACCCATGGATTGGTGTATGCAAGTATGTTCTGAGTGCAAGTCTAGAACAGACGACTTCCAAATCTGGAGTTTGGTCCAAAGCTTCAGTAAGCACAGAAAACAACCCTCTGATTCTTTTCAAGTCATTTTATTGTTATTTAAATTAAAGGCTTTACAGCTAGTCCTCGGCTTACAACAAGTTCATTTACTGACTGTTCAAACTTGCAACAACCCTGAAAAAAGTGACCTGTGACCATTTGTCACACTTAGGACCCTTGCATGGTCACGTGATCAACATTCAGACGCTTGGCAACTGGTTCGTATTTATGACGGCAGCGTCCTGGGGGGGGGTCACGTGACCCCCTTTTTGTGAGCCTTTGAGAAGCAAAGCCCCTGGGGGAGCCGGATTCAGATATCAAGGGTGTCATTGATTTAACAACTGCAGCGATTCGCTCCGCAACTGTGGCGAGAAAGGTCGTCACACGGGACGAGACCCACTTAGCAAATGTCTCACTTAGCGACATAAATTTTGGGCCCCATTGTGGTCGTAAATCGAGGACTTACCTGCGTTTTTAAGGGGAGGAGAGGCATCCTGGAAACTCTGCCTGCTTTCCTTCATTAGGAAGTCGGCTGGTGGCAACGGCAATTGAGACCCGAAATTTTGTCACACGGCAAAGAGGTCGCAAAGCATCACCTAACTGCATTACTTAGTGACACCAATCCTGACAGTCTCCATTGCCATTAAGCGAGGACCTGACCCTTTCTTGTGATGTTCTGCCGGCTTCCAACCAAGTCAATGGAGAAGCCAGCTGGAAGTTGCAAGACCTAACGAGTGAGTGGCTCAGGGTTGTATGTGCGCATGCTGTAACATGGGGGCATAGGTAGGTGCCATGGGGGAGGGTGTTGTGGCACGGTGTGAATGTGGCTGGGCATGCAAGAGGAGGCTTCTCAAGAGACAAGCCTCCCCATTATTTTTGCTTTGTTTATCCTTGTTTATGGGATAAACCTGTATTTTCTTTTACTCTGATGACTACTTCCTGGTTGTCTTGTTCTGCTTGCTTAAAGTTCCCAAGGGTCTGAATTTTGCGTCACATGATCCTGGGGATGCTACAAAGGTGGCAAGTGTGCAAAACGGTCCTAAGTCACTTTTTTTCAGCGCCATTGTAACTGATCAGTCACTAAACAAACTGTTGTAAGTCAAGGACTAGTACTGGGGGATGAGGATCAGAGAAGGGAGCATGAATTAATTGTCAAGCACATCATTTTAGGTTGCTTTAATGTCACTGTATTCCCACATGCATGTTACTCAGCTACCATCTAGTTCTGAAGCACAGGTATTTCTAGTTTGGGGACTATATTTTCTTACTACCGGTAGTTAGATTTTTTTTTCTCTTGTTGATACATTTTTTTCTGAATGTCACCTGATTGTCACTGACTTCTAATAATAATCTGCTGAGTAACCGTGATCCACGTAGTTCTGTGAACTCTCCTTGGTTGGCTGTTCAGAGTAATGTTCCAGAATTCTTGGAAGAACTGACTTGTTGCATAATAAGTAAACCTCATTCAAATGTTCCAGTGAAGAATGTGTTTAAAGAGAGGGGAAAGGCAAAAACCAATTCTAAACTTTGCAAAGGTATCCAGAAGCTTAAATTCTTAATCAGCTTCAGATAATAGCTGTCTAAAATTTCCAGTTATCTGCATCATGTTTCTAATTGGCTAAACCACACTGGAGATTTTCCAGCCTTCCTGAAAATAGTTTTCATTAGTTATTCTCTCCAGTTATAAAACGGCTTGTCCGAATATCTGTAAATAAAATGCCTGAAACTCTTTAGAGATAATTCACAACTACTTGGCTTTTGTTTGCTCCCAGAATAATGTTCTTAGTACATGCAAATGGGGAATTGGATGTTCTGTATAGGTAGCCCTTGACTTACAACCATTTGCTTAGCAACCCTTCAAAGTTACAACAGCATTGGAAAACGTGGCTTACAACTAGTCCCCACATTTATGACCGTTGCAGCAACCCCACGGTCACGTGATCAGAATTTGGGTGCTTGGCAGCTTGCAAATATTTACAATAATTGCCAGTGGCCGACAAGCAAAATCAACGGGTGGGGGGGACTGGATGCATTTAACAACTCATAACTCACAACAACTGCAGTAATTTCTTTAACTGCCCCAACAAAAAAAGGTTGCAAAATTGGATGTGATTTACTTAATAACTGCCACATAAATTCTGGTCCCAATTATGTTGATAAGTCAAGAACTGTCTGTAGTACTAAGTAGGCTGTTCAGTCAAATGAACAATTGCAAATCATTTGTTTTCCTGCTTTCATTAGAGGACAATATCCTGGTAAGGAAAATTGGCATGCAAAAAAAAAAAATAACCTGTAGATTATCAGTAGTTAATGATAATCCATTGGTTTGGGTTATTTTATTGATTTGTATCTTGCCTTTATTACTCTTACAAGTAACTCAGGGTGGCAGACATAGGAAGAAGTAGCTTCTGGTTTTCTTTGCAATAGTTATAAATACAAATGCAAAATTGCCTTTTACTGAAAGTTTACAAAACAACCTCCTTTTTTGGTACATTTTGTCTATTTGTTTTTTTTCCTTTTTGTATATCGTTTGCAAACTTTGCTACATTATATTGTTTCAAAATAAGGATGTTTATACTCTCCTTGAAAATAGGATTGCAACATCCAAGTCTTTTTTTTCCTGTTTCCATGTGCGATTATTTCTGCTTTATTAATAAGGTATGATTAGAGTAAATCTGAATTCACCTGAGCAAATGAGGTGCTAGATATTACTGCAGGTGAAAACCTATTCAGGGGAAGCAGCCCTGTGATTTGTACATACGGACAGAGACAGTTTTAAACACAACTACATAGTACCTGCAATATGATTACCGTACAGGTAGAACGTGACTTATAATCACTCATTTAGTGACCATTTGAAGTCACAATAGCACTGAAAAAAGTGATCTACGGCCAACAGGACCGTTGCAGCATCCCCAGAATCATGTAATCAGAATTTGGGCTCTTGGCAACTTGGCATAAATTCAGTATGATTCCAGTATCTTGGGGTCATGTGATCATTCCCCTCCCCCTCCCTCCATTGACATTGCTTGTCAGAAGCTGCCTGGAAGATCATAAATGGTGATTACATGACCTAGTCATGCCACACAAGATTTTATGAGTTGCTTTTTTTGGGTGGTGGCGATATTTGTCTCTCTGTGTGTGTGTGTGTGCATGAAAATCTGTGAGCCCAATAAAATCCACAGACATGCTTAGGAGATAAACCATGGAGATTATTGCTGGGCAGGTTCTTTGCCTGTAAGTCATCTAAGCTAAGATTCTAAATCTCGCTGGGGAATTCTGGGAGTTGAAGTCCAGGCTTCTCAAAGCGGGTCAAGGTTGAGAAACGTTGTAGTCCTCGGCTTATGACCACAACTGAGCCCCACATTTTCGTGGCTTAAGTGAATATTCCCTCACTTTCTGAGCTTTCCTGCCACAGTGGTTAAATCACTGCAATTGTTAAGTGAATATCACGGTGGTTTATGGGACTTAACAACCTTTCCCATTGACTTGGCTTGACCCCGGGACACCACAACTGCCTTAAAGTGTGAATCAATTGCCAGGTGTCTAAATTTTGATCACGTGACCATGGGGATTCTGCAACAGTTGTAAGTCTGAAAAATGGTCATAGGTCCCTTTCGTTCAGTGCTGTTGTAGCTTTGAACCGTTCACTAAATCAGGGGTTCTCAACCTTGGCAACTTTAAGACTTGTGGACTTCAACTCCCAGAATTCCTCAGCCAGCTTTGCTGGCTGAGGAATTCTGGGAGTTGAAGTCCACAAGTCTTAAAGTTGCCAAGGTTGAGAACCCCTGCACTAAATGAACCGCTGTAAGCCAAGGACTAGCTGTAATTGCTGGGAATCCACCTCACTGATTTGCTTTCTGAGAAGCCTGCTCAATAACTTTCAGCAATTCTGCAGTGCCCAAAGAACTTCCTGTTTGGTAGGAAAATAAAATGCATTCCCAAGCATCTGAGATCATCTTTGGAGAGAAGAAGATAAATTTACAGAATTTCATGTCAGTCTCCCTGTCTTGTATAATTACAGTGCCAGGAGATTTGGGAAACCAGCTACAAGCCAAGTTGGACAAACCATCCGTGGTGCACTATCTCTGCTCTAAGAAGACAGACAATTATTTTACATTGTGGCTGAATTTAGAATTGTTGCTTCCAGTTATCATTGACTGCTGGATAGATAATATCAGGTGGGCTGCACTGTTGTTTGTATAATTCAGTCAGATACGGGATTGGGGGGGGAGGAGGGGCAAAAGACTGGCTAGAAATTAAGAATAATCACGAATGAAGAGAAAAATGCTCTGTAAAAGCTGAGCGGATTTATTTATGGAATTTGTAGGCTGCCCTGACTTATTACAAGTCTGGTGTGGGGTGGGTTTATACCAGGGGCCTTCAGACTTGGCCCTTTTATGACTTGTGGACTTCAACTCCCAGAATTCCCCAGCCAGGGACGTGTGCCTGGCTGAGGAATTCTGGGAGCTGAAGTCCACAAGTCATAAAAGGGCCAAGTCTGAAGACCCCTGGTTTATACCAAGTACACCAATATTCTAGTACTGATGATGTTTACCTAGCTTGGTAGTGAATCATCTGCAAGAAATCAAACTCAAGGACCCCACACAGCAATATTGCAATATTATAACCTAGTTAAATCATCCAAAGTCTAGAAAAAGCAGTCATTGACCAGAAAACCATACCAAGGCTTCTATTAACCACAATAAATTCAGGGCCTGGGGATGGAGAAGACCATACTACGGGATCCATCACCCCCAATTCAGAGCCTGGAGATAGAGCCCAATTTTAGGGCTTTTTTAAATAGGGCCAGGACAAGTGGGGAGGTCCCTTATGAATCTGCTGGGAGAATGGTACTCCAAAAGGCAGGCACTACGACAGGGGTTCTCAACCTTGGCAACTTTAAGACTTGTGGACTTCAACTCCCAGAATTCCTCAGCCAGCTTTGCTGGCTGAGGAATTCTGGGAGTTGAAGTCCACAAGTCTTAAAGTTGCCAAGGTTGAGAACCCCTGCACTACGACAAAGAAGGCTTAAGGTTTAAATTTTGTGACGTTACGCGGATAAACCATTTATCTTGTCAGTGGTCAAGTCATTTTGAGTTTGACCAGTTATCCATCTTGCACTGTGGTTTTTAAGCATCTGGTTGGTCTTTGCACGTTAGCTGTGAGTTAATGATCAACTTGCTTGTCACATGAATGTGTAGTACTTCAAAAGAACAAACAATGTATAAGATGCAGTCTTTTTTTCCTCCTAACTGGAAAGTAGAAGCAAGTTAATAAATCTCTTGCTGACAAGGCATTTGTGCATTTATTGGTCAAAATGACCAAGTACAGCTATTAGTTACATCAATTGCAGGAGAAAGAGACAAGATGGTGAGATTTCAGAAGATAGGTCATCGGTGCTTCTATTGACCGAGATTATAAAGGAGTGGAGAACATGACTGGCTAAGAAAGAAACGACCTGGCAATTAAGTTTAACCTAGTTAGTTTGCTTAAATACAATAGTGGCCAAAATTGTGGAAACCTTTTGGGAAAAGTGTAGTTTTGAGGTTCGATGGCTAATAACACCACTTTTTTTTTGGAGTACCATAAAATTATATATCAGTGGAAAGATAATTTAATCAAGAATGTAATGCAACCAAGTTTGTTCAATTATCCATACTGTATTCTATGAAAAGTTATAGCCAAATAACCAGAAAAAGGAAGCACAACTTGCTTAGGTTGATATCACGTAGCTTTCCTTCATCTGATTGCAGCCAATGAGCGCGAGTGTTTAGAAAGCCAATCAGGTGTCATCTTGTTTTGGCAATGAGCCAATCAGATCACGGTAGGATCCAGTTATTGATGTCCTGTATTGAAGCTGAGAGGAGGACATTGGTCAGCGTGTTATGTGATTACTATCAAGTTGGTTGGATTTTTTTGTGTTCTTTCATTTAGTGAGCTTGCAAAACGTAATAAAATTAAAGTAATGGTGCAAAGAGTTGACTGATCGCCCAGAAAAAGATGTAAAATAATATTATTAAGTGAACAAGGCTACAGTTATAAAGAAATTAGAAGAAAAATGGGTGGAAGCTTAACTAAAGGTGGCATTTCTGCTGTACACTTTTCCCAAAAGGTTCCCACCATTTTGGCCACGACTGTGGATGTGTTGGAATAATAATTCCTAAAATTCTTATCTCTAGAGCCTGTTGACTTTGGTGATTACAAATTCTGAGAGCTGTAGCCCAGTGCTTTTGATTGGGAATGATGAATTAACAGTTTATTTCTCAGGATTCTTTTGTAACAATTAAATTTGACTTTTAGGGCTTGCAATGTTAAGTGGATACATTTCTTATTGAAGAAATGAGTTCAGAAAATTCCATTTAAAAATGTACATTTTGTTTATCCGATAGCTACGAGATGTAAGTATTAAATAGAATATGATTAATTTCAAACTATTGACTTTCAGCTCAGCACAAAGCTGAAACTGACAACATTATGAGTTGGCTACGTTCTTGTCAACAAAGTTCAGTACACTCTGACTTAAACTCAAACAAGCACCTTGTTCCCTTGTTTATAACTCAGAGGCAGAACTGTAGGTCCACAAGGTCCATGCTGACTGCTACCAGCTAATAAGCTTCCAGAAAGATTGGCACAAAGGATGAAAATAGGCAGAAATACACGATCAGATAGGATTCTGTTCCTGTTTGAATTAATGCTGATTTTTCTCTTCAGGCTAGTGTACAATCGAACTAGTGGCTCTACTGCTCCCCCAGATGGCGTCAATATCAAAGTCCCTGGATTTGGGAAAACCTTTGCCTTGGAGTTCCTTGATCCTAGTAAACGAAGTGTTGGTAGGTAATCTGTTTTCATCAGGATATGGGGCAGTATTAAGTAGCCGAAGCCTGAATAGCCCTTTCTCAGAACACAGTTTTGTCCACTGTTAGCTTTTCTTGTGGTGACTGATCAATAAGAGGAGGAACAAAAGAGCACATCTGTAGTCTGATCATAGATGCCAAAGGTCTACAGAACTCTGTTACCTTCCCACCGAAGTGGTACCTATTTATCTACTTGCAGTTGCATGCTTTTGAATTGCTAAGTGGGCAGGAGCTGGAGCAAGGAACAGGAGCTCACCCCATCATGTGCTTGGGTCTCAAACCTGGGCTGCTGACTTTCCAGCTGACAAGCCCAGCACCTTAACCACTGAGCCATTGTGCCCACCTCCCCACCTCCACTTCAGCAACTAAGGAAACATTAAACCTACAGATAAGGCCACCTGGTGTGGGCCACCTGATGTGTGCAGAAGTTGAATTTTTTAAAAAAAAAAAGAATATTTTTTAAAATTAAAAATAAGAATGAATTTTCAAAGTTCATTTTGTCAATTTAAATTAACAACAATAAAAAGGAAAGCTTCAAAGTGAGGAGGAATGTGATTCTACACATAATAGCTCATTAAGTCAATGCCCCCCCCCTTGAAAAGCAACGTATGAAAATTGGGGCTGGAGAAGAATCTCTGGTTTAAGCTCACTCTGTGCAAAGGGAAGATTGTTAATTGAACTGTGGCTGACTCCCAGATTCTCTCTTTGTCTACAGGCACGTACTTCCACACGCTGGTGCAAAACCTAGTAGACCTGGGCTATGAGCGAGATGAAAGTATTAGAGGCGCTCCTTATGATTGGCGGAAGGCACCAAGTATGACTTACATTATTATAAGGGTTTTATTGTTTTTTCCCCCAATACTGTGTTTTTATTGTTTGTATGCCGGCTAAGAGTCACTGTGAGCGAGTAGGAGGCTATATAAATTTTATAAATAAATAATAACAGTTTAAAAGTGCAAAAACCAATTAAAATGGAATAAAAAGTTAAGAAGTACAATTAAAAACCAAGATGATGGGCAGCCTGGTACTTGGTTGAGAAATGTCTTATTTCCCCCCACCCCCAAATGGTCACATATTAGCAGGGAGAGTAGTACGTAGCCTGTGCAGATAGGAGGACCTAGAATCGGAACGTTGTTAATACTTATAACTCTCTCTTTTTTTGATGTGGTTGTGTCTCCCTTGGCAGACCTTTGCTCAATGAATAAATCCCAATCTTTTGGCTTTAAATTTTCAAATGCATCAACGGTGAGATGTGTAAGATATAAGATATGATTACAAGATTACAAGGATTGTAATTACAAGATGATTAGGGGACTGGAGGCTAAAACATATGGAGAACAGTTGCAGGAATTGGAGATGTCTAATGAAAAGAGGGACTAGAAGTGACATGATAGCAGTATTTGAGGGGCTGCCCCAAAGAAGAGGGGGTCAAGCTATTCTCCAAAGCACCTGAAGGCAGGACAAGAAACAACGGATGGGAACTAATCAAGGAGAGAACCAACCTAGAACTAAGGAGAAATTTCCTGACGGTGAGAATGATTAACCAGTGGAGTGCCTTGTCTCCAGAAATTTTGGGTGCTCCATCACCGTAGATTTTCAAGAAAAGATAGGACAGCCTTTCATCCGAAATGGTATAGGGAAGAGGTTGGGCTAGAAGACCCCCAAGGCCCCTTTCAACCCTGTTATTCTGCTATTACACAGTGACAACGTGTCCCCAGGTTATACTCCCCAAAACCATAGTAGTGTAACTAAAGTTCCATCTCTCTTTGTTTAATGTGTGGTGTACCTAAATCCTTTGAACGCTGTAAATCAAATTTTCCCACTTTCTAAGAAATTTTGCTTTTGACCAAACTGCTTATGCAATTTGTCTCTCTAAAACCAATCACAGCCCATGGTTGAAGATGTCTCTTTGGCACGTGATCTGATGCTATTTTTTGCTAGTTGTGTTCTTCGACATTTGGTAGGCTCTGCAACCGCATTTGAGATTTTCATTTTGTTGCCTCGTCTGCCAGGTTTTATTTTCAACCACTAAAGAGCTAAAAAATTTTTTTTTAAAACCAACATCTTCCCTTCCCCAGGGTGTGTGTGTGTGTGTGTGTTTGTGTGTGTGTGTGTGTGTAAAACTTTCCTTTCATCCTTGAGAAACCTTGCTTCCTTTTCGTATCTTTGCAAAACAGGATCGTGAGGGTTAGATTTCATAAGAAGTTTGATATGCTGCATGGAAGCTTTCCAACTTTTCCAGAAAGAGGAGGTGAATATCTTTGTTAATGTACAGTAGCCAAAAACATCAAACAGGACTAGAATACCAACCTTTTTTTAACCCAAGCGCAGAATACATTTATCTTGCTGCGTGAGTTTTTACTTGGAATTACGAAGTTCAGGCCGAAACTTTTAGAAAACTGAGTACGCTGACAAAAAAATCTCTTATCAGTTTTTTTTGCTGTACATTGTTACAGTTTTAAACAAGCACAGTAGAATAATAGAAATAATGAAAAGAATGTGCAGTGCTGTTAATAAAAAAAAATTATAATGCCTGCTTTAAAATATCACCCAACAAGCAAGGACAAAGGGATTTTTAAATACAAAACTAAATAAATCACCTGCAAGGTATACAAATATGGTTCTTTTTAAAATAGACATTCACACTGAGCTCAAACTGTTGGGCTTTAAGGCTAAGGTTAAGGGCGGTCGTGTAAAGAATAAAAACTTTGCAGTTCTAAAAAAGAGGGCATTCATTTTAAATTTTAATTTTTATTAGAAATGTCAGGTTTCACTTCTGTGATTGTGACTCACTGAAGGAGTGTCAGAAAAATAAGCAAACTCTGAAGTTTCCCCCAGACTTTATCCTTATTCTACGATTATATCAGAAGATGAAATGCAAGTATGTCTTCATAGTTTTATAAATATTGTTGAAATCAAGATTAGCTTTAGGGCTTCCTTGAAATGTAGGTGCTAGTGTACATATCCTTCATAAAGTCATTGTGTAAATATATATATATATCCTTTGTTAGCAACTTAAATTTTATATATATATATATATATATATATATATATATATATATATATATATATATATATATATATATATATATATATATATATATATATATATATATATATATATATATATATATTCTACGTGTGTTGCAGTTATTATATCAATTGCAGTTGCAACATCTTACTCTCAGATCAAAAAATATTTTTGTTCTTTAGAAAAGTGTGAGAAAGTAGCAAAGGATTTCTTCATTTAGGTCCTTTTATGACTTGTGGACTTCAACTCATGCCTGGCTGAGGAATTCTGGGAGTTGAAGTCCACAAGTCATAAAAGGGCCAAGTTTGAAGAGCCCTGGTTTAGGACAACCATGGCAACTTTAAGAACTGTGGACTTCAACTCCCAGAATTCCCCACTCAACATGCTCTCAGAATTCCGCATGCTGGTTAGAGAATTCTGGGAGTTGAAGTCCACCAGATTTAAAGTTGCCAAGGTTGGCCGCCCCTGACCTGAACTTTTAACACATTTCTTAGAATAATAACTAAATGGGATATCTTGAATTGCAGGTAAAGACATTTCCCAAATTAAAAAGAATTACTTCGTTAGCAAATAACCAGCACAGAACTTGAGCACAATCCTTGGAAGTGTTTGTGATTGACTGATTGGTTGGTTGGTTGGTTGATTGATTGATTAAACCACTCACCTTTCTTACATTTCCTTGGGCAGACCTTGTTTGTTCATGTACAAGGCCACTCTGAAAACAAATCACGATTATATTAAAAATTCTTGCATTCTTTCCCTAGCAGGCTATTTCCGTGTGCGATAGCCAATTCGAAAGTTGATAAGTGATTGATAGGTCAACAAAAGCTCTTAAACTAAATGCAGGTAGTGACTTCCTTCTTCCCGTTGGATAACTTCTATGTCTTAATCCTTGTAGACGAGAACGGAGACTATTTTGAGGCTCTCCAGAAGCTGATCGAGATCATGTATGAAGAGTATGGCGAACCGGTGGTCTTAATTGCCCACAGCATGGGCAACATGTATACTCTGTACTTCCTCAGCCATCAGCCCCAGGAATGGAAAGACAAATACATCAGGGATTTTGTGTCCTTGGGGGCTCCCTGGGGAGGTGTAGCTAAAGCTTTCCGGGTGCTGGCATCAGGTAGGTGGGGCTGTGGGGGCTGTGGTGCATACTTTGCTCCTCAGAGGAGGAAGGATGTGGGGAACAATTCAGTTTGGTCTAGCGGTGAGGGCATCAGAAATCGGGAGGCTGACCAAAATGCTGTGAGGTTTTAGGGATGGGTTTTGTAATTGTGAAAAGTCACTGACAATTAAATGTCCAGGTGGTGCTTAGAAATTGGGACACGTAGGTAAGAGAGTGTAAGGCAGGGGTTCTCAACCTTGGCAACTTTAAGACTTGTGGACTTCAACTCCCAGAATTCCTCAGCCAGCTTTGCTGGCTGAGGAATTCTGGGAGTTGAAGTCCACAAGTCTTAAAGTTGCCAAGGTTGAGAACCCCTGGTGTAAGGGGTCTTTGGTGCTCTCTGAGCTTGTTTGTTTTGCAGACATTTCCCTACCGAAATAGATGACGCCATCAGTGGTAGAACAGGGGGTGGGGTTTCTTCTCATTTTATATACTAGTGGCTTGCCCTGTCATTGTTAATGGGAGTGGTCTTGATAAGATACTATCAAACGACCGCTTAAAAATTAATCTGGTATAATCACTTTCTCCTCTCTCAAAGAAAAAGTTCACGGGAAGTAGCACAATGACATGATTGTTGTTGTTGTTGTTTTTCAAATATTTTATTGGTTTTATAATTTTAAACAAAGAATCAAATTAAATACAACTCAAAACATTCTTTTTTAACTTTCTCCCGCACAAAAACAAAACATACATTCTTTTAGATGCTTCCATAAAGTAACTATGGGTGTTGCTCGGCAGCACCCCCTTCGCTACATCCCCCTCTTCCTTCCTCCCTGTCTCCTACTTCCCTCCTCCTCCCCTCTCTCCCTCCCTCTCTCTCCACCCTCCTCTCCTCCAACCCTACTTCCCTCCACTCCTTCACTCCTCCCTCTCAACCCCCTCCAGATGTAGACCAGAGGTACTGTCCTAGCAACCCCTCATATATCAATAAGTATTTCTTTCTTATATATTACAAGTGTTACAGTTGAGTATATTATTATACCCCCCCATCCTACCCCCCCCCCCGACTTCCCAAAGCGAATACAGGGTAAAACAAACAAACAAAAAAAAACCCCCCACTACATCAAACAAAATTATTATATAATCCAAATAAAAATTTAACTATATGCTAAATACAATTTCTTAGATTGATATTTCCCTTGAATATACTCTATCCATTTTTTCCAATCCAACATATATTTTTCATTTGAATGATCTTTCAAGTAAGCAGATATTTTAGCCATTTCCGCCAAATTTATAACTTTCAAAGTCCATTCTTCAATAGATGGTAATTCTGGCTTCTTCCAATATTGTCCCACCAACAGTCTCGCTGCTGTAATCAAGTTCAAAATCAAGTTCATCTCTATGGTGGTGCAGTCTTTTATAATACCTAATAAAAACAGCTGCGGTGAAAATTCAATACGTTTTTTCAAAATATTTTGTAGTATCCACCATATTTTTATCCAAAAAGCCTTAATTTTTTTACAAGTCCACCATACATGAAAATAAGTAGCGTCCATAGATTCACACCTCCAGCACTTAGGTTGTAAGCTAGGGTACATACATGATAATTTTTTCGGATCCAAATGCCATCTATAAAACATTTTATAAAAATTTTCTCTTAAATGTTGCGCTTGTGTAAATTTTACATTTTTCACCCAGATCCTCTCCCAAATTTCCATCATGATTGGTTGTCCAAAATTTTGTCCCCACTTTATCATACAGTCCTTAACTAATTCAGTTTCCAAATCAATTTCTATCAATACGTTATACAATCTTTTAATATGCATTAACCGTTGATCTCTAATTTGTTTAATTAAATTTTCATCTATTTGAGATAAACCCATCTTCAAAACATGATTGTTTTTGAAGCTTTTCTTTTCATGCACGTCAAGCTTTTATATCAAACTTTTGTACTGAGGCTCTCCGCGTTCTTTGTTGAGGAAGGGGGTCCTTATCTAATTTCTAGGTTCCAAGTTGTAACTCTTTTTTTGGGGGGGGGCTTAAACTTGAGTTGTGAGTTGACAATCGACTGAATTCCTAACAAGTCCTGCTTTCACGTCACAGGTGACAACAACCGGATTCCCGTGATCAGCTCCTTTAAGATCAGGGACCAACAAAGGTCTGCTGTCTCCACCAGCTGGTTGCTTCCTTACAATTACACTTGGTCTCCAGGGAAGATCTTTGTCAGCACACCATCCGCAAACTATACGATTCGGGATTTCCAGAAGTTCTACGTGGACATTGGGTTTGAGGATGGCTGGCTGATGAGGAAAGCTACCGAAGCTTTGATTTACAGCATGACACCGCCAGGCGTACGCACACACTGCCTTTACGGCACCGGAGTCAATACTCCGGATTCTTTTTTTTATGACAGCTTACCAGATAAGGAGCCGAAAATCTTTTATGGGAACGGAGACGGAACAGTAAACTTAGAAAGTGCCTTACAGTGCCAGAAGTGGATAGGTCAGCAAGAACAAAAGGTGATCCTTTACGAGCTTCCAGGAAATGAACATATTGAGATGCTGTACAATAACTTAACCATATCCTATGTTAAAAAAGTTCTTTTCGGCTCATGACACAGTAGAAGTTCCATCTTTTTCCTCCCAAGGCATTTAAATGCTTTTTTTTTTCCAATGGGAATGCACAAAAGGATGTTTTGGACCTCTGTTTTTAAAGCTTCTTCTTCTACTACTACTACTACTTTTGGGCTTATTTAATCTTGTTGGAAATTGGCACTGTTTTTGGTCAGCTAATGGTTACTTGTTTCCTACTTGTTACATTCGTAAGAGGCCTGACAAAATGCACTAGTGCCATGTCTCGGTGCCTATCTGTGTGAAGGCGAAGTCCTCTTCTCTGGGATGTAGACAGTATTCCTCTTTCTATATTTATTGAGCTAGAAGGTCAAGGAGAGGACCTTAAGACATTCTCACCCAAGAGGTCACCAATGCTGCGTTATTGTTGCCAATATGAACCTGGGAATTGTGAAGCCCCTGCAAAGGGTGTTGACCTAAACAGGCATGGGTTTTAACCTTAGATTGGCCTCAACAGCCCAGAAGTGAATTGTTCTTGAAGACAATGCAGGAGCTGGAAATCCTTAACAAGATTTTTTTAAAGTAAGATGAGCCTGTTAATTTGGTTCCTACTTGACAAGATGAAGGCTAAAGGATGATAATAAAGTTTGCTATCAATGATTTTCACATTATATTTTAAGCTGGTGATCCAGATCATTTAACAGTAGCTGCGACATTAGTACTTGATGTCTTCAATATCGTCAAAGGCCAGTATTAAGATAGGAATTATTTTAGCCAGATGCCTTTCACTTGAGACTTTGGAGTGATTCTCTAACAACCTGTTGGTTTTTGAAGTGAGATACTAATCCCGCTATTTTTGCTGTTGCACATATTGCAATTGGGGTGTTGTTAAGTCAGTTTCAATAGTATCTACCCTGAATACAATATGGACATCTACTTTATTCTGGTGTTTCTCCTGGTGGTGTCAATTCTCTGCCCTAGTCCTTTGACCATGTCTTCTTGCATAAAGCTAAAAAAAAAATAGAAGGGCATCACTCAGAGCTGCAGCAAGCACACATAAATTGTGAGAAGTCCTTTGAAGAAACAGTACCTAAAATTACCTGGGACTGGAGAAGACTAATGATTCAAAGGCTGCCATTTGGTATTTGTAGCCACTCAATGAGTCATCTGATCGATAGCAATAAAATAAGTCTCTTTACAGCAGGGCTGTTCGACTTTGGCAATTTTAAGACCTATGGACTTCAACTTCCAGAATTCTCCAGCCAGCCTTGCTGGTTGGGGAATTCTGGGAGTTGAAGTCCACAGGTCTTCAAGTTGCCAAAGTTGGACATCCCTGCTTTACAGGAATGCAGCCCAGTGCTGGTTTCAGCTTGCGTTGTCCTATTGTCCTGTTGAATGTAGTTGTGAACGTTCGAATGACAAGATGGACCTTTTCCAACCAGTGGTTTCATAGAATGCTTTGAATGCAAAACCGTGAGATCTGTGCCAACCCTCCCAGCTGGAATATCACACAAATCTGTAAGTTTCAACGTTGTGATTTCAAACCAGGCCTTCTCTGACCGGAATGTGGAACACCAGTGTGGAACACTCCTTGAGCAAATGTATTTATTCCTGATTCTAAGACCTTGGACTGTGAGGGCCTGAGGAAACAAACCCATGGAATCTACACAAAACATCTCTCCATCTTCTCCCTCACTAATATGTAATATGTTTATGTCTTTTCATCATCTTCCATTTTTTTTTCTAGGTTGTAAAGTGTTTGGCCGTTCGGTTCATTGCGTTTTAGGACAGACACTCAAACCGGTTGCCTGCACGTGGATCAGGGTGTAATCCATCCTACAAGTGAAGTTGAGAAAAGCTTTTTGGCGTCAATTTGGCTGCTTTGATCAAATATACCACGCCTCAACATCGTCAGGAATTTTTATCTTTTTAATACGGTTATAATTCCTAGTTCTTCAGGATCTCTGTGCTGATGCAACCTGAAAAGTCACTTTCCCTGGCCTTGATTAGAGAGGGTGAAATGTTTCATAGGAGCCGTTGCATTGTGTTGAGCCTACCTTTAAAGCCTCAAGGTAACATGAAGTGGCAGGTGAAGCCCTGAGGCTGAAATGATCTAAGCTCCTTTTATGGGCAGATACTTCATTTGGCCTTGATAGCCAACTCTGCTGAGCTTGTTGATGTAGAGCAGCGGTTCTCAACCTTTTTCAGGCTGAGACCCCACCTGCGCCGCCCATGCGCGGCGCGACCCCGAACTGCACTGCGCATGCGCGGCGCGACGGCCCGCATTGTGCATGCACGGCGCGTGCGACGGGCCAAACCGCACATGCGCGGCGCGACGGGCTGAACCGCGCATGCGCGGCGCGACGGGCCGAACCGCGCATGCGCGGCGCGACGGGCCGAACCGCGCATGCGCGGCGCGACGGGCTGAACTGCGCATGCGCGACACACGCGCGACGGCCGAGGGGAAATGGGGAAAAAAATGGCGGACTGCGGTGTTTGGCAACCCCTGTGAAACAGTCGTTCGACCCCAAATGGGGTCACGACCCACAGGTTGAGAACCGCTGATGTAGAGAATGGGTATGAAACTCCGTGCTTGGAACAAGAATGTGAAATTCCTTCAGGGTTTGGCTATCTGGCAGTATTTACAAGATGCCTGGTGCAGGAAGGGGGAATCTAAGCAACTACCCCTCCCCAAATGTGCCTAGGCCCACTGCTTATCTCAACTGAGACTAAGTCCTAATATTAATCCAGTGATTGCACACGTGCCCATAAAGGAATGGGTGGTTCCTTTAAGACCTGTGGACTTTAACTCCCAGAATTCACGAGAATTCTGGAAGTTGAAGTCCACAGGTCTGAAAGCTGCCAAGGTTGGACCCTCCCTGATTTAGGCCTTCATCTTCTACCCCACCAGGTAAGTTGACAGTTTTCGTGTCAATATTTGCATCCTCTGCTAGCTGTCAAATGTTGATTAGGCAGAACTTCCTATTAGCTATTTTGTCGGTGCTTCTATAAGTGGTGGTGCTGGTTGTGGTTTTTTTTTTTGTTCTTTCAAGAAACCTCTTCTTGCCTATGTTTGTGCCTTTTTGGTATCCACTAAAAAATATCATTCTTGGGCTGTTTGTGGTCAGTGTTGCTCAGACAAACCACAGTGTGTGCATGCAGCAATCCAGGATCGGTAAAAAAAAAAAAAGTGTTTAGCCTTACCATTTAATATTGTGAATTATTGCAACCCTCAGTGGATTCCAGCTTGCCCAGTATCTTAATTTGTCCACAAGTCACGGCCACGAACCTCAAGTAGCAAATTCGTTTTGTAAAACTTGCTTTTCTGGACCAAGTGTCAGCCTGAAGAAGCTGTAGCTTATAGCTTGTGGAATTAAGTGCTGAGATTCACATTTTCACTGGATAAATATGATTTTGGTTAGTAGCCCTCGGGTGTATTTCTTTGGATCATGGTTTTATTGGTTACCAAGAGTATATGAAGGTTGCATTCCCTCACCCACACTCAAGGTAATGTCTTGCAAATCACAAGTGCTTATAAACCGTTACTAATCCATACAGATGTTTGGCTTTTTGAAAATCCAAATACTTTCTGAGGACCAAATATAGTACTAAGATTATATATACACCCCAGCATTTGTATGTGTGTGTGAATGAGTGTATATATGTCTCTGTGTTTATAGATATATATGTATATCTGTATGTATATGTGTGTGTGTATGTATATATATATATATGTAGGTCTTTGGTTATTCGGTTTTGTCCCGCATAGAATTTGAAGTGTCTTGGCAACGTTTCAACGAAGTCCCATTCGTCATCTTCAGGCTGGTGCTTTCGGCTTCGTGCTTCTAGGAGCACGAAGCCGAAAGCACCAGTCTGAAGATGACGAATGGGATTTTGTCGACATGTCGCCAAGACACTTCAAATTCTACGCAGGAGAAAACCCGAATAACCAAAGACCTACATACAAATACCCGCGAAAACCTCAGAAAACGTGTGTGTGTGTGTATGTCTGAATGTATATAAATGCTGAATGGGAGTTGAGCCCTCACTTAAGGTGTTACTGCTGCAGCGAAGTTTTAAGGTCACTCTGTGTAAGAAGCAATAAGTGCAAATTGAGAATTCTTGCTATTAAGCTGGTTTGTGTTGGGTGCTTTGAGACACTCAAAGAGTTTCAGAGGCAGAACAATGATTTTCCTCTTTGGTCTAACAGTATTTTGTACAGGACACTGTCTGCCAAGGCCCCTTGTTTTTATAAATTGTTTCTCTTGTGTATGAATGAGTAATTTTTTTTCACATTTGTCATATTTTAATAACTTAATAAAAGTTTATGAAGTGCTATAGATAACACCGTGTGTTTTGATTTTTCGTGGAATAAGCCTGTGGTGTGGAGTGTACAAGAGAACATCGCTGAGTTATTATGGCTTTCTTGTGTTTTGGCCTAGTGTGAACATGGAGGGTCTGGGTCTAGAAGATTCATCTCTTTCTTCTCAATTCCACTTTAATAATCTGGCATTGTTGGCCAGTTTCTATTAGATTTTTTTTGATACCATTTTGCACAATGAAAAGCTCTGGAAATTTCAGATGTTTGCATATGATTCTTTCGGTTTAGCATAATTTTACAGAGCTATGGATGATCTGGGATTTTTTTTTCTTCTTGAAATAAACCAAGGGAGTAACTTGGTTTTAATCAGTAGCTAAAATGAACTTCCTTCTCTAGCCAGCAGAGGGCAGGGCTTCCCCTGGAATATTGACTACTCAAACTGAACTCAACTTTTTCAACATGCAGCTGTAAAATAACTAATAACTGCTTATACTTATACTTATTCTCCACATTTGCCTATCTCTTTGTTTGGTCCAAAAATTAATAAACGCGTGCCTCGATTCTACAGATAGAAAGGAGAGAGGAAGCACTGTGAGAGAAATCACAAGGAAGGCTCAGAAAAATTCTAGACTCCAATTTCTAGAATGCAAAAAGTTAGCATTGATAATTCCTTGACTGGGGTATTGTTTACTTCTTGGAGGCTGGTCTAGTGCTAATCTTGGTGTTAATATCTGCTCACATGGGTATTGGTTGCTTTTTGATTATCTCTTTTAAGTGGTATGTAGATGTTGCTTATCTCTCTGTGCCTGTTGATGGCCAATTGTTTTCTGAATGCCAAGCTTCCAGGGATTTTCTTTGGCGTTTTTGAACTTGGCTTGATTTAGGATGCTCATTTTCCCAGCTGAAACTATGATTGAATCTTTCCATGTGTTGTGAAATTAAGAAGTTTTCATCAGGTCTTCTGTTTGCCAGTTGGTGTTCATCGATGCCAAACACGCCACAAAGAGACTTTATGAAGTCTATTGGCCTTGCTCTGATCTCTGACACACAAAAGACTTATAGTTTGCCTTTTTCTTCCATGGAGGTCTTCTCTCTCCGAGATACCAGGTTAGGACGCGCTGCCCTGTTTCGTTCCAGAAACATTTCAAATTCTTAATTCTTCCCCATCTATCATCTCGGGTCTTATACAGGGGAAAAAAGGGAGGAAATTTGTAACTTCAGTAGGCAAGTAATCAATTTCATTTCCTTTTTTTTTTTTTTTGCCTACCCCACCGATGCATGATATGGCTTTGGAACTTTTCCAACGCCAGCGCATTTTAAATTTATTTTTCCTCTTTTTTTTTTGTAAAATGTCAAAACATTGACATTCTTTTTGTTGAAAAGAAGATTGAAGCAGGGTTTTATTTTTCTCCTGAAAATGACTCAGACAACCTCATTACCGCTAGCAATACTGGAGTAAAAGGTTTGAATGGGGATAATGTCCCTCTGGGAAAGAGAGAGAAGATGGTTTTTGCACGTAGCCGGAGTTTTATTTCCCCCTGGCTGTCAGACCCTTAACTCTCACCCTGGAGTTCAGCTTTCAACACTTTTACAGAGTCTTAATGTAATCAACTCAGCAACGGAGGGGCACAATTATGGGCTGTATTTAGGGCCTCCAGTGGCCTTAATCAAGTGCTCATTCAAATTCAAATAAGGATGTGTCCTTGGCCCTCAAAACTGCAAGTTATCTTTTAAAGCAGTGCTTTTCAGTCTTGGCAACTTTAAAACACATGGACTTCAACTCCCAGAATTCCCCAGCCAGCATCTGAATCCTGGGAGTTGAAGCCAACACGCCTTAGTCTTGCGAAGTTTGAAAAATGCTGCTTTAAAAGAAGGCAGATCAGAGTGGCTTGTAGCGGTGTAACAGTGAGATGGATGGCATATATACATTTAATAAATTAAAAACATAAATTTATTTATTTATTTATTATTAATTTGACTTCTATGCCGCCCTATTCTGGAGAACTCAGGGCGGCTCACAACATAATAGAAATCAACAATTAAAAATACATATATATATAAAACCCCTAATTTAAAAGAAAAAACCAATCATTCAACATACACACAGACATACACTGGCTAGGGGCAAGATGTTAACTTTGAAAATAAATATTTATTGTAATAAATAAAAAGAAGACCCAATGGCAAACAACATTTGAACCTGTTCTTTATTATGTCCGTTCCTCGTAGAAGAGAATTTACACACACACACACACTCGCTCAGCTCACGCTATCATTCATTCCACATTTCCTGTGTGTAATTTATTCATTTAATTCCCTTCCCAAAAGTTTCTTGCTCTCTGACATGCATGTACATTGAATAAAATCCACTCAGAAATTACATAGACATCCAGTGGCGGGATTCAGCCGGTTTGCACCACTTTGCCAGAACCGGCAGCTAATTTTTTGTTGCTCTGGCCCAGAATGGACTTCCTTCCTTCCTCTCTCTCTCCCTCTCTCTCTCTCCCCCCTCTTTCTTTCTTCCTCTCTCTCTCTCCCTCTCTCTCTCCCCCCTCTTTCTTTCTTTCTTTCTTTCTTTCTTTCTTTCTTTCTTTCTTTCTTTCTTTCTTTCTTTCTTTCTTTCTTTCTTTCTTTCTTTCTTTCTTTCTTCTATCCCACTCCAGTCCAGTAGCTAATATTTATTCAGATTATTATTATTTCCTATGGCATAACAATACAGCATGAATGCATAAAACTCACAAAACGGCATATAAAATGTGTACCAGAATGTAAAACACCAGAACAGTGGATTATTACTGTTGACATTTTGGGGAGGAAAAATCTAGACACTTGGGAGCCAAGAAGTATCAGTAGCACATGAAGGATTTTTTTCTGAATTGTTCTTAAGTCAGGTAAATCTGTTTGCCTATAGATTTTTAATAGAGCGGGACTAAGGAATAGAAAATGTTAAATAGAAACTGTTAAATAGAAAATGCCAAATATTGCCCTTGTAATATTTAAATTGGGTATTCAACTGTGGCAACTGGAGTATTCTGGGAGTTGAAGTCTGCAAGTCTTAAAAGTTCCCAAGGTTGGATACCCCTGATTTAAATGAAAGCACTCAATACACCAGGTTCTTTTCTGGAAAGAGAGTTTGTTATTTCTTCATGCTTGCCCTCTTTCCTTCTCCACAGCTTGACAAATTTTGCTTTAAGATGTTCTTTAGCAGCAACTGTGGCTTTTGTGCTCCCATAAAGCTAGGAATAAGGTACTTCTGTGGAAACGACAGATTGCTTCTTTTATGCTAGATAATTCTTTTGTGTCAACTCACAGATTATCTGGCTAATGCTATTATTTCACAGCCTATGTGGAGATACACTGCCGATGGATTTATTTTGCCAGAGGCTGTGACTGGCTGTAAAAGAAGAAGAAAAAATAGCAATCATTGGACATGCTGGTCTCATAGAACTGGAAATTAAAAACTCTTGTTATCTGTTGATTTCTCTCCTGTTTTTTGTCTTTGAAAATAACAAACCCCATTTATAGAAGAGGAAGCAAATTCGGTTCATTTTTGTTGGTGTGGTGGGCAAATAATCAAGCTCAGATTTGCTTCTTGCTCCCACCTCTCAGAGAGATTGCACAAGGATGGAGAAAAGTTGGACAAAGGAACAAAGTCTAACTGCTAACAGAATGAAGAAATTCAGAGGAAAAAGTAGACAAAAACGAATAAGAAAAGGATTAGGATAAAGGAAGGGAAGGGAAGGGAAGGTCTTTATGTATGTCAAAAATTCACCACTAGATGGGAGCAAAGGTTTAGATTTTGTGTCATGTTTGGTTGCCCCCTCCTATCGGGTTGCCCCTGTATGCACCCCAGATTTGACAACTTTTCATTCTGGGTGAAAAGAATCCCTGCATTTGCTCTCTCACCATTTCTGACGTTTGATTGATCGCTGCTGTTCGTCAAGCTGGCTCCTGTGTTAAGTTGGTCTGAAATAAGTTTAAGGAGAAGCTTCATTTAGTTGATAAGGAGAGAGCTTGATCCTCTCCTGATTCGGAGGGGAAAGATTATTTTATTTTTCTCTACGTTTATCACTAGCTCCGGGCAGTGCATGTTGGATTCCTGCACTGCCACCGTAACAGGGACTCATGAGAGAGGTTTACATGTCCTCAGCTGCTCCCTTTCCAGAGGCTTCTGTCAGACCATCTCACAGGAAGATTTAAGTTAATTAAAAGTGCAACAGGGGAAGAGAATATGTACAGGACCATTTTTTATCTTTTATTATTATTTTATTTTGCTGGTAAGCGAAGATTGTGTGAGTCATGCTTCGCTGAGCGAAACAGATGACATTTGCATGGGCTGTGAAGGCAATTATTTTTATCACAATCAGTTCCCCCCATATCTCTCTCTCTCTCTCTCTCTCTCTCTCTCTCTCTCTCTCTCTCTCTCTCTCTCTCTCTCTCTCTCTCTCTCTCTCTCTCTCTCTCTCCTCTCTCTCTCTCTCCTCTTTCTCTCTCTCTCTCTCTCTCTCTCTCTCCCACTTGTGCTAAAGAGGCTGCTGGGAAATGCACAAGCAAACACCTTGTGAGTGAATCTCTGGAGCTTAAAAAACAAGACAAAATGGCCAACGAAGCGGACATTCCAACAGGACAAGAAAGACAATTCTCCCTGCTGAATGGCCCTATCTTGACTGCCAAGAGATTTGCCAGTCTCTTACTTGCCAAGATATTTTTGCTATCCAGCTTTTGTCTTCATTTTGGAGTATACCCACCTACATGCATTACATTCTTCCAGGACAAGAATGAGCGACTTCAGAATGGACTAGAATACAGAGCTGGAAGGGACCGTGGGAGATCTTCTAATTCAACCCCCTGCTGAAGCAGGAAACCCCACCTAGACTTACCTCTGGAGCAAGTAAGAACATTTCAAACCATCTAGAACAGAGGTTCTCAACCTTGGCAACTTTAAACTTGTGGACTTCAACTCCCAGAATTCTTCAGCTAGCAAAGCTGGCTGAGGAATTCGGGGAGTTGAAGTCCACAAATCTTAAACCTTGGCAATTTTCAGGTATATATAGACTTCAGCTCCCAGAAATTCCACAGCAACACAGACGTTACTGAGAATTCTGGGAGTTGAAGTTCATTCACTTTCAATTTGGCAAGGTGGAGAGTGACAGCACTTCAGGTATTTGAAGACCGCTATAATGTCACAGGAGTGACAGAAGCTGGGAGTGGAGTTAAAAGAGGGATCAGCCTAGAATCCCTAAGTAGCCATAAGTTCAGCTTCCCTTGAATTCCATTGACTCTTATCTCACTCCAAGCAGGTGCTGTGCAATAAATCGGTTTAAGTCAATGGTGGGATTCAAATAGGTGAACAACCGGTTCTCTGTGTGGATGCTGCTTCCGGAAGTCCATTCTGGGCCTGGGCAACCAAAAATTAGCTACCGGTTCTGCTGAACTGGTGCGAACTGGCTGAATCCCACCACTGGTTTAATTGGACCTTCATGTATGGACCTGATCTTTTATGCCTGACACATCTCCCTTCCCCATCTAGTCTTCTGCAAGAGACAACATCCATCATTTCCTTCTAGAGGACTTGCCAGTAGAGCTGACGTCCTGTTGCTTCCTTATTCCCCAGTCTTACTATTTCCTAGCTCAAAATATATATGAATTAAATGCAGAGCTGACCTTGGAGAAGGAAGGAGAGAGACATTAAAGGGAGAAAAGATTACCCAGTCCCCAGAAAAAAGAGAAGCTGAAAAAGACACACAAAAGAACTTCACCTTGATTTTGTTTAGTACAAAATGGGGCAGAGAGAAATTCAGGCAGGCTTTTAAGATGCTGTTATTCTACCTTTCACGGGGAAGGAACACGCCTGTAAGCTCCGAAGGGCTTGTTTCCCGACCTGAGGTCTTCAAAGGATTATTTAAATACCCAGGAGAGCTGGGGTTTCTGCAGCCCAGATCTGACAGCTCCCATCGTCTTGGATTTTGATCATGCTCAGAGAAAACCTGGTGAACGGATGTTAACCTTTCCACAGAAAAGAGAAAAGAAGATGGCTCTGGATGCCTAATGGTATGTGGGGGTGACCTTGGGAGACAGGAGGAAAAGCTGCAGATTAGACAATGATCAGGCAAGCGGTGGCTGAGTCCACAGAAGAAACGGGGGGCTTCGCAAATGTCTGAGCTGGGAACTTGCCTAGTTTCTTGAAATGTAAAGGTAAGATTGCAAGATTCGGTTAATGTAACCTTATAATTAAAATAGAGCTAGTATTTCTGGACTACCATAGAACGCAGAGCATAGAATAACAGGATTGGAAGAGACCGTGGAGATCTTGTCCAGGGCTTCCCAACCTATGGTCCACAGCCTGGTACCAGGGCATGGCCTGTTGGCCACCGGGCTGCAGGAATAGCTGGCGAGCCCCCCCTTGCGGTAGTTCTGCTGCGTGGGCACTAGCAGCCCTGTGTGCATGTGCAGGTGCACTAGCACCGCCACCAGCATTACGCGGGCCTAGCGGCTTGTTTGTGCATGCGCGGATGCACAGTGTCCCATTTGCATGGGCGCCAGCAGCCTGTCTGTGTATGCGTGCGCGCACAAGCACGCACACTGCTAAATCGAGAAGCATTTTTCTTTAAAAAATCAAAGCATCTGCAAATGTGGATCAAAAGCAGGATTAGTTATGTTAATTTCTGATCTTCAGGACCAATCAACCTATACACTGTTTTTTTTTTAATTAAAGATTTTTGGCAGATCGCTGTAGAAACAACAACTGTCTCTGAGTCTGATCACAACGGGGCTTGACTTTGAAGTATTTTCAAGACAGGAGACACCTGCATACTAAGTCATGTGTTTGCTAAATTTAATCTCAAAGGAATGTGTGCAAAAGGATTATATCTGACCTGCAACTGGATGGGGTGGGGGAGGTGATCTAGGCGATCCTTCCTTCACCTCTCTATAGATTCTCTACCCCACCCAGTTAATTAATTCAGCGATTTTACTTAATTAAATTTAAGTGATTTTTTTAAAAAAAGAAAATCAGGTAAATCTCCTATTTTTAAATGAGGTGTGAGCCCCTGAAATTTTTTAAGTTGGTCACAGATTTGAATTGGGTGTCCACTGGTAGGAGGGGAGTGGAAGGGTTAAAATGTGGTTGAAGTCCCTCCCCTTTTTGTTTGCAAAATTCGGCTATGTTAGACAAACAAGCACATGCTCCGAGAATTGCATAGCAAAGTACATTAAAAATTGAGTAGTGCAAATGTTTTAATATGCTGCTTTTTTTTTTTTTTGCAAGCTTGACAGCCTGTAAAGTTGACAGATTGCTGAAAGGAAAAATAGAGAAAAATTGAAATTGACAGATGTCTCTCGCTACTGCCCAGGGCTTTTCCCAGTTTTCAGTTTTCTCATTAATGGCCTGACTTGTGGCAGTAGATAGGGATACTAGCAAGCCCCAGTCTCACTTCGGTGAATTTAACAATAACATAAATAATAGAGTTGAAGGGATCTTGGAGGTCTTCTAATCCAGCCCCCTGCTGAGGCAGGAAACCCTCTACCATTTCAGACAATTCTCTTCTTTAAAACCTCCAGTGTTGGAGCATTCAGAACTTTTGGAGGCAAATTGTTCCGCTGATTAATTATTCTAACTAATCCTGAACTTTTGAATTCGGTTTCTTTATTATTAGACCGGTGTTCTTAACCTCGGGAACTTGAAGATATATGGACTTTTACTCCCAGAATTCCCCAGCCAGCATGCCCAGACATCTTAAAGAATCGACACCCAGATAAGCAGGGATTAACACCAGACAAATGTTCAGAAGAAAACAATACCATAATGAAAGAACTGTCAACCCAGATAAACAACTGAGCAGTAAACAACAGCCTAATCAAGGGACTACCAAGGAGAAAATGTATATCAACAAAGAGGAAATCTCACATTCTTCTAGCATTGAAGATGTTACCTAGTCAGGTAATGGATGAAAACAACCAAACTCAACCAAAGCCTGACTCACCACATTATTAAGTCTGGTCTTATAGACCATCTGTTACTCCATCTTCTCAATTTTAGTAGAGTATGTTATTTTAATCCAATATTTATTGAGTATGACCAACTGAGAACTCTTCGCAATTCTTCTCTATAGAAATCCTGGCTTTATCCAGGCAAGCGATTCAGCTGTATATGCTCTCAGGTCGTTGATGCTTCCAGAAAGCTTTAACTGCAGCCCTTGACCACCCAAGTCTGTCCTCTTCTAGTTTTATTGGAACTCTGTTCTGGTAGGAAAAGTTGAGTCTTTCCCTACATGAGTCTTTCTCAGCTGCGTTTTGATAGCTTTGAACGTTGATACTTATTGATTGCTGTTCTTAGGGAACCCGTAGTGCATATATGGGGCAACCCTCAAATTAAATCACTCACACACACACACACACACACACACACACACACACACACACACACACAGAAATACAGACAGAGTATATTTTATTTTTTAAAGAAAGAGCCCCTTTCCTCTTCCCTCATCAAAAAGATTGGACAAACTGGATATTTTTTCCTTTCCAGCTTCTAGGAAAAGATCTCTTCATGATTTCCCTCTTTTCTTTCTTTCTTTCTTTTCTTTCTTTCTTTCTTTCTTTCTTTCTTTCTTTCTTTCTTTCTTTCTTTCTTTCTTTCTTTCTTTCTATCTGGATATTTTTTCCTTTCCAGCTTCTAGGAAAAGATCTCTTCATGATTTCCCTCTTTTCTTTCTTTCTTTTCTTTCTTTCTTTCTTTCTTTCTTCTTTCTTTCTTTCTTTCTTTCTTTCTTTCTTTCTCTCTCCTTCTTTCCTTCCTCCCTCCCTTTCTTTCTCTCTCTCTTTCTCTCTCTCTCCTTCCTTCCTTCCTTCCTTCCTTCCTTCCTCTCTCTCTCTCTCTCTCTCTCTCTCTCTCTCTCTCTCTCTCTCTCTCTCTCTCTCTCTCTCTCTCTCTCTCTCCTTTCTTTCTTCCCTCCCTCCCTCCCTCCCTCCCTCCCATCAGTTTAACTGCCTTGCTTTTCATGTTTATCCCTTCTGGATCAACTGATTAGAAGAGATTAAGGGTATTTTTGTGACATGGGATACAAAAAATCTTATCCCTTTAAACAGTTCCACTACCTGTTATTCAGCCCTGAAAATACACTGCAGTGTTCAGCCTCCTTCCCTCCTCTGCAGCGGTGTTTTCACTGGCAACAGTGATAAATTGGGAAAGGGAAGTTTTACCAAGGATGTCTAACTTTTCAAGATGTGAGGGGGCTTATAACTTTCACTGGTCAACGAAGAGGTAAGGAAATGGCTGAACTCTTGTCAGTTTTACCTGAATTAAAAAAAGCAAAAAAAAAAAAAAAAAGCAAGGCCTCTCTTTGAAGGTTTCTTGGGTGAAATCTATTAAAACAAAGAACCTCACACTCTGGTTAATTTATGCAAAAGGAAAATGAACAAGGAGAGGGGAGATTAGTGATTGGAAGGGAGGGAATAACAAACAGAGTAACAGACATGGAAGGGACTTTAGAGGTCCTCTAGTCTAATCCAACCCCCTGCTCAGGCAGGAGACCCTATACCATTTCAGACAAATGGCTGTCCAGTCTCTTCTTAAAAATCTCCAATGTTGGAGCATCCACAACTTCTGGAGGCAAGATGTTCCACTGGTTAATTGTTCTCACTGATAGGAAATTTCTCCTTATTTCTAGGTTGGATCTCACTTTAATGATCTTTCACCCATTAACTTAACAAGGAGAGAAGCAACCTAGAACTAAATATTAGTTCTCTCCTTGTTAAGTTAATGGTGAAATATCATTAAAGAGAGATCCAACCTAGAAATAAGGAGAGGAATTTCCTATCAGTGAGAACAATCAGTGGAACATCTTGCCACCAGAAATTGTGGGTGCTCCATTACTGGATGCTTTTCAAAAGAGACTGGACAGTCACTTGTCTGGAATGGTATAGGGTTTCCTGCCTGAGCATGGGGTTAGACTAGAAGACCTCCAAGGTCCCTTCCAATTCTATATTCTGTTCTACCGGTATTCTTTTATTATTTATTTATTTATTTATTTATTTTGCGATTTTTATACCGCCCCCCTCCCGAAGGACTCGGGGCGGTGTACAGCCCAATTAAAAACGTCAACATACAAAAAGTAAAATTATTAAAAATAAATTAAATAATTTGGCCCAATCATTTAAAAACCCAATATATAATCTAAAAACTCAATCCCCTAAAAACAATTATGGCCTATATTCTATTCCATTCCATTCCATTCTGTTCTGTTCTGTTCTATTCTTTCTGTTATTCTATTCTATTCTATTCTATTCTATTCTATTCTGTAACTTTGTTCTATTCTATACTTATTCTATTCTATTCTATTCTATTCTATTCCATATTCTATTCTATTCTATTCTATTCTATTCTATTCTATTCTATATTCTATTCTATTCTATTCTACTCTACTCTACTCTACTCTACTCTACTCTACTCTACTCTACTCTACTCTACTCTACTCTGCTCTGCTCTGCTCTGCTCTACTCTACTCTACTCTACTCCATTCCATCCCCTCAACTACTGGAAGTCAGTTATCATGCTCCCCCCCCAATCTTTCTTTTTGATAGACTTGCCAACTTTCCATGATTGTTCCGCTAAAAAGGTGAAACTCTTTGGCATATAGAGGCTGCTGAAGTGAGTGTGGTTAACTCTATACAACACCCTCCACCGGATGTACTGAAATGAAATATTTAGGATTGCGAACCTCGGAATGGAAATTCAGTAGCCAGCCGCTTGAGTGGCTGCAATTTTGTTTGTGCAGCTGTGGGTCCAGATGTTACAGTTTTAATTTGCAGATGTCAACATGAATATTAAGTTTTGTTCAGCTACTGCTATTTTTGGAATAAAAGCTTTGCTGTTGAAACTTAAAGCTTTCGCAGGCATGCTTGCTTGCACGAGCATGCTTTTTCTGTTTGCATCTATGTAGGCAGATGCTGGGTAAATATGTTATATCTGCCAATAAATACATATCAGTGGTTTATTCGCACCAGTATTAGTTTTGCAGCTTGCCCAGCCTCATCAAGAAACTTTTATAGGCTTTAGGTCCCAATAGATGACAACAGCAAAGTTAGAATATTCTGAGAAGTTGCTAATGAATCCTTTCTCCAAGAGCCAGACATTATATTGAGGAAGCATTAATAAATAAAATAGCAAAGGCAGATTTTTGAACCCTTGAGTTTCAGAAATATGTAAAAAAAACATTTGTGTTCTTACCGTCTTATCCTCCTTTCGGAGTATTTTCTGTCTAGTTAAGCAGCTTCAATGGACTTTAAGACAATAATAAGTATCAGCTTACCAACCTCTCCAATTTATTTGTCCCAAGTCCCTGAAATCAAACCAGGTAATATATAACATTGAGATGGAGAAGGTAGGAGAAAGTAGGAGAAACAGAGGTAGAGATATACTGTATTGCAGGGCTTTTCAACCAGTGGTACGGGTACCACCTGTGGTACATTGGCACCTGGCAGGTGGTGCACGACCATCCTAGAAAAGTGGTAGCGGGGGAGAGGAATGAGCTGAACCGGTGGCAGCACCGCACAAGCCTGAGCGAGAGACGGCTGGAGCTGCAGGGCTGTCAGGGCTCAGCAGAAGCGCCAGGATCAGTGCCGCTTTCCAGCTGATCGGCACTTCTTTGAAGCTGTCAGGGCTCAGTGGAAGTGCCAGGATCAGCGCCAAGCTCCAGCTGGAGCTTGGCGCGGATCCTGGTGCTTCTGCTAAGCCCTGAAGAAGCACCAATCAGCTGGAAAGTGTTGTGGGTGTCTCACGACTGGATGATGACATATCAGAGGATGATGAAGCACAAGCAGGCCCCTCTGGGTATTTTCCCCTCCCGGCAGCCGAGTCAGACAATGAGGAGCTTTGTATGCATTCTGAATCAGACTCTCAAAATGATGAGTCAGATTTAGAACAAGAAGATAAATGGATTGATCCGAGGTTTCGAAGGTTTGATAAGCGAAGGTGTCAGTTAACTGGAAAAAAGGAAGTGATGGGGGGAAGTGACGTATCGGACACTATATTAGAAGGGGAAAGGGAGACTACGCCCTTGTCACGAGCAACGTTAATCAAGGAGAGGCTTGAAAACTTTTGCAGTGCGTTGGAATTCTGGTGTTTTGAAAACCTACCGAAGAATAATGAGGTCTTGGACAATGTGATAAAGAAAGAGTAAGTTAATTGGGAAGTAGGAGGAGGAGAGCATGTTTAATCTAAATGTAAATAGATCTGATTTGGTCGTTCCGGCCAACAAAAATGCCAGCAGCTTGCTTTGAAATGAATCCTTTTGAAATGTGTTAAATAAACCTCTTAAAGACATATTTACGTGGATTTTAATGAGCTGAGAGAGGCCAGACATAACAGAAAGTGGCACTGATCCTGGTGCTTCTGCTAAGCCCTGAAGAAGCACCAATCAGCTGGAAAGTGGCACTGATCCTGGCGCTTCTGCTGAGCCCAGAAGAAACGCCAATCAGCTGGAATGTTGCAGCCTCTCCAGGATCTTGTGATTTCCATTCAGATGCTTGGCAACTGATTCATATTTATGATGGTCACAGTGTCCCAGGGTCATGTGAAGTGACCAAAACCTGCTGCAACCACCCAGCAGACGGGGGGGGGGAATAAAAACCAAACACCCCTCCCACCTCCGCTGCCAATCCTCAACAGAAATGCTCACAACAATGGAAACCTCGGACAGGAGGAAGAGCGACGCCGGGTGGGCAAGCAGGGGTCTTGCTCGGCTGTGGCTTGGGGGGCACTTTTTTCAGTGCCATTGCAACTTCTAAGAGTCACTAAGCGAATGGTTGTAAGTCGAGGACTACCTGTACTTTATCACTTTTTTTCCTTTTTTTTTTTTTTGGTTATCAAGTTTTTGACAACTTGCTAGGCGACTGGTAGTACTCGGATGTTGCCATATCCTAAAAGTGGTACAATGGGTGAAAAGGTTGAAAAGCCCTGCTGTATTGTATACCGGTCTCTTTCTTTATCTCTCTCTTTACATCTCTCTCTCTCTCTCTCTCTCTCTCTCTCTCTCTCTCTCTCTCTCTCTCTCTCTCTCTCTCTCTCTCTCTCTCTCTCTCTCTCTCTCTCTCTCTCTCTCTCTCTCTCTCTCCGTCTCTCTCTCCCTCTCCCTCTCCATCACAGAATAACAGAGTAACAGCAGAGTTGGAAGAGATCTTGGAGGTCTTCTAGTCCAACCCACATCTTTATCCTTAACTTTAATTCTAACTCCACATACTGGAATGTTCTGCAGTTTGTTAAAGCTGCTGGTTTATTTTTACACACATGCAACGTTATGCGGTGATATCAAACACAATCATATGACACAATCATATCTAACGTAATAATACAGATTGTATAAATGGGAAGGAATAAAATGAAGCCGAGCGTGTGAGATTCCTTCAGGCAAATGAGCTTCCTCTAAAGTACTTTTTTGGAATCAAGCTTAAAGCACCGTTTGCTCTCTTTCTCTTTCTTACACACAACCCATACATACCTTATACAATGTAATAAAAATTTCACCCCACAAACATTAGGCCACCAGGAGGTTCCTCACTGTTTGCTCTTCAGCCAGAGGTCCACAAGTGATGCCCAAAGATGCAGAGGCTGCAGCAGCACCACTAGATGTCCTACGTGGACCTCTTCAATCTCAGAAGAAGCTTTTCCATTTAGGTTTCAGAAAATTAAAAAATGGCTATTTTTTCACAGACATAGATAAATCTTCAAGAGCTCAGCTCTTGCATTACAATTCATGAGGTTGGGAAGATATTAGTGCTTTAAATTTTTTCAGTGACTTTTAAAGTTAGACATATTGAATTACCTTCCTTCCTTCCTTCCTTCCTTCCTTCCTTCCTTCCTTCCTTACTTACTTACTTACTTACTTACTTACTTACTTACTTACTTACTTAGAATAATGTAGGGGGGGGCACGAACTGGGGTGGCGCAAGAACAAATCTAAAATGAAATCCAGACGTATTGTAAGAAAGGGGATTCATTTTATTCCCGAGAACAAAGAGATTTGTTTTGGGGGCAGCTACAGAGGAAAATGGGGTCCAGAGATTTGGTTTTATAGGGGGGGCCGGTTCTTGGTGTGGGCTCAGGGTGCGGTTGGTGTACCTGTGGGTTTTAATGTGTCCTTCCTTTCGATTCTGAGATGCATGTGAAATCCGGAAAGGAAGAATCACGCTCAGATATGTAGATATGTACTCCCTGGCATCTCCCTTTATCTTGAGGGGATTCATGTTTCCCAATGGAGCCAAGGAGATGTGAAAAGGAGGTGGGGCTAGATAAGAGCTTTTAACCTCTATCACTTCCTTCCTTTCATTCATTGTTTTAGCAACCTTTCCTGATCGTACCTTAGTGGTGATGCATTTTCAGAGTCTTTCAGATGCTTATTTAGCACCCAGTGAAGCAGAAGTTAAGCCAGCCTGCTTCTGGTTTTATATTGCCTATACCACACCCACACACACCCACACACACACACCAATGGTATATCCATTTATCAATGTGTTATCCATAATTATTTCAGATCAAGAGTTAAAAGCTGTCATTTCCGATTCACAGCAGTGCTGACTCTCCTGGCAAATAGGAAATTTGCGTTTATTACGGATGATGAATTTGTCCTTTGCATTTTGCATTTTCCAAACAGGCCTCCTCTCTCTTTTCCTTAGTTCCTTATTTTTCAATTAGTCTATTGGATTTGTTTTCTTTAAAAGGAAACAAACTGTTTTTTTTCTACATGTTTTTGCAATTTTTTTTTTAGTTCTGGCTCCTATAGCTGCCTCTTCTCTGTTTTAAAATTCACTAATGTATTTTTCTGTAGAGATATTTTTTTTGCAACCCCCCCCCCCAAAAAACAAATACATTCTGGCAAACCGCATTACAAAATGCAACGAAACCCATTTTTAAGGATGTCCGAGCTTTGGATTGAAATGTGAAAAATTACGTATCAGTTTTTGCATTGAAACGATGGTTAAAATGTCCTCTCCATGCTTAGCATCTGGTATCATGCACATATTCCAGCTTTTGGCGTGCCAAATGGTACATCTTGCACACACCATCTGCTTTTGGCAAACTGAGGATGTGGCAAATACAAAAAAAGGGAAGGAACCATGACCTGACCTTTTAGTTCTTCAGGCCCAGAATGATCCTTTATGAGGATCCAGGGTCCAAATGTCCACGAATTAAAATCTCATGGCCTGCTTTCACCGAAAGAGGCACATTTTGCATTCATGTATTCTCTGGTCTTTCTTAACAGGGGGACCAAGAGGGCTTTCAGCCCTGACTGGCCACTGAGAATAGAAATTACAGTTTGCTGCAGAGTAGAATCCTATAATCCAGGTTATCGGCCCTCTTTTTACATGACAAGATTGTACTGTGGACAGTGATAGTCACTGCACACATTTTTCAGCTGTCACCGAATGGGCTGCTCTTCCTTCTCCTTCTCCATCTATCTCCATCTCCATCTCCCATCCCTTCTCTTGGAGATGAGATAGTTGTTCCTCCTCCTCCTCCTGGAGATAAGACAGCTTTTCCTTCTTCTCCTCCTCCTCCTCCTTTTCTATCTATTTCCATCTCCATCTCCTCCTCCTCCTGGTTCTTCCCCTTCTCCTGGAGATAAGACAGCTTTTTCTCTTCCTCCTCCTCCTTTTCTATCCATCTCCTCCTCCTCCTCCTCCTCCTCCTCCTCCTCCTCCTTGTTCTTCCCCTTCTGGAAATAAGACAGCTTTTTCTCTTCCTCCTCCTCCCTCCTCCTCCTCCTCCTCCTCCTCCTCCTCCTCCTCCTCCTCCTCCTCCTCCTCCTTGCTCTTCCCCTTCTCCTGGAGATAAGACAGCTTTTTCTCTTCCTCCTCCTTCTTCTCCTCCTTTTCTATCCATCTCCATCTCCTCCTCCTCCTCCTCCTCCTCCTCCTCCTCCTTGTTCTTCCCCTTCTCCTGGAGATAAGACAGCTTTCTTCTCCTTCTCCTTTTCTATCCATCTCCTCCTCCTCCTCCTCCTCCTCCTCCTCCTCCTCCTCCTTGTTCTTCCCCTTCTCCTGGAGATAAGACAGCTTTTTCTCTTCCTCCTCCTTCTTCTCCTCCTTTTCTATCCATCTCCATCTCCTCCTCCTCCTCCTCCTCCTCCTCCTCCTCCTCCTTGTTCTTCCCCTTCTCCTGGAGATAAGACAGCTTTCTTCTCCTTCTCCTTTTCTATCCATCTCCTCCTCCTCCTCCTCCTCCTCCTCCTCCTCCTCCTCCTCCTCCTTGTTCTTCCCCTTCTCCTGGAGATAAGACAGCTTTTTCTCTTCCTCCTCCTTCTTCTCCTTCTCCTTTTCTATCCATCTCCATCTCCATCTCCTCCTCCTCCTCCTCCTCCTCCTTGTTCTTCCCCTTCTCCTGGAGATAAGAGCTTTTTCTCTTCCTCCTCCTCCTCCTCCTCCTTTTCTATCCATCTCCATCTCCATCTCCATCTCTTCCTCCTCCTCCTCCTCCTCCTCCTCCTCGTTCTTCCCCTTCTCCTGGATATAAGACAGCTTTTTCTCTTCCTCCTTCTTTTTTTCTATCCATCTCCATCTCCATCTCCATCTCTTCTCCTCCTCCTCCTCCTCTTTGTTCTTCCCCTTCTCCTGGAGATAAGACAGCTTTTTCTCTTCCTCCTCCTCCTCCTTCTCCTCCCCCTTTTCTATCCATCTCCATCTCCATCTCTTCCTCCTCCTCCTCCTCCTCCTCCTCCTCCTCCTCCTCCTCGTTCTTCCCCTTCTCCTGGATATAAGACAGCTTTTTCTCTTCCTCCTTTTTTTCTATCCATCTCCATCTCCATCTCTTCCTCCTCCTCCTCCTCCTCCTCCTTGTTCTTCCCCTTCTCCTGGAGATAAGACAGCTTTTTCTTCTCCTTCTCATCCTTCTTCTCCTTCTCCTTTTCCATCTATCCCCATCTCTATCTCCTCCTCCTCTTCCCCCTCCTCCTGCTCCTCCTTCCCCTTCCCCTTCCTCTTCTCCTGGAGATGAGACAGTTCCTCCTCCCCCTCCTCCCACCTGTCTATCTTCAAGCAAATGTTCAAGTGAAAGTGCCTACTAAAATATAATATCCGACATCTAAGCTGCAAACGAGCCACAGAGCAATTCTGGGCTGAGGAGAATTCTAACAAACATTATTGCCTCATAAATATTTTGAAAAAAAATATTCTCCCTTTGGAAGGTGTGAAAATTTCTTTCATTCCCTCCCCTCCCCTGCTGTAATGTTTAATTGCTGTAATGTTTCATGGAAATGAACATTACAGCTGGAGTTACCAGTTAGTAGAGAAGTTAATATTCTGCTCTGATCAGGCATTTCTAACGAACAGTCCTCTTCCCTCTTTCTGTCATCTGGCATCCATGCCTCTTTCTACGGTATGTTTGACAAGAGATTTAACACATTTGCCTGGAAAGAAAGATTATTTCTATTTGCTGATCCTCTCAGGCCTGGTCACGATGGGGTGTCCTCGAGCCAAGAAAAAGGTCTCTCAAATCTCCCCATAGGTACCAGAAACAAAGTAGGGCTTAGGGTGCAGTCAGGGAAAATACAATAGCAACCTAAGGCCACGATGGGCCACAAAGCCTCCCATGGGTTATATTAAGATGATTAGCAATTGACCCCCTCTTCATCTGGAATTCAACCAAATGACATTTTAAAAAAATCATCTGAATTTGTGGCCATCATGTCACTGGAGAGAGAGAGAGAGAGAGAGAGAGAGAGAGAGAGAGAGAGAGAGAGAGAGAGAGAGAGAGAGAGAGAGAGAGAGAGAGAGAGAGAGAGAGAGAGATTGGGTATAGTGGGTAAAGCATCAGGTTAAAAACTTGGAAACTGTGAGTTCCAGTCCTACCTCAGGCGCAAAGGCAGCTGGGTGACCTTGGGCCAGTCGCTCTCTATCAGCCTTAGGAAGTAGGCAATGGCACACCACTTCCAAAATCTTGCCAAGAAAACTACAGGGGCTAGTCCAGGTGGTCCCCAGGAGGACAAAAGCTGACTTGAAGGTACATGCAGAAGACATTGGAAGAAAATGCATCCGCTCCCGTTATTACTCGATCAACCACTTCCATTGTGTTGTTCTCCCACTGGGGCCACAAGCTGACTGGCACAGCCAGATCTTTAGGCCCTTACAACTGGTTAGGAGGGTTGGGGCCAACCTCACATTGGAGGTGGGGGGAGAAAGATGTTCCAGAGGGCAGGAGCCACAGCAGAAAAGGCCCTCCTTGGAGACCCAGGCGACACAGTATTGAGTAACTGGAGGTTGTATAAATATTTATAGAAGTATATATGGAGTATGGAGAAGGTTAGATAAATAGAAGTATTAATGTAAGAGAAATTTAATCTTATTGTATATAATACAGATAGGGAAATTTGGAGAGAGGACATTACCCCTGAATTGTATCTGAAGAGGGATGAGAGGGAAGAAAGGAGAGGAGAGAGAAAAGAGTAAAGGAGGGGAGAAGGAAGTAGGAAGGTTGGAGGAGAAGAGGAGAAGTGGGGAGAAAGGGGAGGAGAGTGGTGAAGGAAAGAGAAGAGGAGAAGAGGGAAGTAGGGAAGAGAAGAAAGGGAGAAAGAAGGGAGAGAAGAAGGAGTTGGATACAGTGAAAGGGGAAATGGGCGAGCAACACCAAAAGTCATGTGTATGTATTTATTTCATTTTATTAAAAGTATCTTATGTATGAATGTAAAAAGAATGTATGTTAACATCTGATAAATATCACGGTATATGTATGGGGGAGAGTTTGGAAAAATAAAAAAGTAGAGAGAGAGAGAGAGAGAGAGAGAGAGAGAGAGAGAGAGAGAGAGAGAGAGAGAGAGAGAGAGAAGGCTCTCCCTCTGGACCCCATCAGCCGGAATAATCGGACTGAAGGGGATCCACAGCATAATGGTTTAATGATTCTATTCTACCGTTTCTTTGATGTTAGCATATCTCTTGTCCTGTAGTGAGTTGACCACAGCAAACTGGCTATGGCGAGTTATCCTAGACCCCTCTTATCTACCTTCTCTTTTTTTGACCCTCCCTCGCTGCAAACAAGCTGATTTAGTGGCTTAGTGGCATACAATCTTTGCAGACCTTTGAGGAACGTATCAAGCTGATATGGTGTTTATTGGCAGCAGCTCAATCAGCTCCTTTCTTCAAAGTGGTTTTCCATCTGAAGACCACCCAGTTAGTAGAAACGGCCTTGGCAGGAAAAAAAAAATTACTGTCAGGAAACCTCAGACGAAACCAAAATCTCTTCTTTGAAAACACAGGTTGTTTCTCCCCCTCTCCCCCAAACAAGCCAAAGAAATGCACAGCTAAACATAGTCACCGGCCAATTTAATTTCAAGCTTAACCTTAGTTTAGGTTTGGGCATCATGTAGGCTACCATTAAAGTGAATTAAAGTCTCCAAGGAAATTTTGCTTTTCTAAGACGGGAAACTGAATATTTCTCACTTGCAGTTTAGTATTCAGCTAAAAGTTATTGCAAAGTAATTCTGCTGTTCTTATTGGTTCTGAGTGTGAACTGGATTATTCTATCAACGTAAAACCATTGTGAAAAGTTTTCAGCCATCGAGCTCCGTGTGTGTGTGTGTGTGTGTGTGTGTGTGTGTGTGTGTGTGTGCAAGAGATATTTTGAGCAGACTTCATACATTTGTTGTGTTTCTTTCCTCTTTCCCTTCCCATCTTCTCATCTCTGTGTCAGTGTCTTTTCTGATTGTGGCGCCGTTGTCCAGAGTTCTGCATAGATGCAGTAGCTAAATACAGGATTAAGCCCTGTTACCTGTAGGAAATATTTTATACATGTGTGGTTCTTTTTTTGTCATGTTCTCCACTGGAGGAGGATGTCTGAAATGTTTTTTTAAGCGTTTTATAGAGGTACAAAATATCTGATGAGTTTTGCTTATTTTCCATGGAGCCCCCGCAAATAAAAAGGCTCTGGTTAAGCGTGCACATGGATAAATCCCAATTTTAAGGAGGATATTGAATTGAAAACTTGTAGGGTTAGTTAGGGGTTGTTTATCTCTATGTGTCCGTCGATGGCTGATTTGTCTGAGTGCCAGGCTTCCAGGAGCTTTCCAGCATTTTTGGACTTGGATGAAAACACTCACAGTTAAGGATGACAGAAAATATTTGAAGCCCAGGTGTAAATGTTGGCAGTGGTTTGTTCTTTGGGCTTGCTGTTTAGCTTCCAAACATTTCATCACCAGTCTAGGCGACGTCCTCACTGGGACTTCGGTTGAAGCATCATGTTTCAGTTCTTCTCCGCTTTTATGGATCTCATGTGGTCATGTGGTCGGTAGGTCATGTGACCGACTGGTCTTGCAGTGTGGCATGCTGTGCCAATGATGTGTGAAGATCACCAAGTGAGGAAGAAGTGGTAGTTTGATTGGTACGGCTCCTTATGACTTGGTAGGAGGCCTTCAAATTGACACGTTTGTTGATCAATCCATTGGCTGAATATCAGGCTTTGATGATTTTCACGTGCGTGGCATGTGGTGGCCTGGCCGATGATTTTTGTTCCATCCCAGTCAAATATATATATTTAAAACATGGGATAATTTTTACCAATGGTTAGCCAAACGAACTAGTGAGAAATGATTGTGACACTTAATAAGATGAATGATACGTATTGATTAACTGATATTTTTATGATTACTGTTTTTCTTATTTACTACAGCTATTTTGCTATTATATTAATCACTGCTATATATCACTGATATATATATATCCGGACAATAGTCTGTTTGTTAAAGCTTAGAAATGTTAATGGAGGTAACCCCATTGTTGGACCTACCCCTATCCCAACCCCAACCCTGATTCCTACCCTGAACCCCAATCCCTAGAATGATCCTATCCCTCTCCTAACCTCATATCTGCCAAAGGTGCTCCTTCCAAAAGCCAGTCAGGCTTTCTTGGGTTTTTTTCTTTGAAAACATCTGAAGAGCTTCTTGGGTGAGAAGTGAAACATTTTCAAAGAAAAAAAAAACCCAAGAAAATCCATTTGCCTTTTGGAGAAAAGCATTTTTGGCATCCTCCCTCCTGAGTTGCTTTGGGCCAAAATTCTATTTTGACTTTCTGCTTTATAATACAGTGTCACTGGATGATAATGACATTAGGATTCGTGCCCAAATGTCTGCTGACTGTGGTGGGAACCCTTCTACTTTTCCATGTACGGGAAGTGCTCTGGTCCTGTCACTTTTGCTAATCAGTGAATTTTGCAACAAATACCCGGACTTATGCTTTGTGATTAATTCAGACTGTCACCTTAATCAGACTGTTTGGATCAAAGTTCTAAAGAAGATTAGTTCATTAATGTGTGCACTTAATAGATTGGGCTGCTCATTTTTCAAAGCCTCATTCCATCCTTTGTATGTCCTCCTTCCCTTCTCCAGAGTAATTAGAAGAAAAACTTTTGTAACTTTTTCCTAGCATGGTTGAAAGAGTGCTCTGAAGTTATTTACTCTTCAGTCTTTGGTGCCCTGTAATGAGTCAGACCAACATTCCTATTATCCTCAGATGGCACCATACATTCCACAAAATTAGATGGTTCTGCTGTATTTCATCTTGCAGTTGATAGGGGTTTTTTTTCTCTCTCCAAAAAACTCTCTTAAGAAAATAGTCCATATAATAAACACTTCTCCTTCAAAAAAGACAAAGGGAAATGATCTTGTTCTGTTTCTATTACCTTGGTTCTTGCTTTTAGGACATTTAAAAAAAATATGGACAATTTATATTTCCTGAGATAGATGGATTTCCTTCATTGGAAAGAAAGTCTCAAGTGGTTGGAATTCAGGTCAATGCTTTGTTCTTCCCAGGCAGGTCCTTCAAGGCTGCTGTTCTGTTCACTTCTCACTTAGCAACCGGGTCAGATCCTTTACAACTGTTGGAAGACACACATGTGTTCGAAGGATGGGGTTTAGTTTACTTTTGCTAAATGGCTGTTGACATGTTAGGCACTGTTTGCTATGCCCAGAGCTTCTCCTTCTCCCAAATAACCCAAGCTTTAGGAGATTGTCTGGGTGGCCTTGGGTTAGACTCTAACCCATGGAGGATCAAGCTCCTTTGCAGGAACCATGAGGGATTTCATGATGTGATTTAGACTTGCAGAGTCGAAATCACCTCTAAGCATTGCTGCAGAGGAACCAGTTGCAATGTTGAAGCAAGAAAGACCAGTTAGTTTTCCAACAAGGATAAATAATATTGTAACTTTAGACTAGAATGTCAAGCCTTCCACAGAACACAGATCTATGCAAAGTCTTCCTCCTCCTCCTCCTCCTCCTCCTTCTCTTCTTCTTCTTCTTCTTCTTCTTCTTCTTCTTCTTCTTCTTCTTCTTCTTCTTCTTCTTCTTCTTCTTCTTCTTCTTCTTCTTCTTCTTCTTCTTCTTCTTCTTCTTCTTCTTCCCTTTCCTTCCTCTTTCTTCTCTTCTCTTTCCTTTCCCAACTCCTTCTCCCCCCTTCCTCCCCCTCCTCCTTTCTGGATTTTTAGGGACAGCAACAGTTTGTCATGACAAGGCTAGTCCTTCGGGAGAGGGGCGGTATAGAAATTTAATAAATAATAATAATAATAATAATAATAATTTTGCAATATGTTCATAGGTATTGACAATGGCTGTGTAAACTACCAGCAACTTACCCTCACTACCTACCTGGCTAAAATCTTGCATTGGGGGTATTTTTTTTAAAAAAGAGACCCTCCCCATGTTTATGTGCTACGTATAACTGATAGAAATTCTGGTTTCTATAGTAACACAAGTGACAGCTTTGATCGTAACCTTAAGAAGGTAGAATGTGGCTGTTGCTTTTTTTAGCAATTGCATTTGGAACAGAGCATGGCTTGAAAACATTCAATACGGTTTCATTTGAGAGGCTAAATTCAAGGTGCAGTAACAAGAATGTCTAAATAAGGGCAATAAACACCCTGGGGGCCGTATGGGAAAAGATTGGAGCTGACTGTAGAAAATTATGGTATGGTCGTGAATGCAGCAAAGACTCCCTGTCAATTCTTTGTAGAACAACAGAAATAGTCTACCACCTTAATGAGATTGCAAATACGATTTCCTGTTGTATCAGCCTTGCATTTGATCTCCCTGTTTATTGGACTTTTAATCCCTTTTCGCTGCTTTTAAAGAAGCTTGAAGTTAAAAATACAATTCTTTAAAAAGGAGCTGTCTTGCTTGTGAGAGGGGAAAAAAATCAACCAACAATGCTCCGTATCATCCTAATATGTTTAGCTAGATAAACTTTTACAGGATGGCAGGCAGGCTTTGAAGTCTGTAGCTCTCTTCTCCCAGCTAAACAAATTCATCTATAAAAGCAACAACATATGGGGAAGGTGAGAGGGAACTGATGTACGGTATCTCTTTAGAAGTTAAAGCCAGAGTTGAAGTCCACATGTCATCAAAGGGCCAAGTTTGAAGACCCCTGTCATAAAGTATTGTTTACAACCACAATGCATGGCTTTGCACAGCACCCCAAGTCACAATTTTAAAAAAAACAAAACCATGGACTGGCTTTCCATGTTGGGTGAAAATCAGCCCTTGGCTCTCTCTCCGTTCACTATTCTACAGACTGCAAGATTGTGGATGAAAGTCTCCCTTGCCTCAATGAATATGCCACAGTGGGCATCCTTAAACCTGCTTTGGATTTTCTATAGCTAGAACAGTCAATGGAGGCTTCAGGCTGGCTGCCTGCCCTAAATCCTATTTTTGTAGCTTTGAAATCTGCTTCAGCTACAGTAGCCAGGAAAGAGGCAGCTGAGTTTCTCACCTTTTGAAGGACACTTAAAAAAAAAAAAAGCGTGCCAAACCTTAAATGAGGCCTTGTCGAATGTGAAAAACAAATATTCTAAACCTAAGGGTAATTGTCTTTCCTAGCTTTAGATTGGTTCTTTATTTCATTGCTTCTCTGATCAGTTTATATCCTGCCTGCCTCCCTCTCTTCCTCCCTCTCTGTTTTTCTCCCAAAATTCTTTGAGATTCACGGTGCTGAGAGAAAAATGGACCCCAAAACAAAATATCCATAGTTGGGGGGTGAGAAGTAGGGAGTGAGAGATTGGGGGAGAGTTAGGTAGTAGAGGAGAACCACTTCCTGGTCCAGTCTAGATCCTTGATCTTACACCAACCTGAGTGTTGATGTAGAGCACACTCTACAGCACCCCTTATTCCTAAGGATATCCCATCCAATTGCTCACCATGCCTGATGCTGCTTAGCTTCCAAGACGAAACAAGACCAGCTATTTTCAGAGTAGTTATGGACACACCAGGGAGATACGGCCTCAGATTTAAATGGTATTAACCTACAGAATAGAATACTTTATTGGCTGAGTGTGATAGACACACAAGGAATTTGTCTCCGGTGCATAAGCTTTTAGTGTACATGCAAAACAACAAAGTGATATTAATTGCAATATCAAAGTAATAACAGTCATAATAACGGTATCAATAAGAGAAGGTAGCAGAACAGATGAGAAGGATAAAAGTAATACAGCCCTACTACATGGGGAAATATCCTTAGACATAAGACAATACTGTGGGAATTACGGTAGGTGTTCAACAGAGTGAGGGCACAAGGAAAAAAAACTCTGTGCATGGCCAAGAGGAGGAGTTGAAAGAGTAATAAAAAAACTTTTTTAAATGTCCTCTCTAAGCCAGAGGTCCCCAAGCTTTGGGGCACCAGGGAGAGAGGTTTTTCCATGGACTGGAGAGTGCGTGGTTTTGTGTGCTGCCTGCATCCCACGGATGGGACTTTGCTTGTTTGTGCAGACCGGTTGCTGGCATGCTGCGACCCGGTGAAGGTCCACGGCCCGGGGGGTTGGGGACCCCTGCTCTAAGCCATGAAGCTCTCTGTGTGAACTTGAGCCAGTCTCTCTTCCTCCGAGCATCGGGACTATTACGGGAGTCATGCGTCAGTAGACACCGCTCATGGCTCTCCTGAGCTCCTCTTAGGAAAGACAGGAGAAATATAATAAATGTGTGACAAATTGCTAGTGTGCCATTTGGAAGGCTGCGTGGGAGATTTGTTTTTCAGAAGAGCAGTTAAGAAGCCGCGCTGGAATTTGCTGACAAGAGGCAAAAACCTGCCTGCAGAAACCTTACATCCATGTCAGGAGCTTTAACTCATACGTGTGCGCAAGGCAAAAACCAGTAAGTGAATTTTGCTCTGCTCTGCCACGTCCGAAGATGACGGCCTTTTTCTGCACTTGCCTTGTAACTTTCAAAGGCTGGTTCCGCCGTTCCTGGTCAGCCATGAATGTGCCGGAGTGTATTTTAAAACTGCTAAAATATACATCTGTAAGAAGCCGCCCTCTTTCTTCAAAGAACTTGAACATGAAGTCGTGTCAGCCACCGTCGCCAACATAAAAAGGCCTTGTAGTATATTTTAAGATAAAATTATGCTTAATTATAGATTTGTAGAGGCAGGCAGTTTGAGACTTGAGGTCGTTCGATGAATTCCTTTGGGCCACAGGGCACTGGGGACTTCTGAAGGATTCCAGGCTGAGCAATCTCTTCCAAACACACCGACTTTTGTGAAACCAACTAAACAAACAGACAAAAAGAGATGGCTTTAATGTCCTTTCTGAAACACAGTCTGTGATGTTGGGCTTCCAACTGTTTTGCTGCATTGAGGTTTATGCTGACATCCTTATCTCTAGCTTCTTTAAAAGGCAAAAGATGTTTCGTGCAACTAAAGAATGTCACCCAAAGAATGTCAGAGCATGAGCAAAATTGTCACACGTCGCCTTTTCTCTTTTTTAGATAGCACCTCCAGATCAGATCAGCTTAAGGAGCTGTTTAAAAAATCCAAAGCTGGCTTAACCTGACTTCTTTCCTCAATCATGGTTTGTCAAATCAATTCATTTTTCTGTCTTTATATTTGCTAACTCAGGGGTCTCCAACCTTGGCAACTTTCAGACTTGTGGACTTCAACTCCCAGAAGTCCCCAGCCAGCCAATTCTCGGAGCTGAAGTCCACAAGTCTTAAAGTCGCCAAGCTTGGAGACCCCCGTGCTAACTCATATAATGTTCCTAATATGCTTATTGCACTCCAGTTGTTGCAACTGTTCTTCATATGTTTTAGCCTCCTGCCCCCTAGTTATTTTTGTTGCTCTTCTCTGCACTCTTTCCAGAGGCCCAACACTGTTTTTGTTTTGTGGTGACCAAAACTGGATGCAGTACTCCATGTGTGGTCTTACCAAAGCAGTATAAAGCAGTACTAACACTTTACGTGATCTTGGTTCTATCCCTCAGTTGATTCAGGATCTAGGAGTGCATTGGCTTTTTTGGCAGCTGCAGCACACTGCTGGCTCATACTTAAGCAGTGGTCTACTAGGATATCTAGATCCTCCTCACAATTATTTGCTGTTGATCCAGGTACCACCTATTCTGTGCCTTTTGGTTTTTTTGTTTTTGTTTTTCCTCAGTGCAAAACTTACTTTCTCAACACTGCACTGCATTTTGTTAGATAACCTTCCATCCATTACCTCCTCTGTTGCCCTCAGGTGCTTTGGAGAATAAATCAATCCTTTCTTCTCTGTGACAGCCCCTTAAATACTAGAAGACAGTTATCATGTTCCCCCCCCACCTCAATCCTTCTCTTCGTACAGTACATGTGTTAAAAATGATTTTCAGGGATCCAAAAGTTTCTTTCCTGAGAAATTTCAATCTAAATGTAAGAAAGCCATTTTTTTAAAAAAAAAATGGACAATTTCTTCTGTCTGAATACCTTGTCCTTGGCATTTGTGTCAAGAGAAATTTCTTTCTGTTGTACCTAGTATTCCTTAGTGACTTCCCATACCTAGTTCCCCTAAAGCACAAATCAGTTTCTCCTTCGGTTCCCAGAATCACTACACACTTTTGATCTTGGCACTTTCTATTCCATCCAGAGACACATTCGTGTAAAACTCTTGGGAAAAAGATTCAGACTAGCTACACATAACCTGCTCAACAAAGAAGGAAATGAAGCCTCTCCATAGCATTGTTGTTGTTAGTTGCGAAGTCATCTCTGACCCATCGCGACCCCATGGACCACGTTCCTCCAGGCCTTCCTGTCCTCTACCATCTTCTGGAGTCCATTTAAGCTCACACCTACTGCTTCAGTGACTCCATCCATCCACCTCATTCTCTGTCATCCCGTTCTTCTCTTGCCCTCAATCTTTCCCAGCATTAGGTTCTTCTCCAGGGAGTCCTTCCTTCTCATTAGGTGGCCAAAGTCCTTGAGTTTCAACTTCAGGATCTGGCCTTCTAAAGAGCAGTCGAGGTTGATCTCCTCTAAGACTGACCGGTTTGATCAGCTTCCAGTCCAGGGGACTCGCAGGAGTCTTCTCCAGCACCATAGTTGAAAGGCCTCAATTCTTTTGCACTCAGCCTTTCTTATGGTCCAACTTTCACAGCCATACATTCATCTGGGAAAACCATGGCCTTGACTATATGTACTTTTGTTGGCAGGGTGATGTCTCTGCTTTTTAGTATGCTGTCTAGATTTGCCATAGCTTTCCTCCCCAGGAGCAAGCGTCTTTTAATTTCTTGGCTGCAGTCCCCATCTGCGGTGATCTTGGAGCCCAGGAAGATAAAATCTGTCATTACCTCCATTTCTTCCCCATCTATTTGCCAGGAATTGAGAGGGCCAGAAGCCATGACCTTGGTTTTCTTAATGTTGAGTTTCAAGCCAACTTTTGCACTCTCCTTCTTCACTCTCCATAGCATTACTAAGACTGATTCGAGGGGCTATTGTTAATCACACCAACTACAAGTAATCCTCTACTTATGTCCACAACTGAGCCCCAGATTTCTGTGGCAAAGCAAGACAGTTGTTAAGTGAAGTGTGTTTTGCTCCATTTTACAACCTGCAATGCCACCGGTGTTAAATGAATCACTGCAGTTGTTAGGCTAGCGGCCGGGTTGTTAAGTGAATCTGGCTTCCCCTTGGACTGTGTTTGTCAGAAGGTCCCCAAATGGGATCACGCGACCTGGGACACTGCAACCGTCATAAGCCTGAACCAGTGGCCAAGCCTATGGATTTTGATCATGTGACCATGGGGAGACTGGAAAGGGCATAAGTGTGAAAACCAGTTATAAGTAACTTTTTTCAGTGCTCTTGTCATTTTGAACGGTCACTAAATGAACTCTTGTAAGCTGAGGCCTTCCTCTACTTCTGCTAAGCCTGAATTTAAACAAAATGCAATCAAATTTGGTCTGGATCTCGATTGCACAAATCACATTGTTCCCCTCTTTCTCTTTCATGATTGGCAGCCCAAGGCCGGCTTGGCCAGAAAAAGTGATATTGTGGACTTCTGGTTTAAAACTATGAATGTTTTGCATTACATTTTCATTGCGACCAGGGAAATAAAAATTTTGATATAATGAAATCTAAGCCTGCCTACCTACTTGTGCTTCCAGAGGAGTTTTACAAGCCTTTGGTTATTTTCTCCATCACTTTTTCCTCCCCAATAAAAATGCTTTTTTGATTTGGTCATGAGTCAAGTTTATACCATCTCAGTCTTTAAATCTATATACGGTAAAGCTTTGCCTCAGTTGCCCCTGGCCAAAATATGAACTAAACTGCAAACATGCTATGAATCTGTAAGAGTCCAAACTGGATGTAAGACTCCGAGCATTTTAAGCAACAATTTTAAAGGGTTGTGTAGTCGCTCAGCATGAATTGCACTGGAATGTTTATCATTCGGTTTTGCTCAGCCAGCCCGGAAACAAAATCAAACAGAGGCAGAAGGAAAAATGCATTCTTGTGAAACGGTAGAAACTGGCTTGCCAAATCCTGGTTGGAGACCATCCTGTTCAGCCTGAAAGATTCAGTATTTGGCTTGTGCCATTTCTGCTCCGGATTCTCACTTGAAGGCTCAGAAGAGGGCTTCTAAGCTTCAGAAAACCATAAAGAGAAAATTTTGTTAATCTAGGAATAAGTACTTCTAAGTGAAGGCTGATTAATGAATGTTTAAATCTGGGACTGATTTATTTTCAGCAAACAGACCATCGCCATAATTTTTAGAAAGGGAAAGGGGTTCTGGGGGGGGGGAAAGTTTAAGAGATACTGCTTTATAGAAGACAGAGTGTTCAGCCTGAACTTCATGAATTAACCTTGAAGGATGGCTCTGAGAAGAGCTAGGTCGGTGTAGTGGTTAAGGCACGTGGCTATAAAGTGGGAGACTCTGAGTTCTAGTCCTGCCTTAAGCAAAAATTCATCTGGGTGAACTTGGGCCAGTCACGTTCTAGAATATAGAATCGTAGGACTGGGAGGAAACTTGGACCTGCTAGTCCAACCCTCTGGCCAAGGCAGAAGACCTTATACCATCCTGGTCAAAGGGTTGTCCAGTCTCTTCTTGAAAATCTCCAGTGATGGAGCACCCACAACTTCTGAAGGCAAGCCATTGCACTGATTAATTGTCCTCGCTGTCAGGAAATTTCTCCTTAGTTCTAGATTGGATCTCTCTTTTGTGATCTTCCATCCATTACTTCTTGTCCTGCGCTCAGGGGTTCTGGAGAAAAGGTGGACCTCCCTCTTCCCTGTGACAGCCCCCCAAGTAGTGGAACACAGCTATCCAGCCATTTCTCTCTCCCTCTCTCTCTGTTTTTTTTAATTAGGGTTTATTGCAATGTAGAACACAAATGGGAATAAAGATCAGAAGGCGAAGGAATGTGAGATAAAAAGAAGAAAAGGCAGTGATTTTGACTCTGTTCGGTGCAGTAGGATACAAAGTACAATTGCAACCTCAACGTTTTGCTTGACGTTTCCAGTAGATACAAGCCATTTCTACAACAACACAATTAATTGAGTTGTCAAACCTAGAAGAAAACTTCTTTTTTTTTTTCTGTTTTGAGCACAAAGTCCAAGTGGAAGCAAACCTGGATATAAGTACTTCTCTTTAATTAAAACAATTAGCCTTGCCGTCTCTCTCACTTCTTCCACCCATGCCAACGGGCCAGTCCTTCTCTCTCAGCCCTAGGAAGGAGGCAATGGCAACCCCATTCCGAAAGCTTGCCAAGAAAACTCTAGGGACTTACCCAGGCACTGGCCGGAGTAAACCCTAGTGGGAAGGCACCTAAATAAATAAAATGGCTCGATGGCCCCTTTTTCCACAGTTCAGGCCAGAAAAAACATGAAACGGGCCTTTGTTCATGCGTCTCCTGGGGCAGGATGGGTTATTGAAGGCACACTCACCATTTAGCCAAACCACAGATCTGGGATAGCATCCAGTGCAATTATGGAGGAACAGCAGTGGAAAATGGCTTTGTGAGGCTGCAGGAATATCTAAATAAAGAGCCTAAATAAAGAGCTGCTAAATGGGTTTAGCAGCACTTGGTTGAACTCCTGTTTGTTCCGTCCATTTCCCTAGCAAAGGGGAAAGAAACATTTTCTTTGCTTTTCTTATTTCTTTTATTTACTCTGCTTTTAGCTCCGGAACCGGCACGACTGGGAAGATCTGCCTGGGAAAAAGAGAGAGAGAGAGAGAGAGAGAGAGAGAGAAAATCAGAAATATTAACATGGGAAAACTAAACCAAACGAAGTGCAGAGAGGCTCCCTGTCATCGTGGCAAACACCCCATAATTGAATGAAGCAAGCAATGTATAAGAATTAATTTGTCTGGCCAGTAAGGAAGCCCATCCACATGTCCAGCAGCAGCACCACCATAATGGGAAAGATGGCAGTCTAGATCTTGACTGCAATCAGTCAAGATTAAGAAAAAAAAATAGATTAACAAAATTAGACCTGGCTTTTTAACATCCTAATACATCTCTGGGTCAATCTGTTCTGCAGCCGCAAATCAAGATGAAATAATGACTGTATGCGGAAGGGGACACCGAAAATTGTCCTCGGCAGCATACTTCCCTTCGACCGGTGAGAGCGCACAGGGTCGACCTCCTCCGGGTCCCGTCAGCGAAACAATGCCGTCTGGCGGGCCCTAGGGGGAGGGCCTTCTCTGTTGTGGCGCCCGCCCTCTGGAACCAACTGCCCCCTGAAGTCCGCGCTTCTCCCACTCTCCCGGCCTTCCGGAAGAATCTAAAAACTTATCTATGCCAGCAGGTCTGGGGATGACTGTGATTGCGTGTTTTTAATGTTTTTAAACGTTTTGTAGATTGCTTTTTGATTTTAAACTCTGTGATGTTCTTTTGTTTATGTTGTTAGCTGCTCCCTTTGGAGAGGAGCGGCATAAAAATTTAATTAAAATAAATAAACAAAAAATAAATAAAATGTGTCTCCAAATAAGGAGCTACAGGTAGTCCTCGACTTAGGAGCACAACGGAGCCCAACATTTCTGTTGTCAAGTGAGACAGCTGTAAAGTGAATGTTGCCCCATTTTATAGACTTTTTTGACCCAGTTGTTAAGTGCATCCCTGCAGTTGTTCAGTTAGTAACATGGTTGTTAAGCGAGTCAGGCTTCCCCATTGGCCTTGCTTGTCAGAAAGTAGCAGAAAGTGATCACGCGACTCTGGGACTCTGCAACTGTCATAAGTACATGCCAGTTGCCGAGCGTCTAAATTCACTCGATTGTGGTTGAAAGTGTGAAAAACGCTCATAACGGTCCGTTTTTTTTCCAGTGCCCTTGTCATTTTGAATGGTCACTAAGCGCATGGCTGTAAGTCAAGGACATCGTGGTCACAGTTGCAAGAAAGAAAGATTTTGCCATTGTTGCGGTGAATTCAAGGACAGGTTAAAGGATATAGAAGATCTGCCCGAGAAGACATTTTATTGCTGGATTTTAGTGGCTTAGTTTGGAAATCATCCATGTTCACATATAATGGTGGGAACAGGGTGACGTGGGATGAAGGAAGTTCGCTTCATTACATTCCCAGGTTCTCTTATTTGATGCAGGCCTGGGCCTCCGAGGCCTAGAACGGACTTCCGGAAGTGGCATCCATGTACTTCCGGTGGGCCGTTCTAGACCTGGGAGGGCTCCTCCAGGCCTCTGAGGCCTAGACTGGACTTCTGGAAACCAGCCAGTTCTCCAAATGCAGCAAAATTTAACTACCAGTTCTACTGAACTGGTGCGAACTGGCTGAATCCCACCACTGGTTAGGCCCCAAACCAAGAATGACACTTGGCAATTTTTCTGAGATAACAACAACAACAACAACAACAACAACAACAACAACAACAACAACAATAATAATAATAATAATAATAATAATAATAATAATAATAATAATAATAATAATAATAATAATAATAATAATAATAAAGTTGGAAGGGACCTTGGAGGTCATCAACTCCAACCCCCTGCTCAGGCAGGAAACCCTACCATTTTGGACAAATGGCTGTTCAGTCTCTTCTTAAAAACTTCCAGTGTTGGAGTATTCACCACTTCTGGAGGCAGGTTGTTCCACTGGTTAATTGTTCTCACTGTCAGGAAATTTCTCCTCAGTTCTAGGATGCTTCTCTCCTTGATGAGTTTCCATCCGTTGCTTCTTGTCCTGCCTTCAGGCGCTTTGGAGACTAGCTTGACTCCCTCTTCTTTGGGGCAGCCCCTGAGATATTGGAAGACTGCTACCATGTCACCCCTCTTCCTTCTCTTCGTTAAACTAGACCTACCCAATTCCAGCAACCGTTCCTTATATGCTTTAGCCTCCAGTCCCCTAATCATCTTTGTTGCTCTTCTCTGTTCTTTATGCTTTACACCTATAGACAAAATCTTGCCAGACTGAGGACGCTACAATCTGCATCTACAATATACTTTGGGAATTATTAGGGCATGTGGGAAGACACATGATATCTGGGCTGAATTGCCTCTTACTCCTCGGGAAGACATTTCCCTTCGTTCTTCCTAGAGGTCCACCTTCTCACTACATTTCATCACACAATGGCCATCTTGACTTCCTTGATGCCTCCTCCCAACCCTTACTGAAACAAGCTCCCCCCCCCCAAACAAAAGTCCTTGTAGTACAGAATTCAGTGGAGCACCAAACTCCGAAATATTGGTTGAAACCAGGACAAAATCTTTACTGAATTAAGCCGAGCTAATACGATTTCTCTCCAGGGTTGGAATCATCTCATCTTTCTATCATATTAAAAATGAGAAGTCAGCCGTAATTTTCTGAGGTGGCTGCACGTGCGAGGATTTCAGAAACCACGTTTTAGGCTGCTTTAATAGGATGGAGCCCAAGACAAGAACGACATGAGGTTTTCTACCTCTTTTTGGCCCCATCCTTGTAGCCTCCTTGCTACCCTTTCCTGGTTAAAACCCCTTTTCTCAAAATTAGCAGCTTAAGAACAGGTATGAATTGAAAAGGGGTTTCCCCCCCTCCTTGTCAAGGGTTATACTGTGAGTAGCTGCTAAAATGCGACATCGTGAGGCTTTTATCTCCCTTTTATTATACCTATTTCCAGAATGCTACGGTATTTCAGGTTTTAGTGGTGGGAGAGAAAGATTCCAAGACTTTTAGATATATTCAGAATTAAATGGCAATTGCGTGCACACAGACATACACAAAAGCACAAATAACCACGCACTTTTTCTCTTTAATGAATATATTAAGTTCCCCCCCTTTAAGATCTCCTAATTATGTAGAAGGGCTGCTGATTTATTATGTTATCAGCCATATTTTTCTTCAAGAGTTTAGTGGTCACATGCGTTCATTTTAGTTTGTGAAAGGCTTCTTTTTAATTAATATTATTTTACCTACTAGGTAAAAAAAAAATGGGAGAGGTTATAGGATCTCCTGCTCGAGCAGAGGATTGGACTAGTAGATCTCCAAGATCCCTTCCAGTTCTGTTATTCTGTTCTGTTCGTTCTATTAAGCAGGAGGGAGAACAATGGTCTTTCTTTCTTTCGTTCTTTCTTTCTTTCTCTCTTCTCTTTCCTCCCTCCCTCTTCTTTTCTTCTTTCTTTCTTTCTCTCTTTTTCTCCCTCCCTCTTTCTTTCTCTTCTTTCTCTCTCTCTCTCTCTCTCTTTCTCTCTCTCTTTTCCCTCCCTCTTTCTTTTCTTTCTTCTCTCTCTCTTCTCTCTTTCCCCCTCCTCCCTCTTTCTTTCTCTTCTTTCTCTCTCCCTCCCCCTCCTTCTTTCTTTCTTTCTTTCTTTCTTTCTTTCTTTCTTTCTCTCTCTTTTCTCTCTCTCTTTTCCTCCCTCCCTCCCTCTTTCCTTTCTTTCTTCTTTCTTTCTTTCTCTCTCTTTCTCCTCCCTCCCTCTTTCTTTTCTTTCTTTCTTTCTTTCTTTCTTTCTTTCTTTCTTTCTTTCTCTTTCTCTCTTTTTCTCCCTCCCTCCCTCCCTCCCTCTTTCCTTCCTTCCTTTCTTCCTTTCTTTCTCTTTTTTTCTTTCTCTCTCTCTTTTCCTTCCTCCCTCCCTCCCTCCTTCCTTCCTGCCCCTAACCCCCCTACTCATCACTGACAGTCTTTAGGAAAAGTGGCAGAAACAATCCTTCCTCCCTCCCTCCCTCCCTCCCTCCCTCCCTCTTTTTCTTTCTTTCTTTCTTTCTTTCTTTCTTTCTTTCTTTCTTTCTTTCTTTCTTTCTTTCTTTCTTTCTTTCTTTCTTCTCCTTTTTTTTTGAAACAGACTGAATTCCCCACTGCCTTACTAGCTAGAATCTCAAACCTTGGTTATCTAATGGTCCATAAGTCTTAGCTTCAGTTGCCATCTCAAATCTTCTCTCAGCTGCAGATCCCCGGGGTCTGTGGTTGTTCATCTCAGCGTGAGGGAGTGCAAACATCGCTGGAAGATATAATTCAATTTGAGCATAAGTATTAATTTCACAGTCTATTGTTATGGTATCGCTTGCTAATATAGCAAAGGCTTCTCAGTTCTGTGCTTGAATGCAATGATTCTCTCTCTCTCTCTCTCTCTCTCTCTCTCTCTCTCTCTCTCTCTCTCTCTCTCTCTCTCTCTCTCTCTCTCTCTCTCTCTCTCTCTCTCTCTCTCTCTCTCTCTCTCTCTCTCTCTCTCTCTCTCTCTCCTCTCTCTCCCAAATGAAGCTCTGAGCTTCCTTCTTTAATTACAATGTTCCAACTTGGTACATTCCCAATTTAAGCTTCCTACTTTTCTCTAATAGCACATTAGTCTGCCTCCGGGTGGCAGAAGAGAAACTGTGAAAAGCATTAATGGCAGCTCATCAATTGGGTGTAAGTGAAAACAATAACAATATAATAAAGTTGGAAGGTACCTTGGAGGTCATCTAGTCCAACCTCCTGCTTAGGCAGGAAACCCTATACCACTTCAGACAGCATTAATTTTTGTCCCTTACAAGACGTCCATGTAAAAAGCATGCATGTTTAAATTCCACTTCATCTGTGCTTAATATTTCAACTATTTTTCTCCATCATGCATTCAAACGTTCAGTGCTGTTTGGCCAGAAAAATTCAGCATTAGCACTGTTGACTTCAAACAACTAACAGAATTTCTAGTTTAGGGCAGAGGTCTGCAACTTTGACAACTTTAAGACTTGTGGGCTTCTGCTCCCAGAATTCCTCAGCCAGCATCGCTGGCTGAGGAATTCTGGGAGCTGAAGTCCACAAGTCTTAAAGTTGTCAAGGTTGCAGACCCCTGGTTAAGGCAGTGTTTTCTCAAAAGTGGCCACTTTAAGATGTGTGGACTTCAATTCCCTTCATTGCAGACATTCCCTTCCAGCATGGGGAATTCTGGGAGCTGAAGTCCCTATATATTGAAGTAGCTAAGTTTGAGAAACACTGCCTTGGTATTCCCAGTATAAGCCAGGATAAACCATGGTCCTGCATACTTCTACATAAACATCAACTAAAAATGGCCCCAAAGAAAATGGCAAGTTTAGCCCTAGCCAGTTAGCTTAACTTGCTAAACTAAAAAAAGCTTTGTTGTACATGCAATTCCACTTTGTCCCTATGTCTCGTGCGTTTTTTTTGAGCGCTCTTTATGGCTTGCGATATCAAACCCTTAAAGGGCTGCAATTTGTGGTTATGAGGCTGGATTGTGGACGCCGAGCTTGATGGCTGTTTTGGTTCTGGACGTCTGCTAAGCCGCAAATCTGAGTTAAAGAGGCGTAAACAACAGGATGTCAAATGGCAGCGCGGACTCATTAACAAGAGATTTTTTTATTTTATTTTGGGGGCTTTGGGCTCATCTCAACCCAGCTGTGTTGTGCACACCAGCCGATGATGAGTTCACAGCAGCCAAGAGCTTCGGAGCAGGGAACTTCCCACATTGTAATTCAGCTTCCTAAACCCCAGTTTGGTGCTTTTTGCAAGCTTGTCAAATAGCTGGGGGTTTTACGAATGTCTTTATGCCTTCTAATTTGTTTTCTGGCTTTTGAGGGCATCCATGTGTGGCACGTTGCCCACTGCAACGTTTTGAAATGCATTTGCTCTCCTTCGTGTCAAATTTTCGTTGCTGGGCAATTCATGTGGGACTGTAAAGCAAGGCTTGAGGAAATAGCACTCCTTGTGTAAAGTTAAAACTTCATCCGTCAGTTTGTCCTTGATTATTGGAAGGTATATATCAAATAGACTAAGAATGTACTTGCTGGAGGGAAGGGCGTATCGACATGAAAATTATTAATTTTAATAAGATGACTTGTTTGTTTGATATCCAATGGATTGATCTGAAAAGAAGTGAAAGTTAAAATTTTTAAAATGTAGTTGGTTTATAGTTAAACTTGGATACACGAAGTGAAGAAGGTCTACAAATTTAAAATGATTGTATTAAGTTGAATGGCATTTAACTTGAATTTTTTCTTTGTTTACATGTACAAATGCTTATCTAATAAGAAAAGGCTGAAGGTTGCTTTGGAGAATTCCCCTGCAACTGGATGGCTTTCAATCACTGTTTACATTTACAGGGATGTTGACTGAGTGAGATGCAATATTATTTTTCATTCCTCCAGTGCATGCACGCAGGGGTACAGTAAAGATTTTAATGTATATTAATAGTCGTGAAGACGATTTGTTTATTTTGTCTTTAAAAGGATGCAGAACTGAAAAAAAAATTCAGGAAGAAAAGGTGAATAAGAGTCAGAAGGGACCTTGGAGGTCTTCTAGTCCAACCCGTTCCTCAGTTAGGAAACTCTGTACTATTTCAGACAAATGGTTGTCCAGTCTCTTCTTAAAAACTTCCAGTGTTGTAGCATTCACTGTTTCTGGAGGCAGGTTGTTCCACTGGTTAATTGTTCTGTGAGGAAGTTTCTCCTTAGTTCTAGGTTGCTTCTCTCTTTGATTAGTTTCCACCCGTTGCTTCTTGTCCTGCCTTCAGGCACTTTGGAGAATAGCTTGACTCCCTCTTCTTTGGGGCAGCCCCTGAGATATTGGAACACTGCTATCCTGTCCCCCCTCATCCTTCTCTTTGTTAAACTAGACATACCCAATTCCAGCAGCCGTTCCTTGTATGTTTTAGCCTCCAGTCCCCTAATCATCTTTGTTGCTCTTCTCTGCACTCTTTCTAGAGTCTCAGCATCTTTTTTACATCATGGTGACCAAAACCGGATTCAGTATTCCAAGTGTGGCCTTACCAAGGCATTATAAAGTGGTATCAACACTTTACATGCTCTTGATTCTATCTCTTGATAGTTGATCAATGGACAAAATGGAGAAGTCTGACTGCAGAGCACAGAATCCTATAAGGCTCAAAGTCACCTGTATTTTGCAAAAGTTGTGGTTTAATTGTAATTTATCTCCCCAGAGTGAGACAATGATCCTAGTTCATCCTTGTCAACTTCTTTCGGACAGCCATATTTGATCTTTATCAGTTGTTATTTTATTTTGTTTTATTTTTGCATGTATTTATTGCAGTGTAATTCTTAAGACTTCCACCCTGCCATTCCTTCGTGGGCTTTGAGATAAGCGAACATTTCTTCGTCAGAGTCATCCCAAGCAGAAATCAAATGACAATGAGTATAACAAATTATGTATTTTGAACAAATATAACCAAGGTCAAAATACAGCCTGAAGGAGACATGGAAGATAGAACAAGATTTTGAAATAATAATAAGCTACTGCAACCTCTCAATTTCAATTTTTTAAGTATGAAAGGGAAAAAGGAAGGAAGGAAGGATGGAAGGAAGGAAGGAAGGAAGGAAGGAAGGAAGGAAGGAAGGAAGGAAGGAAGGAAGGAATGCAAGAATGCTAAGTCCACAAGTCATAAAAGGGTCAAGTTTGCTGCTCTAGACGATGTTGGTTCTGTTTCAGTCTCTTCCTCCACTTGGTTTATCTGGATCTTCTCTCTCCATGTTTGTTTGCTAGTTTTTTGCCCAAATCCTAGACTATATTTTTCCTTGATGGTTACCTCCTCCTTTGTCTGCATTGGAGATTCCATAAGAAACACTAATCTACCAGTCCCATCTTTTCTGAAGGGTTCCCAAGATCAAAGTCTTTATTATGGAAATCCACGAAGGCTTTACAGCCAGCCTGGGCCTCTGCTTGGTCTGCTTCTCTTCAGCCTCTTTTGAGATTGCTCAAGTAAAAGGATGTTAACATTCTCTGAGTTTTAAGTTCTTTCAAGTTTCTTCCCACTGGCAGAAGAAATGGGGGCTTCTGTGAAGTAGTATTTCTAACGATACTCCAGCAATAAGGAGTATTGTCATGGGGATCAGATGAGGGATGACACGTCGTCAAGACAACCTTATTAAATAGCTCCTCCTGGGGAAACAGGCGGAGAATGCCAGCAAGGGTTTTTACTCTCTTAAATAAAAAAAAAAATACAAACCAATGATTTTTTTCTGCAGTCATCCTCAGATATTGTATGGGCATCTCAGTTCAGTCTTTCAGAAACTTTTCTTTTTTGATCTAGTTGCTTAAGATGTGTTGGGAAGGATAGTCACAGAGTTTCCAAGTAACGTGACCCAAAGATTCTGGATGTTGTAGTTTTCCACACCATTGGAAGGTATCTGCTAGGAAAATGATCCTTGGGATGATGCTATAAAAGCTATTTGCCCTCTTTCTTCCTTCCTTCCTTCCTTCCTTCCTTCCTTCCTTCCTTCCTTCCTTCCTTCCTTCCTTCCTTCCTTCCTTCCCAGTGTGTGACTGGTGACTTTCAACCCTCTTAGGGGCTGTGTTTGCACAACATACTCAAGCAAGGCAACTGGAAGATCAAGCAATTGCATTTGAACAACTTGCTAAATTTCATTCGTCTCAACTACGGATGGGTTTTTCTGCGTGTTAGCAAGCCTACTCTTTATAGTGTGAATGCAGAAAGTGGTTCTCCTCGGGAACAAGATTCAAAGCTTTTCCTCACTCGTGAATTGAAAGGCTCTTCAGCCATCCACCCCCAAGAAGCAATGGATGGAAGCTTGTAAAAGGAAAATCCAAGAGACATTTGAGAGCAATTAATCAATAGAACAGCTTGCTTCCCAAGAATTGTGAGTGCTGCCTTGCTGGAGGTTTTCAAGAAAAGATTGGGCAACCATTTGCCGGGGATAATATAAGGAGTCCAGCCTTGGGCCGTGGGCTATACTAGAAGACCTTTGCAGTATAGGTAGTCCTCGATTTACAACAGTTGCTTTAACGCAGGGGTTCTCAACCTTGGCAACTTTAAGACTTGTGGACTTCAACTCCCAGAATTCCTCAGCCAGCAAAGCTTTGCTGGCTGAGGAATTCTGGGAGTTGAAGTCCACAAGTCTTAAAGTTGCCAAGGTTGAGAACCCCTGCGTTAAAGCAACTGTTCAAAGTTACAGCAGCACTGAAAAGGTGACTTGTGACTGTTTTTCACAGTTACGACCTTTCTGGCAGCCCCCTGATCATCATGGGATCAAAATCCAGACGCCTGGCAACAGACTGACATTTTATGACGGTCACAGCGTCTGAGGATGATCTCCTCTTGCGACCTTCTGACGAGCAAAGTCAAGGGGCAACCAGATCACTTAACAACCAGGTCACTAACTGAACCACTGCAGAAATGTTGGGCGCCATGGCGGTCGTGAGTGAAGGACCACCTCTGATCCAGTGACAATGAATTGCGCACGAGCAATCCAATCAAAAAAATTGCAAAAAAAAAAAGGCTTACTAATTCAGACGTTTTCAATGACTAATACTTAGTATTGTATATCAGGTGCCATGATGATTGCTGCATAATATGTTTTTATGTTCAATGTTGATTGTTTTAATAAAAGAATTTTATATATATAAAAAAAATTGCAAGAAAACTCAATACAAAATTCTAACCGGCAATAAAGCTATTTCATACTGTTTGGCTTCTGCTTGGCAAATCTCCAGGAGGGGAAATCCAGCCCTAGAAAGGACAATCAGTGAATTAATCTCCAGAGCTCCGATAATGTTTTTACCTTTTCTCTGTTATCACCGATCTAAGCTGATATATTTAATTAATCAAGGAGAAGGCCGGTTACATCCCTTAAACGAGTAGGTTGGAGTCCTTGAGCATATTTCTAGCAAGAAGAGCCTTGCAAGACTCTTTCTCTGATTAGCCACGGTTAATTATTAATCACGGTTCATCATTCTGCCACAGAGCACATTGGGAAGTTGTCCCAAGTCCTTCTTCGTTCCTTCTTTTTTCTCTCTCTCTTCTCCTCTGCTAAAATATACACTTGTTCATTTGTGCCCGCCTGCTGCTCCAAACATTCTCCGTTTCTATTGTCACTGAGTTATCCCTAAGCATTCAAAAGCTGCTCTTGGACCTACATGGGACTGAAGCTCCAGTCTTTTGAATACTGGAAGAAGCCAGAAATACCACCTATTGAAGATTGGACTCTGAAAGTAATACATTTGGCAGAAATAGCGAAAATTTTGGCATATTTGAAGGATCGCTCGAATGAACAATATGTGATAGACTGGAAACAGTGGATAGACTATATATAAGAGAAACACCAATCAAATAAAATGTATCAGGCATATAGTTGAGGCTTGACGTGAGGAGGGAGGAATGTTTACCAAATCAGACGTTTACAAAGACTAATACCTAATGTTGTATTTTACGTTCTATGATGATTGCTTCTTAATATGATCTTATGTTTAATGTGGATTGTTTTAATAAAAAAAATTTTACAAAAAGAAAAAAGAGGGCCCAGGCAGACCCTCTCCCCACTTTTTAACCTTTGCTAAGGCATAAAACAAAAGCCCCAGACAAGTCAGAGGATTTAACCTCGTGCTGAAAGATCTCAAATGTCATCTTTTTTTTAAAATATAATTGATGTTTTAGTTTATTTTTAACTTGGGCCTACAGAGCTGTGCGGCCACAAAAAACTGAGGAAAATGATTATTTAAAAAATAAAACAATTTAAAACAATCCATATGTTAGTCAGTTTTTTCAAATCTTTCAGACTAATCATCTTGGCTAAGTTAGCACAATATTCTGAACCATAAACCAGCCAAACGCTTTTTAGTCTACTATGCTGTATGAACCAAGGCTAGTACATTGCAAGTTGTCATCTTTTAACACGAAGAGCACCCTTGAATTTATTTATTTTTTTGCATTAACCCCAATGCTCCTGAGAGACGTCTAATCTGAATTGAGAAGCCATGAAATGGAGACAGTAATGGCCAATTGCTTGCCCATCCTGGCCAAGAAAACTCCAGGGAGGTGACAAGGCAGTCAGCAAGGGTCAAATGCCAGTTGCCTTCATTGTTCCTCCTCTGATCTGGCATCAACAGATCAGCCTGAAGTTTGCGGAAGTGTGAGAAAAAGAAGCTGCCAGGTGAGATCAAATCTCCGAAAGAGAAGAAGTCATAAGGGGAGGCTTTGGTTTGGTTCTCCCCTACCAGCAGCGCAAATTGTACCATGGTGTTTTCGTGTTACTGTATTTGTAGCTCATTTAATGTCTTTGCAACTTTCTATGGGACCCGGGAATGCGTTACCTGATGTAGTAAGTAAATATTATGAGTAATAACACCAAAATGTTGGTGAAAATAGTGTTTTAATGGCTCAATCTGACTTCTTGTAGGGAAACCCCCTCTCTTTTTTATCTATCTATCTATCTATCTATCTATCTATCTATCTATCTATCTATCTATCTACCTACCTACCTACCTACCTACCCTACCTACCTACCTACCTATCTATCTATCTATCTATCAATATGTTGATCGATCAAACGATCAATCTATCCATCTCTCATTCATATCTCTCTCTCTCTCTCTCTCTCTCTCTCTCTCTCTCTCTCTCTCTCTCTCTCACACACACACACACACACACACACACACATCTATTTATATAGATATCTATCATGCAAATTTAGATGGCCATCCTTCTTGCAGTTTACTCCAAGATTAAAAACAATAAAAATATCAGATTAAAAACACTGTAGAAAACAGTGCTTTAATGGCTCATCCCTGGAAGCTTTCAAGATGAGACTGGACTGCCATTTGTCAGAGATGGTGTAGGGTTTCCTACTTGGGCAGGGGGTTGGACTAGATGACGTATAAGGTCTCTTCCAACTCTTGTTATTCTGTTCTGTTCCATTCCGTTCCATTCTGTTCTGTTCCATTCCATTAAATCACCATCATTCTCTTCTCTTCTCTTCTCTTCTCTTCTCTTCTCTTCTCTTCTCTTCTCTTCTCTTCTCTTCTCTTCTCTTCTCTTCTCTTCTCTTCTCTTCTCTTCTCTTCTCTTCTCTTCTCTTCTCTTCTCTTCTCTTCTCTTCTCTTCTCTTCTCTTCTCTTCCCTTCCCTTCCCTTCCCTTCCTCTTCTCTTCCATTAAATCCCCATCCTTCTATTCTATTCCATTCCATTCCGTTCCATTCCATTAAATCTCCATCCTTCTATTCTGTTCCGTTCCATTCCGTTCTGTTCCTTTCCATTCCATTCCATTAAATCCCCATCCTTCTATTCTATTCTATTCTATTCTGTTATATTTCTATTCTGTTCTGTTCTATTCTATTATTATCTATCCATGAAGGGTTTTAAAGGTTCACAAACAGACAGGTAGCCAAAAGTCCTTTTCTACTGTTGCTTCCTAACAAATGCCCTGAACCCTTTGAATGAGATCTTCTCCATGCACAAAACTTGGGACAACTGCATCTATTCCTTCCCTTCAAAAAAAAGCTCTTTCAGATGATTGTGTCAAGGCTGGGAATTGCCTATTATCTGCAATTTCTTCCCCACTACATTTCTGGCAAATAAATGTCTGGAAAGTATTTATCATTCTCGCCCTCTCACTGTTCACTATCAATGTCTTTCTCTTAATGTCAGTATCATTCTGGACTGTGTGGGTGATCTAAAAATACAATTTTAGAGAATGAACCTACCATCTGTGGATCAAACAAGGATTTTGGAACAAACACCCAATGTTATTTTCAAGCACGTTGACCAGATCTCTTTCATCTTCCTAAAATGGCTCTATTTCAACAAAGTGGTTGACAACCAGTGTTTAACTCCAAATATATTTTTTCCAGAGGACTTTCTTTTCTCCTGATTTGAAGATGTTCCTTCAGCATATGCTGTTCTTGGATAGAATTCCAACCTTACTGCTGAAATGGCAAGTAGCTGAGAATATTTCAAATGGGGAACAGATCTAATTTTCATGGGGAAATATGTGCCTCACCTAGAGGAAAAGCTAGATATTCAAAGTGTCTGCATCGCTGAAATGGACCCACCCATGAAGTGGGAGAGCAAAGTCTTCCAGATGTCAGAAAAGAGCTGAAGTCTTGGAAGTCTTCTAGTCCAGCCCCCTGCTCAAGCAGGAGATCCTGTACCCTTTCAGATAGGTGGCTGTCCAGTCTCTTCTTAAAAACCTCCAGTGAGAGAGCACCCATAATGTCTGAAGGCAAGTTGTTCCACTGGTGGATTGTCTTCACTGAAGGAAGTTTCTCCTTAATTCTAACCAAGGAGAGAAGCAACTTGGAATTAAAGAGAAACTTCCTAACAGTGAGGACAATTAACCAGTGGAACAGCTTGCCACCAGAAGTTGTGGGTGCTTCATCGCTGGAGGCTTTTAAGAAGAGACTGGACAGCCACCTATCTGAAAGGGTATAGGGTCTCCTGCTTGAGCAGGGGGTTGAACTAGAAGACTTCCAAGACTTCAGCTCTATTCTGACATCTGGAAGACTTTGCTCTCCCACTTCATGGGTGGATCCTCCAAGGTCTCTTCCAGTTCTATTCTGATTGATTGACTCAGAGCTAGTACAACTATGGGCCTGTATGTTCTGAGCCCTCACATGAAATGGGAGACAGCAGGGGCAACACAGAGCTGGTGGTGGCTTGCATAGACTGCAAAGAGAAACTCTGAGATGATTGAGAGAAGAGAGAGGTGGCTATGGACCAGCTTTGGTTTTGCCACATTGGAATTCCAGTTCATCCGGGTTTGGAAAGTGCTGGTTTGATTGGCGAGTGGGCACATGGCAGTGCAAAGGAGAGGGGGGATAAAGAACTGTCCTGTTCCTCCAGAAGACCCATCTGAAATTTGTCTTAACTGAAACCTGGACGATCAAGAGGTTCTGGGTTTGGCTTGTCCAAATCACAACACATCTGAACTAAACACATCTGAACTATCTCAGCCAGACTAGAGTCGCTCCAAGCCTACAGAACAAAACAGATTGTTTTCATGCGAACCTCTCGACATCACTTTCAACCGATTGATTAAGCTGCTACATTCGGGAATGGGACAACTTGCTACAACTAACTCGGTGTGGCCAATTCACCACAGCCAACTCATTATGGCCAACTTGCCACGGAACAACTCGTCACAGCCAACTCGTGAGACAATTTAACAATTCAATTTAATTCTTTAAAATAAATTAAGAAAATATTTTAATTTCTGCCATTCGCCTTTCATTCTGTCTCTCCTTTTGCATCCTTTCTTTAGCTATTCTATTCCACTGTTTCTTTAATATTAGTGTACAGTAACTTTAGTCCCGCAACGAATTGTCCTTTGTGAGTTGGCCATGGCAAGTTGGCCATGATGAGTTGGCCACAGTAAGTGGGCCATGGTGAATTGTCACAGACCCCACAGCTTTTGCCTAATTTATGGAGTGTTTTTCACACCAACGTCTGTTCACCATAGCATGGTCTTGTTGTTTTCTGCCCTGAAGCATCCCCATGAAGCATTCTTCAGGAAAGTCTGTTTCCCGCTGCTGAGTTTATGGTCACCATCATTTTCATTCTGTCTTGCTGCTAAGTACAATCTTATCATAGCACTGCACGAAGATCCGTGAGGTCACTAGCTGACTGCTGCAGATAACACCTTGGCTTTCTGGGTACAGTTGCAGAAGCTGTTGAAAGGTGGCACAACTCATGTGTGTGTGTGTGTGTGTGTGTGTGTGTGTGTGAATATATTTATCCTGGCAGAATATCCTACTCTGCATTGGCTTCTGAAGCAGGAGCTCTTAGGAGCAAACAGGTGCTGAACACGGAGACGCCTGGGCAACACGGAAGGGTAAGATAATGTGAGTTAGATTCACGACACGAGAGCAAAGAGACTGGGTTCCTCCACCCAGAGATTAAAAATCCTTTTTGTCTCCTCTTTGCCTCATCCTGAAGAAATGTTATTTATTTGCAAATAAAGAAAGAAATATTAATCACAGTATTGGTATGGCAGCAAGTTCAACAATGACTCATAATTATAAGAATGTACAATCAAGCTGCAAAGGCATCGTTTAAAACAAATGACCTACTTTGTTTAACCAAATGGCTGGAGCATTCCCATGAAAAGCAGATCATTCAGAAACTCCAGGCGACATGATCCGCCCCCGGTTTGAGGGAGGAAAGAAAAGAAATAAGAACTGTCTAGGCTTATTTTTCAAAAGCATGGTAGGACAATATAGACTTAGCTGTCTTCCTAAAGGATGATAAAGTGGAGGGTGTTGGGGGAGGTTCTAGGTCAGGGGTCCCCAGCCTATGGGCTGCAGCTCACTTTCCTTTCCTCAACATACTTTTGGGAAAAAATATATCCTTCTGTGGGGAAGTCACCCACTCCCCCAGAGAAGGAAATATTAAAAGAGCAGAATATTATATTTCCTCAAAGGATCTTAAAGAGGCAGAAAAGCATGCTCAGTTTTTCTTAATAGCCCCAAGTCTCCCTCCCCCAAGCAGAAACCAGCTCTGTAGAAATGCAGGTGTAATAATCCACTCAGGAAGGTTGTAGCCTTCCAGCTAGAAGCTTAGGAAGACAAAGACCCTTAAAATCTACATACCCCACCCAAACTCTAAGACAGGACATAATAGGATTAACCCACAGATGCCAAAGGGGCACACTCAGACTCAAGTCAAAGTACATGACACAGGAAATACAAAGCCTCAAACAGGAACAGGAAACAACTTCAAGAGCTCCAGAGGATATAAAAACCCACTCCTTACATGTGCTCTCTCTCTCTTTTTTCTTCCAGAGCCATCTTTTTGTCTGGCTCTCCTCTTCAGTAAAGTGCAACCTTCTTTCTAAAGCAGTCGCCATGTTGTTTATTCCCGGCTTGGACTGGACCCTGATGAAGATTTTTCCTTCAATACTTCCGACCATCAACTACTTTTTAGAATTAATGAAGAGATTCCATCTCACCTCCATTGGCCACCTTACTTCCATCTATTTTGCCTCATAGTCTCACTCACCGATCCCTACAGTTTCACTTTTCCTTTTACATCACCTTTCCCACTTTTTATACCACTTTATGCCAGTCCCAAAGAGGCCCAAGGAAGCTGAAGTAAAGAAACAGATCTGAAATTATATCCAACAGCCTAGATCCAGATCTATCATCTACACATGGAGGGCCCAGAAGGAAAACCACCAGGAGGGTAAAAGAAAACAACAGTACTTATTGTTTGGAATTGGTACCGAAATGTAGAGCTCATTCACAACAAGGATTTCTCATCCAAAGTGATAAAATCAATCAGCTGGAATGTACTTTTTTAAAAAAATCTGCTTCACTTAAGGCTGTTCAGTGCTTAATTTGGCTGCTGATCTCCAAAAGATTGACAGGGCTCATTATGCTGCCCCAGACAGAACAGGTTGCTTTCAGTTCAATCCAGGACAGATAGATAACTCAGAAGAACAAACAGAAAATATATTGCTTTATTCTGGGAATCCTAAACAATGACTTACAGTTACGTAGAGATGCGTCCAAAAGTATATTTAACAATATGGGTTTGTTCCACAGGTAAATTGATGATGGATTTTCCCCTCTTCTTCTGCATAAGCATCACATGTTGGCATAGAACCTCCAAGCCGTGTGGCTAGGAGACATGAGGCTGGACGAACAAAGACATTCCAAACTGGGCACATAGTATGTCCTGAGTGGAACTCAGAAACTCCTCCCACTGACCCATTAATGTGAAATGGCCGACTAACTAAACTGCATTTCCCATAATCCATCTCTGAAGGAAACAGCACTTAACTCAATAAATGCCAGATATTCTAACATACTGATACATGCTCTCTAGTTAGGGTTACATAGAGCTATACGATTCAGAACACTCATATCTCCTACCTGCAGCTGAGCGCAGAAGTAAACCCAAGTTGTATGGTACATTGCTTCACTAAGTCAAATGGATTTTTTGCACAGGTGACGTGAGAGCAGGACATGTAAGGGCAGGACTTCAACCCATGTCAGCATGGCTGCCATTTGGGCTCCATCCCCCGGGACGCTCTGGATGATGCTATTCTCGGCTCATTGCATCGATTGCAAGCAAAATGCCAATGGTTGCTATTGACAATGATTAAAAAAACAACTCTAGAAGCCTTGTTCTCCTGCTGATAAGCCCGCCAGCTACACATGAAACATTGCAGCTGCTGGTCCTTCTGCGCACCAATAATGAAGCTTTTAAGGAAGAAGGCAGTTAATTACACCCAGGCTAAAATAACAAAATGAACTTTAAAAGTCAGCCCCAGAAAATAAAAGAACAGGGTCAGAAATGGAAGATTATAGATTGCAATTTTTTGCTTCCTTTGCCCCCAAGGCCTTTGAAACTCCTTGCAAACATCACCCAAGAATTCATAGAACATAGACTCATAAGGTTGGAAGAGATCTCAGAGGTCTTGTAGTCCTCTGGTCAAAGCAAAAAAAAAACACCTTTTACCATCCCGGTCAAATAGTATTTTTGAAAACCTCCAGTGATGGAGCACCCACAACTTTGGGAGGCAAGTTAGTTCCATTGATTAACTGTTCTCACTCTTGGAAAATTGCTCCTTACTTCTAGGGTGGTTCTCTCTCTCTCTTTTTTTTAATTTCTTTTATTAAAACAATCAGCATTGAACATAGAATCTTAGTATGCATCAATCATCATAGCACCTGGTATACAACACTAAGTATTAATCTTTGTAAACGTCTGGTTTGATAAACATTTTTCACTCCTCACATCAAGCACAGCTAATGTTGTATGTCTATGTTATATGACGAAAGCCTCTTAATATGATCTTATGCTTAATGTTGTTTGCTTTAATATTGATAAAGCGGATTGAATTTCTATCTCAGGTTATGAAACTTCTACCTCAGGATCTTTGGTTAGGGACTATAAAAGATTGCACTATTACTGAGACGAAGTTAATTCAGAAGCGCGAATGAATGATATGTGATAGACTAGATATAGTAGATAGTCCATATATAAGATTTACCTCAGGTCATTAAACTTTTACCTCAGGATTTTTGGTTAGGGATCCTAAAAGATTGTACTAATACTGAGATGAATAATATGTGATAGACTAGAAACTGTGGATAAACTATAGAAAAGAGAAACACCAATCAAATAAAGTGGGTGGTTCTCTCTTTAACAAGCTCCCCCTCGTTGCTTTTTGTCCTGTTCTCTGGCATCCTAAAGTAGTGATCCCCAACCTTTTTGGCACCAGGGACCGGTTTCACGGAAGACAGTTTTTCCACAAGCTGGGGTGGGTGGGTGGGTGGGGCAGGGGTGCACAACCTAGATGGCTTGCATGTGCAGTTTTGCTTGCCCACTGCTCAGTTCCAGGGGTGTGGCCCAGTTTCTAAGAGAGTGGGAAAACTCACTATAGCCAACTTAACACGGGACAATTTATCAATTCTATTGAATGATCTAAAATAAATGTTAAAAAAAGTATTTTAATTTTCGCCATTCACATTTCATTCTGTCTCTCCTTTTGCATCCTTTTCTTGAATGATTCTATTCCACCATTTCTTTGATATTAGTGTAACATTTGTCCCGCAACGAGTGGGCTGTGGTGAATTGTCCCACAATGAGTTGGACATGGTGAGTTGGCCAGGATGAGTTGTCCATGGCCGCCTGAAAGCAACTACAAAATGCTACGATCCCAAATGATTAAAACGCCAACACAAGTCTTTGACAAATCCAGTGCACGACACTCTCTGTTTGATAAGAGCCATCATGTATAAGAGCAAGGGGGCTTTCCCCCTACTCTAAATGGTATTTTTCCCCCAAAACTCTTGGAAAGGAAGGGTGTTTCTCCATTTCTGAATTACAGTTCTATCTACCCAGCTTTGAGTCACTAGAAATCTGCAGCAGTGTGAAACTCTCCCCGTCTGTCAGTTCTTATTCTGCTTCTATTAGCTTTCTTCCCAAGTCATCTTCAAAAGCAATAGGTGATTAATTGGGAACAAACTTTACACATCTGAAGCTTGCCCTGAACTGTGATAGAGAAAGGTAGAAAATACTGCTTTAATATCCGTGCAACCAAAGACAACTTCATTTGTGGGCCACAGCAGCAATGAGGAAGTGTTTGTGTCATAGACCCTTCCTACTTCAGTACTGGCTACTGACCAGTACTGATCCACAGCTCGGTGGTTGGGGGCCTGTGCTCTAGAGAATAAGTCAATCCCTCTTCTCTGTGACAGCCCTTGAAATATTGGATGATAATCCCCACCCCAATCCTTCTTTTTCATAGGCTAGACATGCTTAATTCCCTCATATGATTTAGCCTACAGACCCTTTATCTTCTTCTAGGGTCTTAGCATCCTTTCAGGATCATCTCCCCCATTTCTGGGCAAATGGTTCCTATTATTATTATTATTATTATTATTATTATTATTATTATTATTATTATTATTATTATTATTATTATTATTATTATTATTATTATTATTATTATTATTATTATTGCAAAAGAAACATTTGCTTTTAATCACTTCCCTTGGGGTTGACCAGAACCCTAGAAAGCCAGAGAAGCGGTGGACAGTCACCAAGAAGATAGCATAATGATCTCATTGCTTAAATAATACAAGATCACAGTCCCCGGGTAATGCTTTCTGCAAAATTCTCTTCTCTTTTGAAAAATTCAGAAAGCAAATTACAGTTTGACAAATTGAAATGGCTACTGAAGGAGGTGTAGCAGGGAGCCGCCCTCCCTTTGGTCTTTTTGATGATTGCCTTTGAGGGGATCTTTACGCACATGTCTAGGTCTCCTCATAAGCAAATGAGGTCAGAAACACCCCAGAGAGACAGCTCCGAAGCTGGAAGGAAGAGCTGCAGCCCTAAATGCACAATATAGAATGGAGCGTCTCTTCAGCTTAAAAGACGATCGTAATAAAAATGGGAAATGAGTCTCTGAAAGCTGTCCATCAACAACTCCCACTTTGATCAAACTGTGATCAGAATTAGGAGAGTGGGCAAGGGAAGATGGCAAGGCCTTAGCTCTCTCTATAACACTGTGGATGAGACGGTGGTGGCGGTGGAAGCAACCTCATATGCCTCTTTAATCTGGATCACTTCTTGATGCCAAGATCAATAGAGGGCTCTGAAGTCTTGAAAGAGATTTTTCAGAGCCCGTCCACTTACTTACCGTGTCTACTTCGCAATGTTTTTTTTCCTGGGAAAAGTGTAAAAAAGAGAAATAAAGATGATTAGGGGGCTGGAGCAGTGGTGGGATTCAAATATGTGAACAACCGATTCTCTGCATGGATACTGCTTCTGGAAGTCCATTCTGGGCTTGGGCAATAAAAAATTAGCTACCGGTTCTGCCAAAGTGGTGCGAACTGGCTGAATCCCACCTCTGGACCGGAGGCTAAAACATATGAAGAACGGTTGTAGGAACTGGTTATGTCTTGCCTAGTGAAAAGATGCACTGGGATGACATGATAGCAGTGTTCCCAATATTTGAGGGGCTGCCACAAAGAAGGGGGGGTCAACTTATTTTCCAAAGCGCCAGAAGGCAAGACTAGAAGCAATGGATGGTAACCAGTAAAGAAGAGAAGCAATCTAGAACTAAGGAGAACTTTCCTAACAGTGAGAGCAATCAACCAATGGAACAGCTTGCCTTCAGACATTGTGAGTGCTCCATCACTGGAGGCTTTTAAGAAGAGACTGGACAGCCACTGGACATTCCACAGTCTGGCATGATATAGTGTTTCCTGCTTGAGTAAGAGGTTGGACTAGGCCAGGGGTAGGCCACCTTGGCTCTTTTATGACTCGTGGACTTCAACTCCCAGAATTCCTGACCCAGCATGGCTCAGCTTGGAAACCTCTCCCTTTCCCCTCAGCATGGCTGGCTCAGGAATTCTGGGAGTTGAAGTCCACCAGTCATCAAAGAGCCAAGGTTGCCTAACCCTGGACTAGAAGATCTTCCGACTCTGTTATTCTATTATTTATTGTCTTCAAAAGTGTTTGATACCAACTTGCAATCGTCTTTACTTCTGCTGGACTCAAAACATATAGAACACTCTTTCTGGCTGAATCCCATAAAAGAACATCAGACTTTCAAACTCAGGCAATGTCCATACAGGTCTGGAGCCAATGCTAAAGTTGTTGTAAAAACTCTGGCTAGATGTAGCCTTCAAATTAAAAAAAAGTTTGAATATAAGCAGAAGTTTTGTTCATGTTCAAAAGCTCACAAGTGTTCCTTGTTCCACCCTGAAATAGCTCAGTCCACAAATAGCAATCAAATTTCCAGAAATAAAATCTTCAACCAGTACCCTCACATTTATGAAATGGTGTTATTCATTTTAGCAAAACCATATTCTCCAGCAGTGGTGAACAGTTTGGCAATTTCCTAGACCTGCCTATCATAAAAGCTCATATCTTGGCTTGGCAAAGACCCTACTGTTAGATCAGACAGCAAAATCCTGGCCTCAGAATTTCATTACCAAGATGGAGGAAAAAATAGAAAAGGGAGAAAAAAGGGAGATACGTACCCAGGAATGTTTTGTGGGGCATCTCAGCCAGATGACTTCTCTGCAGCTTTAGAGATGTTAGAATTTCAGCTCTAACTCTATGAATGTTGATTCATAGCCCTAAAAACAGCAGAAGTGATGGATAGAATATCTGGAGAGCATGCTATGCTGGCATGGTTTCTTTAAAACTAATATTCTGTTCTTTCCTACCCCAGATCAAAATAACAGAATAACAGAACTGGAAAGGACCTAGTCCAACCCCCTGCTCAAGCCAGAGACCCTACACTAGGGGTAGGCAACCTTGGCTCTTTTATGACTCGTGGACTTCAACTCCTAGAATTCCTGAGCCAGCCACGCTGAGGGGAAAGGGAGAGGTTTCCAAGCTGAGCCATGCTGGCTCAGGAATGCTGGGAGTTGAAGTTCATGAGTCATAAAAGAGCCAAGGTTGCCTACCCCTGCCCTATACCATTCTGGATAAATGGTTGTCCAATCTCTTCTTTAAAAACTCCAATATTGGAGCCATGCTGATTAATTGTTCAAAATATCAGGAAATTTCTCCTTAGTTCTACGTTGCTTCTCTCCTTGATTAGTTTCCATCCATTGCTTCTTGTCCTACCTTCTTGTACTTTGGAGAATAGCTTGACCCCCTCTTCTTTGTGACAGCCCCTAAAATATTGGAACACTGCTCTCTTGTCACCCCTAGTCTTTCACTAGACATACCCAATTCCAGCAATCATTCTTTATATGTTTTAGCCTCCAGGCCCTGATCATCTTGGTTGCTCTTCTCTGTACTCTTTCCAAAATCTCAACATCTTTTTTATAGAATAGAATAGAATAGAATAGAATAGAATAGAATAGAATAGAATAGAATAGAATAGAATGTAGATATAGATATAGGATAGGATAGAATATAGATATAAAGATAGAGAATAGAATAGAATAGAATAGAATAGAATAGAATAGAATAGAATAGAATAGAATAGAATAGAATAGAATAGAATAGAATAGAATAGAATAGAATAGAATAGAATGTAGATATAGATATAGGATAGGATAGAATATAGATATAAAGATATAGAATAGAATAGAATAGAATAGAATAGAATAGAATAGAATAGAATAGAATAGAATAGAATAGAATAGAATAGAATAGAATAGAATAGAATAGAATAGAATAGAATAGAATAGAAAGCAGGTCATCCAGTCCAACCCCCTGCTCAGGCAGGACACCCTACACCATTTCAGACAAATGGTTGTCCAATCTCTTCTTAAAAACCTCCAGTGATGGAGCATTCACAATTCTGGAGACAAGCCATTCCACTGATTAATTGTTCTAAGTGTCATGAAATTTCTCTTTAGTTCTAGGTTGGATTTTTCCTTCGTAAGTTTCCATCCATGGCTTCTTGTTCTGCCTTCAGGTGCTATAGTAAATAGGTTGACCCTCTCTTTTTGTGGCAACACCTCAAATATTGGAACACTGCTATCATGTCACCCTTAGTCCTTCAAAACAGCTGTCCTTTTTGTAGTAGCTATTGCCAAAATTATATTCACATTCCTATAAAGGGCTGTCAATTTGTATCCTGGAAAATAAAACGGAGAAGGCTGTTCCATCTTGTCTCCCAGACCAAATATAAAAAGAGCACCATAACACAATGCAGTATAGCAAGATCTCGATTTGATGTTCCCACCTGATGGGACATTTCTGACATCAATCCAAGAAAGAGTATTCTCCATGGCAACTTCCAAATTCTGGATCTTTCTGCCAAGACTAGACTAATTCCATTTTGATTGCCCATCTGTGAGAGGCAAATATGTTTCATTTAAATGAACATTTAGTATTTAATTTGAACCGGGTCCTGAAATAGGTTTCAGTTGGAGGATGTGACATATTTCTTTAATTATCAACAGAGAATATTAAATGGAGTTTCTCTTTTGTGTCATATCCGTAGTTATGCTTGTGTTTGTACTTCACCAGCATTAAATGGCTTGAAAGCAATTTAGAACAGAAAGGTGGTTTCAAGTCTTAAATAACAGTATGATTTTCTTTGAAAGCAAGTGTTAACTTCAGATCAATTTTCCCCTGTGATGGTACACACCTCCAGATGGGTTGGAAATACAATTCTTAGAATTCCCAGTTGGAATTATCTAAAGTGCATCAGCGAGGCAGGTTTGAAGAGAGTTCCCAATGCTTAATATTCTACTGTTTTAAAAGTAAAAAACTCTTGTACAGAAATGGAAACATCTACCTGGAGAGCCAGATTGTTCTCAAGACAAGGGCAGGATAATATTATGGACTGTGGACCACAGATTCCCCTGAAGCTAAAACATATTAAGAACGGTTACAGGAATTGGGTAAAAGTCAACAGAAAGAAGGTCCAGGGGTGACATACTATCAGTGTTCCATTATTCAAGGGACTGTCACAAAGAGAGGGTCATCCTATTCTCCAAAGGCAGGGTAAGAAGCCATGGATGGAAACTAATCAAGGAAAGAACCAACCTAGAATTAAGGAGAAATTTCGTCATAGTGTGAACAATTAATCAGTGGAATGGCTTACCTTCAGAAGTTGTGGGTGCTCCATCACTGGAAGTTTTTAAGAAGAGATTGGACAACCATTTGTTCAGAATGCTACAGCATCTCCTGCTTGAGCAGAAGGTTGGATTAGAAGATCTTCAAGTTCCCTTCCAATTCTGTTATCACTGCTTCTGGGCAGTCACAATCGCTTGAAAGACACTCAACGCTGATTCAATTCCTCTTGCTGATCCCAACCGGATCCACTGCTCCTAGTGAACCAGCCTCAACCTGGTCTGATCTTTCTCATTGTCTGGAGAGCAGCAAATTGGAGAAAGATGAGGTGCGCCAGAGTTTAACTGTTTGGCAACAGCAGCGTGCTAAACCACAATACCCTCCTGTGTCATCCTAGTTCTCTGTAGCATCATATAAAAAAAAAACTATTAAAGGGTAATTGTTTGTCTTGGCTTCCAGAAAGCTTTCAGGGGATCCTGCTGTGCTCTCCGACATTGTCAACAATTCCTTGATCCTGGCTTTGCAGTGAAAGAAGCTGGTCTGCACGCCTGCCTTGCAGGATACTGTTAAATTAATGTAATGCACCCTGTACAGAACTAAGTCCAAAAGGATATAGAGAGGTTTTGGCTAAGAAAATGCTGACTTTCTACCTGCTGAAATAAACTGGTTTTTTTTAAAAAAAAATATTTTTTAAACCAACAAAACCAGACAAAACAAAACATAACACACATACACACACAGTGTGTGCTCTCCTTTTTTAAAAACAGCAATTTTGTAACAGTAATCTATTATTTACATTTCCCCCCTTATTCTTCTTTAGATATATTTGTCCTTGTTGTCCCGTTGTTTCTTGTTTGCATTTTTTTCCTTCATACTATACTTCATACTAAAAATAATACATATTATTGTTACTATACATTATTATACACACATTTTCCACTTTTGACCTTTCCACATTTATTCTCCTCTATTATTTCTAGTCTCCAACCAGTCGTACCACTTATTCCATATTAAATAGTACTCTGTGTTTTCCTTTTTTAAAATCTCTTTTCTTAATTTGTCCATCTCAGCACAGTCCAGGATTTTCCTTATCACTTCTTCCTCTGATGGTATATTCTCATTTTTCCAGAACTGTGCGTATGCTATTCTTGCTGCCGTTGTTATATGTAGAATTAAATACCGTATTTCTTTACTATATTTTCTGTTTAAAATTTTCTGTTTTGTTAAGAGGCGCTTGGTGCCTCCCTTTGAAGTGAGTGTGGATTTGGGTTTTGGGGGGCAGTGGAAGTGTCCCTACAATAATAAGCTACAGGTAATCCTTGACTTATAATAGTTCAGTTAGTGATCGTTCAAAGTTACAATGCCACTGAAAAAGAATGACCTGTGACCATTTTGCACAGCTAAAACCTTTGTAGCATCCCCATGATCATGTGATCAAAATTCAGATGCTTGGCAACTGATTCATACTTGTGACGTTGCTATGTCCCGGGGTCGTGTGATCCCCTTTTGCAAGCTTTTGCTGTCTCTTATCTGACCACTCCCATGGCAGTGTCTCTTCAACCAGCCTCCCAAGATCTTTCCAACATACCATTAGAACTACACGAAGGACATCGCTCAAAGTAAGGTGTAACCCCACAAGGCCATCTAACTAGTTCTACTGTAACTGAGGAGAGTCCCAAGCAAGGCTGTGGATTGACCCTACTCTGGTTCAATTTCTATATCAACTCCCAGGTGAGCCATCTCCACAACATGAACTCTCATCCCCAAAACTCAAAGCTACTTCTCTGTTCTACTCCACGCAGAAGACACAGCAAGAACATGTATTGGCTTTGAAACAGCACAAGGAAGACCATCTTCTTATTTCTCTTATTTCATTCTTCGATAAAGTGACTGAACTAGTAGACGAGCGAAATGCTGTGGATGTAGCATACTTAGACTTCAGTAAGGCATTTGATAAAGTAGACCACAACCTAGTCCTTGGTAAGCTAGAAAAAGATGGAATAGACAACATCACCACCAGATGGATCTGTACCTGGCTGGCAAACAGTACTCAACGAGTAGTCCTCAATGGCACTACAGCCACATGGAGAGAAGTAAGCAGTGGGGTACCACAAGGTTCTGTCTTAGGCCCAGGACTCTTCAATATCTTCATAAATGACTTAGGTGAGGGAATGTTAGTCACCATATCACAAAAAAGATGTTGAGAGTTTGGGGAAAAAAATCAGAGAAGAGCAACTAAGGTGATCCAAGGCCTGGAGACTAAAACATACGAAGAACGGCTGCAGGACTCGGGCTTGGCTAGTCTAAAGAAAATAAGAAATAAGGGAGACATGATAGCAGTGTTCCAGTATCTGAGGGGCTGCCACAAGGCAGAGGGGGTCAAAGCACCAGTGGACAGGATGAGAAACAATGTTTGGAAACTGACCAAAGAGAGAAGCAATCTGGAATTAAGGAGAAACTTCATAACTTTGAGGACAATTAACTAGTGGAATAGCTTGGCTTCAAAAATCGTGGGCGCTCCATCACTGGAGGTTTTTAAGAAGAGATTGGCAGACAGTGTCCTGTACAAAATACTGTTAGACCAAAGAGGAAAATCATTGTTCTGCCTCTGAAACTCTTTGAGTGTCTCAAAGCACCCAACACAAACCAGCTGAATAGCAAGAATTCTCAATTTGCACTTATTGCTTCTTACACAGAGTGACTTTAAAACTTCGCTGCAGCAGTTAACACTTTAAGTGAGGGCTCAACTTCCATTCAGCATTTATATACATTCATACATATATATATATACACACACACATATATGTTTTCTGAGGTTTTCGCGGGTGTTTGTATGTAGGTCTTTGGTTCTTCGGGTTTTCTCCCGCGTAGAATTTGAAGTGTCTTGGCGACGTTTCGAGGAAGTCCCAGTCGTCATCTTCAGGCTGGTGCTTTCGGCTTCGTGCTTCTAGGAGACCTACATATATATAGATAGATAGATGTCCTTTGGCACCCTTCCTTTCACGATCCTCGCCTACCATTTCTTTCATATTAGCGTCACTCTTGTCCTGTAGTGAGTTGGCCCGTGGCGAAGTTGACTGTGGGAAGCTGGCCGCCCTGAATTGTCACAGACCCCCCTGCTGCCCTCCTCCGCCCCCCCCCCCAGGCTCAGAAGGCTGTCTTCCCGGCAGAGGAGAACTACAACTCCCAGCCACCTCTCTGGCCGGCCCCTGCGAGGGATGACTGGGTGGGTGGGGGGAGGAGGAGGAGGAGGAGGAGGAGATGCCTCCGAAGCCCAGCCATCCTTTCTGCTGCTGCGCTGCCGCGCGGCTTGGCTCCCCCCCTCCCCCCCGCGGTGGGCGACCCCGGGCTGGCGGCGGCGGCGGCGGCGCAGGGGAGCGCTCGGGACCAGCGGAGCCTCCGCCAGGCGGCGGAGCCAATGGCAGCAGCCGGGGGCGGAGCTGGGCGGGGATGAAGGATGGAGCCGGCGGCGGCGGCGGCGGAGTCCGGGAGAAGCGACGGCCGGGGAGCGCTGCGGCTGCCTTGCTCGCCCGCCGGGAGCTGTTCAGCGCGCGAAGGTGCTGAGCGCCGCCTCTGCTGCGGGAGCCATGGAGCTCTGCCCTGGCCAGGCACCCTAAGGTACCAGCGATGCGCGGGCGGGCCGGGCGAGGGATGGGGGGGGGGCGTCAGCCAGCCGTCCCCCCACCCGGGGTCCCACGCCCATCATCCACGGCCGCGGAGGATGGGAGCAGCTGGCAGGAAAGCTCTGGGGCTTTCTCCCGCCGGGGCCGGAGATGGGAGGTTGCAGGGCAAGGAAAGCTGGATGTGGTGGGGAAAGGGGTGGGTGGTCTGCGGGGCAGAAGACCCTCCTCCCCCGCCGCTCCTCTTCTTTCTCTCCCCCCCCTCGCAAGCCGGCGTCTCTCTCCTTCTCTCTCTCTCTCTCCCTCCCTCTCTCTTTCTTTCTCTTTCTCTCTCGCTCCTTCTTCCTCTCTGCCTGCACCCACCGGGAAGCGGGGAGAGGGGGGGTCGTCTGAAGGCTGAGCGAAGGCAAGGCAATCCTAGCTTTGGCCCCCCACAGGCCGCCGCCCACCCCCCACCCCGAGACGTGTAGAAGATGTCCGTGTGTCTGCGAGAGCGAGGGAGACGCCTTATGCCGGACACGCCCCCCCCAAACTTGGCTTCGCGGGGCCCACTTAACACGCGCCCGGGGACACGGCGCCGTGGGAACGCGGGCGTCTTGGGGAGGAGGCGCGCTTCGGCTTGGAAGCAGCCCAGCCAGCCGGAGAGCTGCTCTCTCTCCCCCCCCCACCTGCCTTTCCAGGTGGGCCTGGCGCTCTCCTGCCCCTGCCAGCTGCAGCCCCACGTTATCCGGAGGGCGCCAGGTTGGGGACGGGCTGTTGCTTGCGGGAGCAGGAAAGCCGATCGCAAAATGGTTGCCTGGAACGGCCAACGGCCCCTCCTCTCTCTCCCCCCCCCGCCCTCCCATTCTTACCCCGGGTCCCACAGCCACCTCCCTTCCCTGAGCCCGGAACGCTGTTTGGTGCCCCAGCTTCTCCCAGCAGGAGCGCGGGGAGGATGCGGGTCTGTGAGGAGGGGGCGGCGGAGGCCAGAGAACCCCGCTGGGGTGGGCGTAGTTGCTGGCACGGAGCTGATGGCTGCCGTGGGGGGGGGTTCCAGATGGCAAGCGACCTCCTTTGTGACTTGGCCTGGGCGATGGCTGATTCGGCTTGGCTGCGCCTTCTCACGCTTCTCACCTGCGGGTCCTTCGCTGCCTGGGGCGGCGGGGACGGGGAACTGGACGGGGCCCCCCAATAAGCCCTTGTGCAAGAAAGGCGCCGGTGCCCTGAAGAAGGGCCGGATTTGTCTCGACGGCACCTGTTCTCACACACACACACACACACACACACACACACACACACACACACACACACACACACACGCCCATTCGAGGCTTGGACTCTTCTGTCAGAGCGCCTTTTTGTGTTGGTCTCTGGGTCTCTGTGTTGGGTGTGTGTCTTGTCCAGGATTAGGTGTGAATGGAAGGCCGAGGGTGGATTAGGCTGGCCCCATTTCTCAGCTCCCGCTGAGCAAAAAAAAAAAAAAAAAGAGAGAGAGAGAGCTGAGCAGCACAGCAGCTATGGGAGGAGAAGGATGGGTTGAAGGAGCCTGGAGGATAATAGGGCCAGTGTGGAGTTGAATTCAGGGGAAGACCAGCATGGCAGTATAGAGAAAGGCAAATGCTGCCCAGGAGCTAAGGGAGGGGAGGGGGAGCAAGCAAAATGCTCCCCCCACCCAAGGGGGGGGAGAAATCCAACCCTTTGTCTCCCCTCGCTGCCAAACGAATGTGCGCAAATGACAATTCAACCTTATGGCTTTGGGGCAATCTGTTGCCTGAATTGCAAGGGCAGGTCAGGCACAATGGAATCCTATAAAAGCATCCTCATCCCCACCCAGGAACTGAAGGTATGGTCTAGGATAAGCGATTTGGCCAGTGTGTGGTTGAGAGAGACAGAGAGCGGAAGAGAGGAAGAGAAAGAATGAGGAGGACAGAAAGGGGAAGAGAGAAGGAAGGGGAGATAAAGGGGGAAGAGAGAGGGCAGGGGAGAGAGACAAGGAGAGGGAGAGAGATGGGGGAGAGAGAGAGAAAGAAAGGAAGAAAGAGAGAGAGAGAGTAGGGAGAGAGGGAGACAGAGAGAGAAATTCCGTGTCACATATATGAATGTTTAAAGGGCAATGGGAAGGCGGCTGGGCCATCTGAAATGGCTGTGTATGGCTCTCCCTGCACAAGAAGGCTGGGCTGGTTGTGGTACCACGTGCAGGCCCCTGCCCTGAAGCTTTTGATGGGAGAACGGGGCCTCGGTGTGCCTCTTAGCCATGCAGGGCAAAGCCATCTGCCAAAGCCACCAGCCCCCCCTTTCTCCACCTCGTTCTGGCAATTCGGTGGAAATTATCAATCAGATTTCAGTTCCGGCTGGCTGTTTTTTCCAGTATCCAGCAGCTGTTCTGTTTTCTGATGTCTGTCTGTCAACAGGTCTTGGCTGAGAAAGGAAGAAAGGGAGAGAGAGAGAGAGAGAGAGAGAGAGAGAGAGAGAGAGAGAGAGAGAGAGAGAGAGAGAGAGAGAGAGAGAGAAGGAAAGAGAAGAAAGAAAGAAAGAAAGAAAGAAAGAAAGAAAGAAAGAAAGAAAGAAAGAAAGAAAGAAAGAAAGAAAGAAAGAAAGAAAGAAAGAAAGAAAGAAAGAAAGAAACCTCAGCTAGGAAGAGCAACAGGCTTGTGCTTTGCCTCTGTCATACCTTTGTGCAACAGGTACTCTGCTAGACCCAGCAGGTGTGGGTATTTGCAAGCCCGGCTCTTAGAAACTGGAGGAGAATTTCTGCTCCACCCAGAGACATGCAGTGGAAAAATGGGTGTGGGAGCTGGGGCCTCCCTCCTTTTCCACCCTCACATTAATAATTCTGTCTGAAGTGGCAGAGTTAACCTGCATTAACCAGAAGACCAGCCATTGTGAACCGCAAAGGGTTTTGGGTACAGAAGAGAGGGGGCCATGCCAGCCGTAAGACCCTCTGCATTCTCCCTGATCAGCATCCTTCCTTCCTTCCTTCCTTCCTTCCTTCCTTCCTTCCTTCCTTCCTTCCTTCCTTCCTTCCTTCCTTCCTCTCTCTCTCTCTCTCTCTCTCTCTCTCTCTCTCTCTCTCTCTCTCTCTCTCTCTCTCTCTCTCTCTCTCTTTCTTTTTTTCTTTCTTTCTTTCTTATTTGAGGACCAGATGAGTGGTGCCTTGCTTTCATGGTTCCACTTTGAGGCCCACTATGAATCAATGTCAGATCTTACTGAGGCTGCTTTGAACTACTCATGCAAGACCGCTCAGACAAGGAAACTTGAAAGTCAACTGTGTGGTGTTAAAAAGCCAAAAGCAGAAAAAATGTTTGTGCGTATGGAAAGTGGAAAAAAATTTAGTTGGTTTCCAGTCTTGACACTTACTCGAAAGCAGAGATGTCACCAGTTTTTTCATATTTGATCAGATCCTGTACAGGGAGTCCTTGACTTAGTTTAGGTTGTAAAACAGGTCAACCACATGACCAACCCAATTTTACTACTTCCTTTGTGGTGGTTGTAAACACCATAGTCGTAAAAAGAGACCACCACAGTTGTTAATGCAAAAACCATGACGTTAAGCAAATCCATTGTTCACTATGGGCCGGTTTAACTAAGTGCTGGTTTTGGGTAAAAATGCCATAAAATGTAATCATGGGACTGCAGGGCCCTGCAAACAGAGGTGAAAACACCCCCAAATGTGGTCACATGACTGTGGGGGAGGTCTAACAACCAGAACTTTGGAACCGGTGTCATAAGTAGAGAAAAGGGTCATTGTAATTTCAAACAGTTGCTAAGCAACCGGTTGTAAATAAACAGAGGTGTCCAGATAGTGGCTACAATCATTTGACTGAAGAGTCCACCCCTTTATTTATTTGTTAGAATAATAATAATAATAATTAATAATAATAATTAATAATAATAATAATAAAGTTAGAAGTTGCCTGCAACTGTCCATGGCTGTCTTTGCATATCTATGCTGCGAAGGGTTGATGGGTAAGTATAGATTGCAGATAGTTGCAAATGGGACAGTGCACACACCTCCCAGATCTCGACTAAGCATTATGCAGAGGTGCATGTCTTCCTGTATAAAAATTAAAAAATATGTCAAAGTTAAAAGTAGCTGAAAATAGGTGTTTAGCTTCTGGAAATTTAATTTTACGATTTCTGTTAATATTGGCTCCTGGGGCTTCAGCTCAGCTTTGTATGGGTGGTGGATTAAACCTTGACTGTCTCAGCCAGCAAATTGTACCGCATCAGGGGTAGATACTTTGCAAATGCCATTTGTTTTTGTTTTTTCTGGCCATATTTAATTTGTACCTAATATGATATGCCTAGCTGGATAGCAGCATCTTGGCTGATCTTGGAAAGCCAAGTAGGATTGGAGCAAGAGATCTTAAGGAATGCTTAAAAGTATATGCAGGACTAGAATGGAAAGTTAGAAGAATCTCAGAAGGCACTATTGTACTGGCAAAATGATTCTCCATTATTGCCAACACCTACACAAGCACACCTACCCTGATATGTCTCCAAAATGTCCCTACGTCAACTGTACATTGTCAAAGAGTGAGATGGGAGGCACATCAGTTTGACAAATAGAAATATGTAAACTTGGCTAAAGTATTCTTTTAATGTCCCTAAATGTAATGTAGGTTTTATATTTAACTTGGTCATGAAAAGCTGCATGCGTGTGAAGACATGGGACTATTTTATGAAAAGCTTTCTTAAAAGCTTTTCCCCTTTCCCTTGGTAAAATGCAGCAAAAAATAAACACTGGATTAAGGCAGGAGGATGTGAGGTCCCATTAAATAACCATAATCTTTATCTCCTGACTCTTCCATGAGTTATCATCTTGCCTGAGGTTAGTTTCTGTTTTTGATAATTGGTTTGGATTTAGTTATTTATTATTTGGGATTTTTTCTTCTTTCTGTGTGAGGTTGTACCCACTCTGAGTCCTTTGAGATTGGGGTGGGCTATAAGGGCCATAGATTGACTACTACTACTACTATTAATAATAATAATAATAATAATAATAATAATAATAATAATAATAATAATAATAATAATAATAATAATAATAATGCAAAGAGTAGGTGGAGAGAGAGAAAATGTTGCAGACTCTTTCTGATTTCTTTGGCAAAAATGAAAATTAATGTAAATCAACCCCGGTCCATAATAACCCAATCTTACCATTTATATTTATTTATTTATTTATTTAATTATTACTTAAACTTATATGCCGCCCTTCTCCTAGGACCCAGGGTGGCTTACAAAAATACAATAAAATTATACAATAAAATTAATCACATTCATACAACAAACAAGCACATAATTGCTTTATTTAGTATCCTAGTATGATTTATGTTGTTTGCTTATTTAGTATCCTATGACTATCGCTTTGTGTTGCATCTTACGATTTACGATGAATGTATTTTTATGATGATTATGATCGTGATTTATCACTTGTTGCTTGTGTGTACACTGAGAGCTTATGCACCGGAGGCAAATTCCTTCTGTGTCCAATCGTACTTGGCCAGTAAAGAATTCTATTTCTGTTTCTATATGTTTAATGGCATATATTTTGGCAAGGTTTCTGTATGTAGGTGAGGAACCATTAAGGAAACTGCTTAGAAGAACCTCATTGTGTCTTCCTTGGTTTTTGGAGATTGACATCAACCTTCCTCTGTCTTGCCAAAAAGGCTACGAGGAGCCAGTGACAGACAGGAAGACGTGGGCCATTTTGTTTTTAAAGATTTGTTCTTTTCCATAAGGGGATCTTGTTCATCAAAATTGTTTACACAAATCGGTTGGCTCCGGGTACTTATTTCACACCTTAACCCATCCAGAATGGAAACATTTGGATTTTTAAGAGAAAAGTCTGCAAACTAGAAAGATCTATTTTGCCCCAAAATGGAGGGGGAAGGTTAAGATGTACTTCTCCACCTAGTCTGGAGACCTTTGGGAGAACCATCAATGAGTGTTTGAGAAGGCAGGCTGCCTACATAGTTTGGCCACTTTAAGGCTTGTGGACTTCAACTCCCAGAATTCCCCTGCCCAAAGTCCATAAATCTGAAATTTGCAAAGCTTGGACACCCCTGTTTTAAGTCATTGTGGGAACCCAACCACTGTGTTTTAATCATGACGGTTCACGCTAACATACTATCATGCAAGTGTATTGTGTAAATTGAGCTGCTCTATTCAATAAACTGCCATTAAGGAAACCGGGATTAATGAAATGCATGACCACACTCTGTTGTCGTGTAACACATCTGGTGAGAAATGGGGATTTGCATTTCTTCTGGCTAAAAGTCCTAGCTTTGCTCCATTTTCTTCTATTCCTCCGTGATTCCTTTGAGTTAGAAAATCACACTTTGTTGAAACTCTTGAGTATCATTACATTACCTACCTCACATTTTATGTCACAGTCACAGCATTCACATTGGAAAAACAGGTTCCAGGCTTAGTGTCCGGCAAAACTCTGTGGGGAATTACGAATGACGTCGGCAATTGCATTTGAAGCAAAACCAAGCTGTCATCCCCCCCCCCCGGCTGCTTTCTCGGTGAAAATTACCTTTCCCTGCATATATACCTTCAGATTCTGGAAAATGATTGAATGTATTTGCTACTTAGGCAAGTCTCCAGTGCCTTTTTTTAAAAAACATACATTCAATAGTTTTTTTTTAAAAAAGGAAACATGTAATTAATGTTTAGCATCTGTAAAATCATTATCATCATCCTAAATTATTTTCCACGTTTCTCTAAGAAAAAGTAGGACAAATAGGAACCTGTCAGATGTGAAGAATCAGTACCACAGGCTAAGTTCCAATTGAGATGACTTATTGCTCATGCAATAAATTATCTTAATTCACAAGAATCATCACAACATTCACAAGAAACTAGTCAACTAACGGTCAACACTAAATTGGCCATAGATAAGACTCAATGGAATTCAAGAGGGGCTGAACTTGGATTGTTTGTGGGGACGTAATGACTCCAGGCTGATTCCTCTCTTAACTCCACCTTCAGGTTCTTCATCTCCTTCTCTTGCACTGTACTTTATTTGATCTGCACAGAAAGAATCCTGTGATGGGATTAAAGTAACCACCGCCTTGACGGATGATAATATTTCCCCGCAAGGAAGTCTATGGGGGTCTTCTGAAAGATCATGATGGCAGATATGCCAACATGATTGAAGACCCACCCCTTTTGACATGTGTTGACACATATAAAAAGGGAGTGGGGCTTTGTTCGCATGACTACGGCAGCCATTTTGTCTTGCTGTTGTGTTGGAGAGAGGAACACAGGCAGAGAAAGGGGAGGGAGGGAGGAGGGAAGGAAGGAAGGAAGGAAGGAAGGAGCTCCCTTGTAGCCACTCCTAACTTTTGGTTGAGTAGTAAATCAACAGGATTCTTTTATGCCACCCAGACACGCTGTCGAGCCCCAGGTAAATCACAAAATCCAAGCAGTTTAAATGAGTTTAAAGATTTATTGCAAACTTAAGGTCTCTACAAGAATCTGAATTACTAACGGTCCAAGCAAATTGGTAGTGGATATGAGTCAGTGTGATTCAAGGTGGGCTGGACTTAGATGTCTTGTTGGCGTGAAGGGATTTGAGACTGATGATGCATTTGACCCCCTTCCTTGAACTCAGCCTGGTCATCTCCTACAGTTGCTCTCCATGAGATGGGCGGCCATATTAATTCAAGAAACAAACAAACAAAGCAGATTCCATTTTAGCTCATGGAATCGGATTTGCCTGGGATGGATCTGCATAACATTTTACTACCATGGAGAGCTGTACTTCAGGGTGATAGGAAGTGTTCAATTGTAAACAGTGAAAGGGAATATACCGGTAGTACCTGTTCAAACAAAAGCTATTTCCAGCAGGCTACTGAAGCCATGGAAATATGATCAGATAGCGGCAAAGCTGCATGCTGGAAAAAAGATTGGAGGCCAGACTCGCAAACTGAATGGAGACAAAACACACAAAGGGACAGGATGCTGACCAACAGTTGCACAAGCAAATAGAGAAGGCGAATAATGCAAGATGAACAAATGCGTGCCATGCTGGGAGATGTTTTCCGAGGCGGAGACCTGGCCAAGATGCACACTGAATTTGATTTAACCTACATTTCAATTGCATTAAACTAGGGAAGATATACTCCATTCAGGCAGTTGTATATTTAATAGATTATTTACATGTTGAATCATCGAATACACAGACATTGCATTAACTTTATGATAGCCATAGAATGCCAGTATATTTCATTATTTCCTGGTTCTGTCATATGAACCAGGGCTGTTTGGAGGCAACTGTGGGAACAGCAGCCATCGGGTGACTAGACAAACTGTTCCTGGCTGGCAGCTGTTTTCTGGGAGTTCCAGTACAAATGTTACTGTTAAATGTTAAATATGCTTATTCAAATAAAAGGTTGAGTGCTCCTGCAGGCCACTCATAGGCAGGAGAAAAGAGGCAAAGGGGGGGGGTGGACTAGAGCCCAAATGGACAGGGTCTCTGCTTAAGTCTGTTTTCTTCCATTGGTACTTCCTATTTCTTGCATTCCTTCCTTCCTTCCTTCCTTCCTTTCTTCCTTCCTTCCTTCCTTCCTTCCTTCCTTCCTTCCTTCCTTCCATGCCCCGTCCTTCCCTCCCCTTCCTCCTCCCTTACTTTTCCTTCCTTCCTTCCATGCCCCATCCCTCCCTCCCCTTCCTCCTCCCTTACTTTTCCTTCCTTCCTTCCTTCCTTCCTTCCTTCCTTCCTTCCTTCCTTCCTTCCTTCCTTCCTTCCTTCCATGCCCCGTCCCTCCCTCCCCTTCCTCCTCCCTTACTTTTCCTTCCTTCCTTCCTTCCTTCCTTCTCTCCCTCCCTCCCTTTCTTCCCTCCCCTCCCCTTTCTCTCCCTGTGTTCCTCCCTCCAACACAGCAACAAATTACTAAGGAAGGGAGGTATAGCTTTCTATCTAAACCTTGACCTGCTCCTGGGCTGAATCTACATTCACCTTTAAATGTCTCAGCTTTCTGATCTTCTGATTCAGCACAAGTGGGGCCCTATGGCCACAGAGTGCCCTCACCTCTTCTTTCCGTGGCCCTCAGAGCCTCGCACCCAGAGCCATAATCGCCAGGATTCCAGCTTCTTGCCATTTGGTTGAATAGCAAAGAAGTGTAGTGTAAGCTCTAAAACAGCCATGTTAAATAAACAACAACAATAGCAAAACATCCCAAATCCTTAGATAAACTCAGTTCCACCCATATATGTGGGCTGTGGTTCCCTCCACTTTACAGTCTGCTTAAATGTAAATTATGTAGCCAGGAAGATTTATCTGTGTATTTAACAAACTCTGTCCAGAAATACTATTCCAGATAAGGGGAAGGATGTTGTGTTCAAGGCCGGGTTAGGAAAAGGCAGGAGGGAATTTGCCCATTCGGTTTAGCTTCCTGTAATTTCCCTTCAGCATACATCAGTTCAGTACATAAACAGAGATGACACACCGTCTGATTCTTTGTCAAAGGGTTCCGGTGTGGTCTGTGCCTGTGGGAGCACCCAAGAGGAGAAAGTCAGAGGAGTCCCCCAAAACCAACGCAAGGGATGGTTGAAAGCAGTGGTGGGGTTCAGCCGGTCCGCACCAGTTCGGCAGAACCGGTAGCTAATTTTTTTGTGGTCTAGGCCCAGAATGGACTTCCAGAAGCGGCATCCACATAGAGGACCGGTGGTTCACCTATTTGAATCCCACCACTGGTTGAAAGGCATGAAACGGTCCCTGCGGCAGGGAGTCAGGAAGAAATGAGAACCCAAAACCAAAGAAATGCAAGTCATGAAGAAGCCAAGTTGTCTCCAAGAAGAGAAGCCTTGAAGGTGATTAATTAGAGGAATGGCGGCCTCTAATCGATCTTCTGTCGATCCAAGGCCTGGAGACCAAAACGTACGAGGAACGGCTGCGGGACTTGGGTTTGGCTAGTCTAAAGGAAAGAAGAAACAGGGGAGACATGATAGCAGTGTTCCAGTATCTGAGGGGCTGCCACAAAGAAGAGGAGATCTGGTTAGGTTCACCAGAGCACCAGAAGGCAGGACAAGAAACAATGGTTGGAAACGGATCAAAGAGAGAAGCAACTACTGGAATTAAGGAGAAACTTCCTGACAGCAGTGAGGACAATCAACCAGTGGAAAAGCTTGCCTCCAGAAATCGTGAGTGCTCCATCACTGGAGGTTTTTAAGAAGAGGCTAGACATTCACCTGTCTGAGATGGTATAGGTTCTCCTGTTTGAGCAGGGGGCTCAAGCTCATTATTCTAGTAACCTGCCCAGAAAGACAGTTGCACTGCCCACTGTGACAGAAGTTGCAGAAAATGGTATGCTTAAAGTCCAGCCTTGTGGGAAAACCAGAACTCCCTGCCAGTCAGTAGAGCTGCCTTTCTCACACCTTGTTTAGGAATTCTGGGAGCTGTAGTTCCAATGCATCCGGCAGGTGTCAGGTTGAGAAAGTCTACCGTAGAGCAGTGTTTCTCAACCTTGACCATTTTAAGGCATGTGGACTTCAACTCCCAAAATTCCACAGCCAGCGTTGCTGGCTGTGGAATTCTGGGAGTTGAAGTCCACATGCCTTAAAATTGTCAAGGTTGAGAAACACTGCTCTAGAGGTTGACACCGCAGGGTAAGATAGACTTATGTTTTTTTTCCCCCACTCTGACATTCTGAAATGAGATATGTTGGTTATCCTGAATTCATGGTCTTTGGAGAATTCATCCTACAGCAAGCAGAACAATGCTTTCATTGAGCTAAGGGTGAAGATAGATGACTATCATTAAAAAAAAAAGGCTCCAGTGAGATTGGTAATAATTTAAAGACTTGGGCAGAACACCGGAAACATACCAAGCAACTCCATATTTGGAAGGCATGTATTCTTTCTTTGGTACGATATAGCCAGTGCTTTTTTTGTAAAAAATAAAAAAAAAGGGTGCCAGAACTCACACACGTCATACAACCCGCCTTGCCTACCCTACAAGGTTCCATCCAAAAAAGGTGCCGGAACTCCGTTCTGGGCGATCTATGAGAAAAAAAAAGCCCTGGATATAGCAAGTGGGAGGCCAAATCTCCATAAGCAGCAAGAGAGACTTTTTTTTTAAAAGGATGTAAGTGAAATGTTTAAAGTCCACCAGTTGGCAAATTGGAACTATGAATTAAAAAGAAGCAGTTCTTCAAAGGGTTATTTTGCAGGAGAGCATCCAAAATAGATGGAGGAATGGCAAAGATGGTCTTTAATTCTTCTTTGAATGAATTTACGTGGCGCTGCCCTTGATGAGAAAATTAGAAGCTATTCATGTTTCAAGAAGGTAACGGGGAGGTAATTCAAAGTCACAGAGCCTGAGACAGTCTTGGGATTTTTCAAAAGACAGGGAGGAAAAGTTTAGTCAGAAGAAGCCCCAGGAGCATTGAGACAGAATGCGGCTAAATATATGAATTAGGAAAACTTTGAAGACCATGGGAGACTCAAAAAAAGGGCCCAGTGCAGGGCTGAGGTTGAGCACCTCTGACTTAGAGGAACTCTCTCTCTTTTAATAAGCCAATCTCTCAAACAATTAATCTTTAATTAAGCAAGCTCTTCTTTTAAGAGAGCTTGATCTAAGGTAGCTTCATGGATCAAAGCAGATAAAGTTCACTTTTGCCCTCTATCAGACACTCTTCCTGACTGATCCATCTAGCCTACAGCCTTAGGGATTACTAATAGTCTCCCATCCCAGCACTTCCAGAGACAATCCAGTTTAATTTGTCAAGATCAACCACAGTGGATTCATAAGCTCATCATTTAGTTTCGGGGGCGGGGAATTGCGTCTGGCCTAGGAGGACCTCTAGATGAGGTTTAATAAGTGTGTTAGGTCAAAGCAGAGTTCATCCTAGCATATCTGCCCAACTGCTGATGTTCTCCATGTTAGTTATCAATCAATCAGAACAGAGCTGGAAGGGACCTTGGAGGTCATCAAGTCCAACCCATCAAGCAGGAGACCCTACCATTTCAGACAAGTGGCTGTCCAGTCTCTTTTTAAAAACCTCCAGTGATGGAACAACCACAACTTCTGGAACTAAGCTGTTCCACCGGTTAATTAATCCACTCTGTTACGAAGTTTCTCCTTAGTTCCAGATTGCTTCTCTCCTTGATGAGTTCCCATCCATTGTGTCTTGTCTTGCCTTCTGGTGCTTTGGAAAATAGGTTGATTCCCCTCCTCTTTGGGGCAGCCCCTTCAATATTGGAATGCTGATATCGTATCACCCCTAGTCCTTCTTTTCTCGGTTGACGAACAAGAAGTGAATGATGACATTCAGCATTTTGTGTCATCTCAGACAGCTGAAAGCCAGAGGAGGCACCTTTCTCTGGAATGGAATTATGGCCTCTTGTAGAGGGAAGATCAACCCAGGTCAACTGATCCAAAAATCCCTTTGATTGCAGCCATTTTTAAAAAATCTGGTGGAGCATCTCTCATAGCTGCCAGGAGAGACCTGCTGAGCAGGGGAGGAAACGGTTAAGCTGCATCTCCTTCCCTACTCGTAGTTGACAATTCAGCTCTTCCTCTCCACCACAGCCTTCATTTGCAATTTTAAAACCTGCATATTCAGCCTGTAAAATAAAACGGGAGACCTGCAGAGTGAAAAGGCCGCCTGAGCATCTTGGAGGATGGGGGGGGGGCAGGTGAAAATGAAGCAATCATTTATTCGGGTAACAAAGCCACATCTTTTTCCAGGGGAGGGGAGATGTAGGCATGGCTGGCATAAAGGATACATCCCATTTGGAGAGAGGTGGTGCTCCAACTGCTTCCTTAGGCTTTGTTCTCCAAAGGAACATTATTATCAGCCCGTGGGGAACAGAGAAGCGAAAAAGAGTTATTAGCGTGTTTCGAACAGCAGGGAATAATCTTGAAATGTTTTAACCAAATTTGAGCTGAGTTGCAATCAAGCTTGTTCTGAAATGGCACAATTTTTTTTTCTCTTTTTGTTAAAAGAAGAAGAAGAAGAAGAAGAAGAAGAAGCTCCAGGAAAGTATCAGCCATCATAGATGGTTCCTGACCAAACTGAGGCTCATGGAGGTGGCCATTTGAGGTTCTATCAGATAATTGACTTCTACCATTCTGCAGCTCTTTTGCTCTTTGGACTTTAGGGGTGTCTACTGGATGTGGTCAAATAAGTCAAAGGATGGCTGTCATGCTGTGATCAAAGCCCCAAAGTTGTCCTACTTGATTCTGATGATGATGTTGCCCATTCAATCGTGTTTGATTCTTAGCGATTCTATGGACCATCTCTTTCCACATCATCTGATCTTCTTTCAGTTGTTTTATGCTGTGGCTGGTGTTGGCTTTGATGGTGTACATTTGCGGGCCGCTATGTCTTTTAGTGGCCTCGTTTCCTTTGGCTGCTGACCACCACCACCACCACCACCTCCTCCTCCTCCTCTCTTTTACCACTTTAGGTGTGGAGGGAGATAAAGTTCTGGCTCCATTTCCCTCTTTTTCTGCAACTGCCTCATGTTCTTTGACCTTCTTCTGTTACTGCTGCCCAAGCTGAGCAGAACTGCCTTTTCCAGTGAGTTTGAAGGCAAGACCTACCCCAAATAAGTAAGGTGGAATTTTGTGATTTCTGTCTTAATGACGTGTCTGCCTTTATACTCTCCAGTACTTGCTGTTCCTCACCTTTGCTATCCAAGGAACGCACAGGAGCCTTTTCCAACAGCGCAGTTCAAATACGTTGATTTTTCTCCCGTATAGTTTTTTTCATGGTTCACCTTTTATAACTGTAGGTAATTACGCACACATAATGCGTTGCTAAAGAAAACAGGCAGAACTTTGACCCTGCTGTTATGGCCACCATCTGGACATTTTAACCATATTCTGCCAGTGTTGATAAGGGTGTGGTTTTCTCCTTGGTGGTTTGTTTGATATTAAACCTTGGTTATCTGTTGGCTGGTGGAGATGATGTGTTCTGGTCTTTTTATTTCCTAGCCTTTTAATTGTCTCTTTTTTTTATGTAAAATTTTTTTTATTAAAACAATCAACATTAAACATAAGATCATATTAAGAAGCAATCATCATAGAACCTGAAATACAACACTAAGTATTAGTCTTTGTAAACGTCTGAATGGTGTGCAAATGTGATTTATCTCTGTATGTCAGTTGATAATGGCTTTGTCTGAATGCCACACTTCTAGGAGTTCCCTAGCATATTGGATTTGGCTTGTTCTGGCAGGGCAAGCTACTCTATCGAAACAGGGAGCAAACATCACACGCACACTGATGATGTTACCTAGTTGAGTAATTAAACATCTGTAAGTAAGCATGCAAGCTCAGAGAGCACCAAGGACCCCACCAATGTAATTGCCCACAGCACTAGGGCTCTCTCCTTTTTTAAGTGTGCAATTCTAAACACACCACTTTTTGGATGTACACTTTTTCATTGTCAAAAAATGCTTTTTCCTGACACAGGTCCTTTGGTTTTTGTTAAAATGTGTATTGCCCACTTCTCAATAAACATCTCAAAAGAAAAAGAATGTGTAACCATCTCAACATATTGAGTGTAATTTTTTTTAAAGGGGGGTATTAATGCTGCTCAAAACCAAATTACTTGCTCAGTCTCCGTTATGAACCAAGTGCACAGAAGGCCGTCATATATTTATTTGATTCACATACAAGATTGTCTCAAAGTTAGTCTGTTTCAAAGGCCTAAGAATGAACCCTCCTTGGGTTTTGTATAAAATACAACTGGTTTGTTTCAACAACTCAGAAAGTTTAGCTTCAATATTCCAAGCACAGCTGTTTCTCCCCAGAACAGGATTAATGAATTTATGGAAATAAATTTTGGTTTGAGCCAGACGTGAGACCTGTTCAGAAATCTTTCTTTTTAATTAAGTGGAATTAAGTATTTTTAGCACAGAAGTTCAGGGCAAGTCTTACTCTATAATCCGTTTATTAAACTGATGTACAAATGCTGGAAATGTAATAAGACATTGTTTAATATGCACTTGGCTTCAGGAGAGGTTAATTCTTCGTGAATAAAATTGCTGTAGTTATTACTTGATATCTGTAGGAAAGTCATTTTGGACTAGTTTAGTGTGACCTGAATGGTCTTTGTGCAAATGAAGCTACAATTTCCAAGAATTTCTGGTCTGGAGTGTGACCAGTGGCCATTCTTTCTCCATTAGTATTATGTTCCTTTCTTGTTATTGATTTTTTTTAAAAAGCAAATTGAAGTTATTAAACACATTTTTGTTTCAAAAATCATCTTTGGAACTCCATGCTCTTTATAAAAGGGGTTGACAGCGTGGAATCCAAAGTGTTCCCGGATGCCGACAGTGAACAAAATCTTATCAAATCTTGCGAATCACTCTTTCTATTTTGGCAGGAGAACTCAATCCATTTTGATTGAGGCAAGTGGTCCTCAACGTACGACCACAACTGAGCCCAAAAATTAGGTTTCTAAATGAGACAGTCGTTCAATGACTTTTGCCCTGTTTTACGACCTTTATGGTCACGGTTCTTAAGTGAATCACTTCAGCTGTTAGTAGCATGGTCCTTAAGCGAATCTGGCTTCCCTGTTGATTTTGCAAAAGGGGATCCCGTGACCCCAGGATGCTGGGGGCCAGTGGCCAGCGTCTGAATTATGATCACGTGACCGGAGGGAGGATGCTGCAATGGTTGCAAATGTGAAAAATGGTCAGTTGCTAAGCAAACCGGTTGCTATGTGAGTTGCAACCAATTTTACAAGGAGACCTTATACCATTTCAGACAAATGGTTGTCCAATCTCTTGCAACTTCTGGAGGAAAGTGGTTCCACCAAATAATTGTTCTATTTCTCCTTAGTTCTAGTTTGGTTCTCTCCTTGATCAGTTTCCATCCGTTGCTTCTTGTCCTGCCTTCAGGCGCTTTGGAGAATAGCTTGATTCCCTCTTCTTTGGGGCAGCCCCTGAGATACTGGAAGACTGCTATCATGTCACCCCTAGTGCTTCTTTTCATTAAACTAGACACACCCAATTCCAGCAACTGTTCTTCATATATTTTAGCCTCCGGCCCCTTAATCATCTTTGGTGCTCAACATCTTTTTTTTTTTACATAATATGGTGACCAAAACTGGATGCGGCATTCCAAGTATGGACTTACTAAGGCTTTATAAAGCAGTACTAATACTTCACATGATCTTGATTCTATCCCTGGAGTCAAATTTCAGTCTGGATCTCTTCCTCTGTTCCTTCTTGATGTTCCTTCTCCATCTATCTTTGAGGTAAATAAGCAAAATCTGCCACACAGTCAGTAAAATGCTTTTCACATATGCCTGAAAGTTATTGTTATTATTTTCTTTTAACAAACATAAAAACCTCCTTGGATCCAGACTGACGTCTTTGCATCTTGAAACCTGGCGGTCTTCAAGGGATGGACCCACAGGCAGGAGAAACAACACTTAGGTCTCTCCAAATGAGTTGATTGCAGGGTTCGGTTGCCTTGTGTCACCCAACAGTGTTCTGAAGAGATGAGATCCCTGCAGATAATTTCCGCACTGCCCTATTATTATGCTTCCTCTCTGAAAAGCTTTCAGCGAAAGCTGGTGTAAACCGACTGTTGATTGGTACTTGCGTTTTACAAGCCAAGAACTGTGCTTGAACCGCGTGGGGGATGGAGAGACCCAAATAATTATCCTGGAGAAACGGAAAAGTGAAATGGAAGAAGAGATAAAGAGGTTTTTTTTTTCTTATTTAGAATGGAAGAGTGGAATTGTTTTAGCTTCTTGACCCAAGCCAGACTCTGGATTTCTAGACAACAAGGACTATGCTTGCACAGTCAAGTCTAGTATGCCACCCAGTTGATTCTGGCAATAGTTATGCAGTACCAATAAAGGAGAATATTTGCCACTCAGGGTCGACATGAAGGGTCCTTGGTGCTGTCTAAACTTGGTTGTTTTCTTGCAGAGGTTTCAGTAGCCAAACTAGGTAACATCATCCATGTTGGAGTATCTTCTAGCACGGATGATGTTACCTAGTTTGGGTAGTGAAATGTCCGCAAGAAAACAAGCAATCTCAGAGAGCACCAAGGAACCAACAGTCATTCCTTCTCCTTCTCCTTCTCCTTCTCCTTCTCCTTCTCCTTCTCCTTCTCCTTCTCCTTCTCCTTCTCCTTCTCCTTCTCCTTCTCCTTCTCCTTCTCCTTCTCCTTCTCCTCCTCCTCCTCCTCCTTCTCCTTCTCCTCCTCCTTCTCCTTCTCCTTCTCCTCTCTGCCAACCCATTTTTTGGGTGGGTCATGTAACTTTCTCCATAGAACCATTTAATGCAATCTTTTACATTCATATGAAAAAACATGGAAATGGAATTGTCTTTGTAAATAAATTTCCATGTACCTTTTGATTTTGGATCTTACTATTAGAAGACACATTTTTGTGAAGTTTTTTTATGACTTTGCTTTCGAATTTACAAGGAATGGTTGTAAGGCCAGGACTATCTGAATCCCCAGAAGCAGTAGAGGCAACCCTCTATTACAGACATGTCAAACTTGTGACGTCACATGACGTCGCGCAACGTATCGGGACGGTTTTGCCATTGGCAGCAATGGGGTGGGCGTGGCTTCTGGATGATGTGTCCGGCCCGTGGGCCGGCAGTTTGACACCCCTGCTCTATTAGGAGTTCTGAATAACCATGCATCAGTCAAGCAATAGATCAGATGCTTAGTACCACAATCAGGTGAAACTGTGAGATAGGAATGGAAGGGCTACAAAGTTGCCCTGAGAACATAACTAGAACTGAGATCCTCCCTCCTCAAACGAAGGAAAATGCATCACAAGAAGTCTATGGAGAGTCTCAGTCATCCAGGTCATGGTTGTCCCAAAGGTGCTTCTTGAAAAGGCAACTGTACTTTCTTGTTTTTCCTTGAAGACATTTCGCTTCAAGAAGCTTCTTCAGTTTTGACTGAATGGTGGAAGAGGGAGGATTCCCTGCAGTCCTCTGGTTGTCGGCCTCTTTCTGAGAATTGTGGAGGCCACTTGGAGCAGGGGTTCTCAACCTTGGCAACTTTAAGACTTGTGGACTTCAATTCCCAGAATTAAGACTTTAAGACTTGTGGATAGAACTCTGGGAGTTGAAGTCCACAAGTCTTAAAGTTGCCAAGGTTGAGAACCCCTGACTTGGAGGTTTATCTGTGCCTTCAGGGTCACCTGAATCCTGTTGTCTGCATTTTTACTTTCTGGAAATCCATTCATATGCCACTCCAGGGGAAAAGAAGAAGAAAAAACAGCACATGCCTGCAGATGTCCTTGCTAATGCTTCCTCTCTGTCCTTTCTAACCCCCTTTTGGCTACCAGATAAGCTGCATTTTTTAAAAAGACACGTTCACGTAAAAGGTGCCTTGGACCGCCAGCATATAAAGGCTCCAGAGGCTTTCATTTAAAACAGCCAAGAGCCTTGACACATCATTAGGCCTAATTGTTCTCCAGCACTGGAGATGGAGAATCCACCAATGGGTTTAGACTGTATTCCTGCCCAATCAGATCAAGTCAGCCAAAGTTGCCACGCCCGTCCTGGACCATAGAGATCCCAGTCTTGACTTGATCTTGCCTACGGACGGATGTGCAGGTTTGGCTCTTAGGCAGGTACAGTCTCCATTGGTGGATTTTCTAGATTTTCCAGTAGCTGAGCAGTGCTGTATTCAGCACAGAAATTGGCTTTATATTAACAATTTAATTTCCATCCAGGAACATTCCCAAAAAATCTTCCATTTAAAAGGCTCCAGTGGGAGGGGGGAAATACCTGTGGTTCCAAGGAAGGGGCTCCACCACAGTTCATGCCCCAAGACCCTCACCTTCTTGTTTGGAAAGTACGCATCCAGGGGAAAATGAGAGTTTTGTAAACGGCGCTCTCCAGCTACCGTTCCTTGCAGAAACGAACAATTGACTGGTGATGTTTTTGTGCCCAACTCAAATAAAGGCGGTGGGGGGGGGGAGGGAAGGAAAGCAAGCAGCAGCCCTTTCCCCACCGTGATTGCAACCTTTCCAACAATAGCAGGCCAATTTTAACCACTGTGGTGGATTGGAAAAAAGCAATCCAAGTGGAGTCAAATCCCGTTTGCAAAGAAACCCTCCTTCGTCAGCTGACATGCTAATCTAGCATTTTAAGCCCTTCTATTCTGTGTACGGCTGTGGGCGTTTGTCATATATTTCAGGCAATCATTTGTGCAGAGACAAAGTTGGCGGATGTTTGGATGGCACACATTTGGCTCGGCAACTGGTAAAAAAAAGGAACATCTCCGTGGAATTGCCTGAGAGCCCTGTAGGAGGCTAGGAAAAGTGTTCTGCTGATGCATTATTTAGGCTGTTGTGTGATTGCCTCCTCTAGTCTGAGGGCTGTTGAGTCTTCCCTCCTCAGTCTTGTTTAGCTTTTTTCAAGATCAGCCAAGGTCAGTTTGAATGGACGGGTGGTGCTGAATTAAGTTTCCCCACTTTTAAATAAGCTCGGCTGTTTTATTCCGTTCCGGGGGTGCTCCCTCCATCCTTTCATCTTTCTTCATCTCAAAAAAAAAAAAAAAAAAAAAGGCACTGAGCCATTTCAAATGTGCATATAAAAGCAGAACGATAAAAATAAAGGCTTATTTTTGTCTCCAGAAACAAAGCTTGAATGCAATTTGAAAATAAGGATCCAGAAACATGATTTGGGAGAGTCCCGATTTGCCAGGCTAATCAGCAAAACCATGCATGCAGTTTATATACAGGCGGTTCTCGATTTATGACTACAGTTGGGACCAGGCTTTCCACTGTTAAGCGAAGCAGTTGTTCAGCAAATTGTGCATGGTTCTATGACCTTGCTTGCCACAGTTGTTCAGTAAACCACTGCAGTTAAGGGAACCCCATGGTCTTTAAGCAAATTCAGCTTCCCCCATGGACTTGGCTTCTCTGAAGCTGGCTGGGAAAGTTGCAGATGGGGATCACGTGAATCTGGGATGCTGCAATGGTTGTAATTACAGGTAGTCCTCAATTTACGACCACAGTTGAGCCCAAGTTATGTTGCTAAGTGAGAAATTGGCTAAGCGAGGTTTTTTTCTTCTTCCCTTTGTTAAGCGAATCACTGCAGTTCTTCAATTAGTAACCTGGTTGTTAAGTGAATCTGGTTTCCCCATTGACTTTGCTTGTCAGAAGGTTGCAAAAGGGAATCACATGAGCCCGGGACACGGCAACCATCATAAGTACATGCCAGTTGCCAAGCAATCTGAATTTTGATCACGTGACCGTGGGGATGCTGCAACGGTCATAAGTGTGAAAAATGGTCATAGGTCACTTTTTTCAGTCCCGTTGTAACTTTGAACGGTCACTAAACTAAGTGTTGAGGACTATCTGTAATATGTACTTTAATCCTTAGCCTTATTTAGAAAAAAGAATGCCCTGGTAAACTTGGACAGGATCATTCCTGCATTATTCTTCTTTGATGTACTAGTTATGAGGTGGGAAGAATTGTCAGCCACTCTTCTCTCTCTCTCTCTCTCTCTCTCTCTCTCTCTCTCTCTCTCTCTCTCTCTCTCTCTCTCTCTCTCTCTCTCTCTCTCTCTCTCTCTCTCTCTCTCTCTCTCTCTCTCTCTCTCTCTCTCTCTCTCTCTCTCTCACTGAATTAAAAAGTTATACCGGTTACTCAGCCGCCGTTCTTCTAGCAGCAGCAAAGGATAATTTTGCCCCAACCAACAGCAGAAAAATGCAGTCCTCTCTTGAAGAGCTAAGAATTTAAAAAGGGAACTGCAAGCATAAACTCCTGGTTATTGACATGACAGCAAGCCCCAAATAGCCCTTGGGGACCACTTGTTTAGAATGAGAGGATGCTGATGACAATGGTTTTTCAACGTTCTTGGAGAATTTGCCTCCATCCTGAGAAGCATGAGAGTAATTCAGTAGCATTTCCTGGGGCTGTGCCTGCTTTCCAAGAAAATGTGAGAATCCTTGCAACTTAACCGAAGAGACTGGAAAGTCACTTGTCTGAAATGGTATGGGTTCACCTGCTTGAGCAGGGGTTGGACTAGAAGACCTCCAAGGCCCCTTCTAGCTCAATTCTATTCTATTCTATTCTAGTCCAGTCCATTCCATTCCATTCCATATTCTATTTTCCATTCTATTCCAGTCCTTTCCAGTCCTTTCCAGTCCAGTCCAGTCCAGTCCAGTCCAGTCCAGTCCAGTCCAGTCCAGTCCAGTCCAGTCCAGTCCAGTCCAGTCTAGTCTAGTCTAGTCTAGTCTAGTCTAGTCTAGTCTACTATTCCACTTCTAAATGCTTCTCTCTAAATTCTCCATTTGGAAACAAACTTAGTGGACACACTGGTCTTCCAGAAAGTTAGGATGTTACAAAACGAGCAACTGAATATGGAGACTACATGGCTTCTCCAAAAAGGAAAGAAGCAAAGGTTGGACTGTGTTTTACTCTTTTTGTCAAGACGGACCTAGAAAGCTTTCATTTCATGGCATAGTAGCCAAGGAAGATCATCCTGACAGATGTAATTTTTTTGTGTACAAAAAGGCCAATGACGCATGCAAGGCTCAGGATTTAGAGGGTATCAGGCAGAAATAAGCCTCCATTTGGAAAAGAAAAAGCAAGAAAGAAATGTACAAGATTTTTCCAAAGGCAGATTTTCATCAGAGAAGGTTCACCAGATGGGTAAACACAGCGACAATTTGAATCAGGAAGTGGGCTGTGATTCTTTCCCTTGTTTGGTATCCATGTTACATGATAGGGAGCAGATTTCTGGATTATGCTAAACTCAAACTAAGAAGCTTACTCTTACCTTGAAGGATTCCCTCCATTTAAAGATAAAGTTACTTCAAAACAGGACTCATAAAAAGGGAATTGATTGAAGCAGCAATCACACTGCAAAGATCGTTCAGACAATCTGCCCAGATTTTATAATATTGTTCTCACACCTGTCTTCTGATCTAACTGGCTAGTTTTCTTCCCTGACCACTGAGTTTGCTTTTTTCCCCATTTTATTTTGAGAAGTTCCTTCGCATTTCTCCACAAGTGCCGTTTTGAGCATTTGATAGAAGTTTTTTTTTTAACTGTAAACTGATGCATTTTTATTCAGAATCAAGTCACTAATATGGATTACTATATATCTTTAGATGTATCTTTAGGGCTTGAGACACAGAATGCATTTGGAACTGGGAGGAAGGATGGGGAGAAGAGCAAAAGTAAATTAGCAAATTTTATGCATTGCACTATGTTCTGTATGCTCCCCGTCCAGGGTATCTTCTTTTTAGAACATTCAGATATGATAATTCTGTCTGAGGAACAATACAATAGTAGACAGATTTAACACCCTGCATACTTATTGAGTCTTCGGAGAGGAGCGGCATATAAGTCCGAAAAATTAAATTAAATTAAATTAAATTATTCTCCTTTTTCTATTCGTCTGTACTTTCCCTGGCTGCTCACCTCCAGGAAAAGATCTCTGGGAACAGTTAAGTCAGGATGCTGTCTCTGAGGCTGAAGGATCGCTAGAAAGTCATGGGCTGATGCAACTTATAACATGGTTTGAACAGCATACAAATGATCTGGACATCTGCATATCTAGACATCTAAGTCCCAATAAGTTTGTAATTAATTGCATAATTCCTGCCTCTTGTACTTCAGAATAACAAAGTGGGAAGGGACCTTGGAGGTCATCTAGTCCAGCCCCCTGCTCAAGCAGGAGATCCTACACCATTTCAGACAAGTGGCTGTCCAGTCTCTTCTTAAAAGCCTCCAATGATGGAGCACCCACAACTTCTGAAGGCAAGCCATTCCGCTGGTTGATTGTTCTCATTGTTAGGAAATTTCTTCTACGAATAGCCCTTGACCTAAGACCACAATTGAGCCAACATTTCCATGGCTAAGAAAGACGCTGGTCAAGTGAATTTTGCCCCATTTTACAAGCTTCCTTGCCACAGCTCTGAAGTTGTAAGTTAGTCACACTGTTTTTAAGCGAATCCAGCTTCCCCTTTGCTTGCCGGAAAGTCGCACAAGGTGATCCTATGATTCTGGGATACTGCAACCCTCAGTGACATAAGTTAGCTGCCAAACATCCAAATAGGTCACTTCTTCTCAGTGCTGTTGTAACTTGGAATGGTCACTAAATGAATGATTGTAAGCAAAGGGCTGCCTGCATTTAGTGTAGCTACTTCATGTAGGGAGTTCATGATTTCTGCACCAACCCTCTCTTAGTCTTCTTGATTGCCAACCGCACCGATTCTCTGCTTCTCTCTCTCTCTTTTTTTTTTTATCGTTTAAAGGCAATTTATTAGTCCTGAATGAAAAGAGGGAATCCAGGACACAGAGTCATTTTATACGCCTTATAGTAGAAAAAGTACAAAACAACTCTGATTTATGTCTGAGTCTTCTTTGTCTCTTTTCCCACCCTGCTTCCCCTGCCCTTCTTGTTTGTTAAATCTGTCCCTCGGTCTCATTATTCTTACTTCTTCCCTCTTCTGCTCCTTATTAATGGAACTTTTTTGTTTGGTTCACTGATTTGCCTTCCCATTAAAGAAAGATCTTGCCAAAGCGTTATTTTCAGCTAGTCTACCTCTCTGGATTTCAATCTGGTCGCCTCATGCTCTTCCTCCCACTGCTTAGCTTTCTTTTTCTTTTTCTTTTTTTAGTTTTTGTCTGATTAACCGACTTGTAGGGCTTGCATTTTCTGTGCTGTAGCTCTGACGGGGAGAAGGAGGTGGATTGAGTTGGTTTGGTTAAGATCTTTTAAGAAACCCAAGGATGCTCTTTCAGGAGCCAACTGGACTTTCTTGTTTTTCTTTGAAGACGTTTCGCTTCTCATCCAAGAAGCTTCTTCAGCTCTGACTGGAGGGTGGGGAAAGGAAGGATTTATACTCCTTGCAGACAGCTGGTCATTTGCTACCCTGGAGACTTATCTGTGTCTTCAGGGTCACTTGAGTAGTGCAAATGGGTTTCTCTACAAAATGAGGAGGAACTAATTTTGCTCTGACTGAGGAGGTTGCTTGGATGAGCCACGAAACGTCTTAGATTAACGAAGTTTGGTCCAGTTGGCCCGATTCAACGTTTAGACACTTTTGGCCTGGATGATTGAGTCTTCATTGACATATTCAGCTCTTTGTGTTCTACACCAGGGTAACCCATACTTACAACAAATTTCTTACTACCAGAATCTGGACCCAACATTTGTTTCCCAAACTACAAGAGTGCATTTTATAAAGACTTAATCATCCCACTGAGAATGCAACTGCATTTCCAAATGTTTCATTTAGCAGGAAGCAAAGAACACAATTGCTTACCTGTCTAAGAGGGGAGTGGTTACTTTTCTCAAATAATTTGCTTCAGCTGGTATTGTCTGCCATGCTCATAGCCTGCCACCTGTGAATTATAGTATTCCAGAAGAAATAAACAGGAGAGAGAGAGAGAGAGAGAGAGAGAGAGAGAGAGAGAGAGAGAGAGAGAGAGAGAGAGAGAGAGAGAGAGAGAGAGAGAGAGAGAGAGAGAGAGAGAGAGAGAGAGAGAGAGAGAGAGAGAGAGGAATTAATGAAAGGCACCAGGCTCTTGAAATAGATTCATGTATCTTTTTTCTCTTTGGAATTTATTGTTTATTGAACATTGAACATTTTATAAATGCTGACATTAAAGGGGGGGTGAACAGTTTCATCAGTTGCAAAATAATGTTGTTTTAATTAAGCAAGCTTGGGTAAATGCCTCCTGCGCCAGATGGTTTAGCCTTATTCCATCACCTCGTATAACTGCAAAGTTTTTTATTAACAGTCTCTCCCTTCTAAACCTGCTTCTTCATTAATAGCATATTAACAATGGAATTCATTAATAATATATACCATGTTATTTTTGGCTCTCTTCTCTTCTTAGCCATTTCTGCTGTTTCTGATATTTCATGTAATATTCATTCACATTTCTTCATGTCTGCATTTTCCATGTTTGGCCGGTCCAGTTATTTAAATGTTTCAGTTGTGATATCTAACCTTAGCTGTCTTCCACCAAAAGCTTCCAACTCTAGTTCAGAAATGAAGATTGGAAGTAGTCTTTTGTTGATATTTGAATTTGCCAATAAAATATTTTTCTACAGAAGGAAGGAAGGAAGGAAGGAAGGAAGGAAGGAAGGAAGGAAGGAAGGAAGGAAGGAAGGGGAAGGAAGGAAGGACAAGAGAGGGAAGGAAAGAAAGAAAGAAAGAAAGAAAGAAAGAAGAAGAAAGAAAGAAAGAAAGAAAGACAGGGGAGGTGTGGAAGGAAGGAAGATAGGGGAAGGAAGGAAGGAAAGAAAGACAGACAAGGGAGGTGTGGAAGAAAGGAAGGAAAGACAGACAGACAAGGGAGGTGTGGAAGGAAGGAAGGAAAGACAGACAAGGGAGGTGTGGAAGGAAAGAAGATAGGGGAAGGAAGGAAGGAAAGACAGACAAGGGAGGTGTGGAAGAAAGGAAGGAAATAGACAAGGGAGGTGTGGAAGGAAGGAAGATAGGGGAAGGAAGGAAGGAAGGAAGGAAGGACAAGGGAGGGAAGGAAGGAAGGAAGGAAGGAAGGAAGGAAGGAAGGAAGGAAGGAAGGAAGGAAGGAAGGAAGGAAGGAAGGAGGCTTCTAACTCTAAACAGAACAAAATTGTTTTGTGCAGGTCTTTGGTACCATTACTGACTACAAATAACTCCCATTTAGGGTGTCAATCTCTTAGTGACCATTCAAAGTTATGGCACTGGTTTGCCCTGCCAGAGTTGGGTGGGTACCATGAAGAACACTCCCATGTACACTGACAGGACAAGCTACTTGCATGCAAACAGAGTTGCTCCCCCTGGTCCATTCTAGCACTAATGCTGTTACCTCATTAATGAAACACCTGCAAGAAACCCACCAAACTCAGAGAGCATGAAGGACTTCACAGTCCAGCACTAAGCTACAAGCATTCTCTTCTATTTGAAACTATAAGATGTCAATTTTTTTGCCTGTACAACTCCAGAGTCCATATGTTCCATCCAAAGGCCACAGGAGACATCATGTAGAAGAAGACTATGACCCCCCCCAAATACATCTTAAGAAGGAGTTCTGGTTATGCATCCAAAGCATCAGTATGGATTGTTCCATTCTGCATGGAAAGACAGGGGTTGGATAGGTCACGAACACCCCCTGTATTCCTGGTCCCCCTCCACAGATTCTTTTGACCCAGCCCAGAAATAGCCCCCCCTATCTCAGAGTCTCCGGTTCCAACCTTGAGCTGAGGCATGGCAAGCTTTGAAATGGCACACCCCGCTTGACAAATGTTGTGTTCCTGAGCAGGCGTTAGTGTAGCACGACGACTTTCGAAGACGAGACAAACTCCCTCTCTGCCAGAGATTAGCAGATCAGGGCAAATCAGATCTGTTTTAGAGCCTGCTCTTAAGGACGGATTTCCGATGGCGCATTTCCACTCCGAATTGAATAAAGGTATTAATTTTAAAATCTGCAGAAATTTGCCCTATCACATCAGCGAACAGATGGAGATGGCATCTTTACAAAGCTTAAAGATGCCCTTCTGTCTTTGATTTATTTAATTTTTTTTTTCATTTTAAAGATTTGGCTTACTGCTTACTGCAGTGTCCGACTATTTATAGCAGGCATTTTTGTTCTGGTAGGGCCGACGGATCCTGCAACAGGAAAATATTTACAAAAGGAGATGGAAACTCAGTTCTTCTAATTACAACCCTGGACCTGAGGTTTATTCTATCTAGCCTCCATGAAATCACCTAGAAGTGAAATATTATTATTCTCTCCTACTAGGGTTCCATATAAAATTCAATGGAATTCGTGTACTCTGCTTCCAGTGCTTACATTCCTATGCAGAAGATGGTCTACACATTTATTCGTTGTTGATTTAATATTTTAAACGGATTGCTGATTTAATATCCCTAGCTGTTTTTAGGTCTTTTAAAGTGTTGCGTGCCACCCAGAATCTACTGGAGTTGAGTGGCCAATAAATTTAAATAGAAGAAATATCTGTAGCTGAGGGCTGAACGGTGGAGTCCTTGGAGCTCGGTGCTTTTCTTGCAGATGTTTCATGACTCAAGCACTCCATGAATTTAAATAAATGCATTTATCTGGCACACGAAGGACCCCAACTCTAAAAGGCAGCTGGAATCAAGGTAGAAAAATCATGTCAGTAGGTCCAAAAGATGCTGGAGCAAAAATCAAGAAAGAATTCCCAGAAATCAAGAAATTCCTACATGCTGAAGCATTACTGCTGCTTTATAAGGTCTTGGTAAGACCACACTTGGAATACTCTGCATCCAGTTTTGGTCACTACAATATAAAAAAAGATGTTGAGACTCTGGAAAGAGGGCAGATACAAGCAACAAAAATGATTAGGGAACTGGAGCCTAAAACAAATGAAGAACGGTTACAGGATTTGGGTATGTCTAGTCTAGTGAAAGGAGCAGGGGTGAAATAATAACAGTATTCCAGAATTTGAGGGGCTGCCACAAAGAATGTGGAGGGGGGGGAAATCAACTTAATTTCCAAAGCATCAGAAGACCAGACAAGAAACAATGGATGGAAACTAATCGAGGAGAGAAGCAACCTAGAACTGAGGAGGAATTTCCTGACCAGTAGAACAATTAAGCAGTGGAACAACCTGCCTCCAGAAGTTGTGGATGCTCCATCCCTGGAGGCTTTTAAGAAGAGACTGGACAGCCACTTGTCTGGAATGGCATAGGATCTCCTGCTTGTGCAGGAGACTGGGCGCTAGAAGATCTCCAAGATCCCTTCCAGCTCTGTTATTCTGTATTGTTAATAGAGCTACAGCTGAACCTAGCATTTTCAAAGCATTATTGCTTAACAAAGCTAGAATTTTTTCTCCAGGGGAAAGATGGGTCCGAAGAATCAAGATCAGTGTCAAAAATATCCACCTTTAGACTATTAACTAATCAGGAAACAGAAAGTTATGTACACAGCCCTAGGTAATAAATACAACTGAAGCAGATGTATTTTGAGGAAAGGGTCGGTGGTTCGATACAGTACTTTAAGCCAATGGGACCAAGTATTGATGGACATAACAAGAGAGAAGCAGAAGAAAGGAGAAAGATGACCACATATCACACATAACATGCTTAGATAGGTCAAATAAGCACATGGATTAGCACGACACACTACGTGTGGTTACTAACTGTTGTATCTGGCCCTTCTCAGCTTAGTAAAATCCACAGGATTATTTCTTTAAGAGTTTTATTTAACATAGTTCAAGAGATTCACTTCAAAGCAAGATGCTGGCAGTTCATTTGCGGAACGGCCAAGTCTGATTTATTTACATTCAGCTTAAACATGCTCTCCCCTCTTCCAATAACTCACTCTTTATCTCTCAGGTTGTCCAAGGCCTCATAAATCTTCCGTAGATTCCAAAAACACCAGAAAACTGAGTTCAAACTAACTCCTCTAGGTATCAGGCTACTACTTGATATTAACGTTGCTCGTGACAAAGAATTAGTCCCTCCTTCACCTTCTAATATAGTTTTCGATACGTCACTTCCCCCATGGCTTCCTTTTTCCACGTAACTGAAACCTCCGCCTATCAAACCTTCGGAATCTCGGATCAAGCCATATATTTTCCTGTTCCAAGTCTGACTCCTCGCTTTGAGATTCTGACCCAGACTGCATGCAAATCTCCTCCCTGTCTGTCTCGGCTGCCGGGAGGGGAAAACACCCAGAGGGGCCTGGCTGCTCCTCCTCATCCTCTGACATTTCCCAAGCTGGTCTAGAGACACCCACAACACTAACTAACCTGGTTAGACTTTTTGTGACTTAGACAGTTGTGGGAATTCTGGCCATTTGGTTAACTTACACCTGTACAAATGGTTGATTTCATCATTAGTCTATATCATGGATCTCCAAAGGTGGCAACTTTAAGACCCCATGCTGGCTGAGGAATTCTGGGAGTTGAAGACCACAAATCTTCAAATTTGGAGACCCCCCGATCTACATCAGTACGAGGAAAGGGCTCCAGAGTTGTAGGCACTCAAGCCCACTTCTGCCTTCTCTCCCATGTGTATTATGGGTCAATCTTACTTCGGCAGGTAGTCCTCGAATTATGACCAGAACAGAGTCCAAAATTTCTGTCGCTAAGCGAGACAGTTAAGTGAATCACTGCGGTTAAGTTAGTAACTTAGGGCTGTTAAGCAAATCTGCTTTCCCCGTCGACTTTGCTTGTCAGAGGTTTTCAGAAAAGGATCATATCACCTTGGGATGCTTTACTTTACTTTATTTTAACTTATATGCCGCCCTTCTCCTCAGGGCGGCTCACAGCAAATAATACAAGTACAAAATATAAATTAGTTAAAATAATAATATACAATATAAAAAACAATAAAACTATACCCACTCATACAACTTACAGTCCCAATCAAAGGCCCAGGGGCAGAGCGCAGCTCACAAGCCCCAAAACGGTCAAGACTAGAGGGAATTAAGCAGGAGTGTTTATGGAAACAAGAACCATTAAACCAACACTGCCATACTCAGGATGCATCTTGAGGACTGATGCATCTATGGCAGAGTTCCCCAACCTTTTGGGCACCAGGGACCGGTTCCATGGAGAGAGGTTTTTCCACGGACCAGGGGTTGGGGACCCCTAATCTATGGGAAAGATGGCAGTGCTGGTCCAGGTGCATGGAGGGAAAAGATAATGCTGACGGCGCATGAGGTGGATCAATGGAGTACTGGAAGCTATAAGAAGAGCCTCATAAGAACTGAGCAATATGTCAAAAGACAAGATAGCTTGGATAACTTTCAATCATACAGTCCCCAAGAGCCAGAATGACTTGATAAAAAAGAACCAACAGTTGGTTCTGGGCTATCTCTCACTTGATCCCAAGCAGCTCCACCATCATAACTATGAGTCAATTGTCGAGCTTCTGAATTTTGATCACGTGACCGTGGGGATGCTGCAACGGCCGTAAGTGTGGGAAACGGTCATGAGTCCCCTTTTTTCAGCACTGTTGCAACTTGGAAAGGTCAGTAAAGGGACTGCTCTACCACAGTTTGTTTGGTGACCTTTAGCTGCACAGCCCCGCGAATGTGCGCAAATAAACTGTGGTGCTGTACTTTGCTCCACCCCCCCCCCCAATCCCTTGAATTTACTGTTCATCGTTAATCCCAGAGCAAACTTACATGTAGGAAGAAGGCTGAAAATTGAGATGCTTCAGCTTATCTGACGTTCCCAGTTCAGCCGACAAGATTTTTAAGTGCTTAGACGTTGGGGTGCTCTCTTCATCAACAGAAAGTTAAATAACGCAAAGTCGTTCAAAATAGCTTTCAAGAGAACACTTCCTTCCCAGCAGATCTTGCTATTTTTAACCCAAATTTGTTGCGAGAGACGATATAATTTTCCAGCTGTGAGCAGTTTACCTGGGTACATGCAACACAAGAGCTGTTTTTCATCCCCCCCTCCTCTCTGGGTTTTTTTTCCCCTCTCTTTCTCTCTCTTAATAATTAGGAACCTAGCCAAACAAAACAGCAGAAGAAAACTTAATTTCTTCCTTTAATTTGATTTGTCTAGAGAACACTGCTTGGGAACATATCAAAAGCCATTTATTTTCTTTCGGCCAGCTATAGAAGTTCTCCGAAAGTCTCCCACCTAGAAACACTTTTTTAATGGATGGGGCAAAAGGGACTTTCTCCGATTAACGTTTTCAAAGAGGGCAGGGAACGGTGACCCTTCCAATATGGCAGAACTAAATTTCCAGTAGCCTTGACGAGTATGGGTGATGTTGAAGAATGCTGGGGTTTGTACTTTCAGCAACATCTGGAAGACATTGTTCCTCTCTTTAGGTTGCAAAACCAAAGAGCAATGCAATTCGTTAACTGCGAAATGTATTGATGAAAACCATAAAGGACATTCAAAATCATAAGGAAAATAGACTACCTCCCCTTCTGGGAAATACTACAAAGTTTTGGGGGAGGGGGTTTAACTTAGAATGAAGATGTGAAAGGGCAAGGTGTGGAAAATATAGTTATTTTTCTGAGGGGCCCTTGCTGCTCTCTGAGCTTGGCTGCTCTCTTGCAGGCATTTCATTACCCAACTAGGTAACATCATCAGTGCTAGAAGGGAGGAGGAGGAGGAGGAGGAGGAGGAGGAGGAGGAGGAGGAGGACATAAAGAACCTAAGAAGAGCCCTGCTGAATCAGGCCAAAGCCCATCGAGTCCAGCATTCTGTGTCACACAGTGGCCCACCAATTGTACATGGGGATCTTGAGCAGAAAGAGAAGGCAAAACCCTCCCTTTCCCTTGACCCCCAACAAATGGTACTTACTCAAGGGAATCCTGCCTGTCTCAACCAACATAGAGGCGGCACATGGACATCCGTTTTAATAACCACCGATACACTTGGCATCCATGAATCTGTCTAGCTCTGCCTTGAAGCTGTCAAGGCTGACAGCTGTCATGACCCCTTCAGGAAGTGAATTCCATAAACCGAGGACCCTCTGGGTGAAGAAATATTTCCCTTTATTTGTCCTCACTTTCTTAGCTATGAGCTTTAGGGAGTGCCCCCTTGTCCTGGTATTGTGTGATAGAGAAAAGAATTTTTCTCTATCCACCTTTTCTATCCCATGCATGATTTTATACACTTCGATCAAGTGTATCAAGGAGGAGGAGACTGTTGGGTCCTTAGTGCTCTCTGAGCCTGGTTGTTTTCTTGCAGGCATTTCATTACACAGCTAGGTAACATCATCAGTGCTAGAAGGGAGGAGGAGGAGAAAGATGAGGAGGAGGAGGAGAAGGAGTTCTAACTTTGGATATTGAGAATTGGACATGTCTAGTCTAGTTAAAAAGAAGAACTAGGGGTGACGTGATAGTAGTCTTCCAATATTTGAAGGGCTGCCACCAAGAAGAGGGGGGTTCACCCTATTTTTTTCAAAACACCATAAGGAAAGACAAGAAACATGGAAACTAATTGAGAAGCAACCTAGAACTAAGGAGAGATTTCCTGACAGTGGAACGGCTTGCATTCAGAAGTTGTGGGTGCTCCATCAACTGGAGGCCTTTTAGAAGACTGGAGAGACGCTTGTTTGAAATGGCAGGGGGTTGAACTAGATGACCTCCAAGGTCCCTTCCAACTCTGCTATTCTGATAGTTCTCCAAATGTTGGGGCTGAAGTTCATCTGTTGAAACGCAATGCACTGGAGACTCCGAATTAATCAAAGGAAAGAGCATTTGTTTTAATGCAACACATATTTAAATGGTGTTTGTCCCTGTTATTAGATGTGGTTGATGGTTTTAGAAGGAGCCTGGAGAAATTCCTGGAAGAACAACCTACCAGACCGGAATAAACTATTAGATTGCAGTGTTTTATCTTCCTCCTAAATCACCAGGCCTCCTGCCTTAAATATCAGCTGTCACACAACAATGAAAAACAGAGATCCCGTCCATGCTTGAGAACTTTCTGGATGCACTTGATCGGCCATGGGTAAGGACTCAATTGGAGTCAATTCACCAGATTCAGCAATGCTTCTGCCGTATTCTTCTGAATGCAATAGCAATAAAAGTGATGCCTTAATTACTTACGAATGCATCAATGAACCCCTGACAAACTAGGCCCTGTGCAGAACACAGACAACCCCAAGACTTTCCAATTTGAAGCAACCAAATGCTCATCTCCTAAAAGTAACTCAAGGGTGGAGACAATAGCTCATATCTCTCGCGGTGCATGGACATGGGGTCAACCCAAGCAATTTTGCTGCATGAGGTTCATCAGCTTCCGTATCATCCACAGAATTTCCTGTTTGGTTAGTTGGTCTTCTTCAGCTCAGCTAATGGCCCAGGGAAAGTCATTTGGCACACGTTGATCTGCCAAAGACTTGCTTCTGCGGCCTACTCTGTGGTGGAATCTACAGCAGAACTTTGGGGTGGAGTTAAGAGACTGGAATTCCTGCAGAAGAGGAAGCGACACAGACCTGGCCATCCTTAAATTCCTGGAGTGCTTATCTGTTTTTTTCTCAAAAGAGTGCAGTCCGTTTGGCAGGATTCTTATAAATAGGCACTGTAGCGACAAAGATACTTGTCTGATTAGCTTACAGGGTTGTTCTGATCCCTTGGGCTTGACAACTCTCTTGCATTGGCTGCTAAAAGTCCCTGCCTCATTTCACTTAATAGGACCTGTTTCAGTAAAACACTTGATAAACAGTGACCCTCTCGCTTGGAAAACCGGCAACTGGGCTTGATGGAGCTTGATTGAAGTCTGTAAAATTCTGCTCGGTAAGGAGAATCTGGCTATGTTTCTCTGTCACTGAAAACACAAGGTCCACGATCAGCAGGCACCTAGTGAGGCTGACAGGAAAATTTGGAACAGGCCAAGGAAAGAGTGACACGGGGTACAGCTAGTTCTCAATTTTCCATCCTTCCGAGGTCGGTTAAGATGAGGACCCGGATTGTTGGGGGCAAAGTGCCACCTTTGTAAGCCGCCCAGACAGTGCTGAAAAGCACCATGGGGTGGTGTATATAAGTCTCAGTGCTATTGCTGTTGCTAGTCCTCACCGAACCTGGAATGTTGGGGTGGTAAAAAAAATATTTAAGGAGGTTCAGGTATTAAATGTGTCTTCCTATGTGACTTTAGAACCAAGTGGAACTGCAGCTCATCGGATTCAAAGAGCGATGAGCTGAATTTTGGACATTTGGGACAGAAGCAACAAACGAGAAGCAAATGTAGAGGTCATGATTAGCAGATAAAGTCTCCCCACTCCACTTCCAGTGTAGAAAACATTCTGCACATGATGTTCTAGTTAGTATGTTGTGTAAACATTTTTTTAAAAAAATTATGTCCTAAAGCAGAGGTCCGCAATTACGGCAACCTTACGATCTGCGGTCATAAAGTTGCTATAGTAGCCTATCTCTGTACTAGAGAATGCTTTCTTTATATAAAAAAGCATCCTTATTTTTGCATATCCAAATATCTCCTTCACTCTCGTCGAGCCTGGCTGTGATTTGCTAAGTGTTTTCTTTTCAATCTGTGCTGACCATATTTAGGTGGCACTGCAGTTTTTAATGCATCACACTTGAGCTATGTGATTATGGTGCTTTCAAGGGAACAAATCTTAGTTATTCTACTGCGAATAGGTTGTTAAGCTCCTGATCCATTCAGAAATGAACAATGACACCCTTTGACGACCATCTCCAGGATAGAAGACTGAATTGCAGCCATTTGCTCACCCAAGAAAGGCAATCTGCTCCCAGCTTGAGAGTGGGCCTTAAGTGACTTGCACTGTTAAAATTATTATGGGATACAGGGGAGTGTGGTCTTATTCTTGGACCACTAAAGTTTCGTATTAATTTTGCTTGCTGATTATTGTAGAGCAGAGCACCTAGGATTCAAGCACCATAATTATGACAAGAGGGTTTGATTTGAAGTTTTGTCCAAGACATACAAAAATAAGGAGGAGAAAACATGGCTTTAAGAATGCCAAGATGTGGCCAATGCCCATGCTGTTAAGTAGAAGCACATCTATTGATACTTCAGAAACCAAGTTCTTCCAATTCTGGGGAAACTCCGCCCAGATCTACCACGATTGGCTTTTAATTAACCCATTTCATGTTCAGCACTTGAGTTTTCAAGTAGTCTTTAATACATTCTTATGAGATTTTTCTTCTCCCACATTGATTTTTCTTACGGTCGTAAAACTAATGGAGAGGTGCTTTAGTTCTATGGTTTCAGGTCTGATGAGAGCTTGTCTAAACGTTGTCCCTCGCCAGTGGTTCAGGGAAAGCCCAGCATGCTGAAACTTTCAAAGAGACTTTAAGCAGATTGCGCCTGAGGTGTACCCGCTATTCTGACAGCAAAGAAGAAATGGGTGATCTTTCCAAATCTACTGAAAAATGAAGAAGTTTTTAACTCCAGCAAAAAAAGCAAAGTTAAAAAGTCATCATAAACAAAGTTACAACTAAGGCCTTGGAGAGAGAATAGAATAGAATAGAACACTGATGGCGAAACCTTTAGAGACCGAGTGCCCAAACTGCAACCCAAAACCCACTTATGCATCGTCGGGTGCTGGGTGGGTGTGGCCAAAAGAGTGAGTGTGGCTGCAGTGGTAACGGCAGACTGGGTGGGACTAAAAAGTTCAATCAATTAATTCTAACTTTGCAAGATTTTTTTTTCTCCACGAGAAGTTGAAATTGACTGATTGATTGAACCTTTTTTTTTTTTTTGCACATGGCAGCGGAGGCCTAAAGCGAAAAGGTTTTATAAAACCCAGCTGAAGGCTTAGGACTGGGGCGACAGCGCATGTGCCCACAGAGAGGGCTCTGCATGCCGCCTCTGGCACCCGTGCCATAGGTTCGCCACACTGGAATAGAATATAGACTAGACTAGACTGGACTGGACTGGACTGGACTGGACTGGACTGGACTGGACTGGACTGGACTGGAATAGAATAGAATAGAATAGAATAGAATAGAATAGAATAGAATAGAATAGAATAGAATAGAATAGAATAGAATAGAATAGAATAGAATAGAATAATGGACTGGACTGGAATGTAATAGAATAGAATAGAATAGAATAGAATGGAATGGAATAGAATAGAATAGAATAGAATAGAATAGAATAGAATAGAATAGAATAGAATAGAATAGAATAGAATAGAATAGAATAGAATAGAATAGAATAGAATAGAATAGAATAGAATAGAATAGAATAATGGACTGGACTGGACTGGACTGGACTGGAATGGAATGGAATGGAATGGAATGGAATAGAATTTGCATTCTTTTAGACATGAACAGCCGTCTGCAAGGAATATAAATCCTTCCATTCCCCACCATCCAGTCAGAGCTGAAGAAGCTTCTTGGATGAGAAGCAAAACATCTTCAAAGAAAAACAAGAAACTCCAGTTGCCCCGTGAAAAAAAGCACCTTTGGGATAATCCAACATATTCATCATTCAGAGAGAGGATGGAGGAGGGAACAATTTTGCCCGTTGGTCTATCTTTAAATGCTGATTTATGAAAACCTTGTTTCAGGAAAGGAATTTCTGCAAACGTCTGCCAACGGTGGAAAAGTAGAACGAAGGCTTAAAACAGAGATCTTAAAAGAGAAGATTCGTTTTCTAGGTGAGTAACTTGGACTGATAATATTTCTGGGGAATTCTGCTGGAATTCCAAAATGCTACCTGTCAGATGTTTTACAAAAAAAAAAACAACACTTGGTGGCATTCAAAATGTATTGGAAGATGACTTTCTGCAAAAGGAGAAAAATATAAAAATATCTCATATTTGAACTATCATTAGCCTTATTGGGGAAAAATAGTACAGAACATTGTGTACGTTGTCTTGTGCTATATAACCTTTAGTTTCCTCATTTTGAAAGTTCTCCCACATGAAGGACTGGGGGAATCAGCTCCATTTATTCATTGTCTGATTCTAACTCTACGTGAAGTTCATTCAGGTCTGAAGATTACCTGAAGGTTTCCTAAATGAACAGGATGGTTTATCATCTGTTATGGTCTCGTTTTTGGATCTACTGGTCAAGAACTGCCTTTATTTATTTAAGCTCCTTGCTAACACAGTGCCTCTTATTCATAGGGTTTATTTTTCTGAGGAATAACTAGCAGCCATTAATTCACTCTATCCACTCTGAAATTGCTCCGGTTTATGAGAAAGGACAATTGATGGTTTTGTTTCTAGATATTTTCTCTTGGATCGGATGATACAGTATGTGAGACGTTAGGGAGTCTACAGAGAAATGGAAAAAAAGAGGAAGGAGAGTTTCATAGGCAGTTCTTGGCCAACTCACCACGACAGAAGTGGCAACAATACCTCTTTTAGCAATAGCACTTAGACTTATATACCGCTTCACAGTGCTGTTCAGCCCTCTCTAAGTGGTTTACAGAGTCAGCCTGTTGCCCCCAATAATCTGGGTCCTCATTTTACTGACCTCGGAAGGATGGAAAGCTGAGCCAACCTTGAACTGGTCAGGATTGAACTGCTGGCAATGGGCAGTGAGTTAGCCTGCAATACTATATTCTATATTCTAGTGTGCTCCATGGAAGGAAGGAAGGAAGGAAGGAAGGAAGGAAGGAAGGAAGGAAGGAAGGAAGGAAGGAAGGAAGGAAGGAAGGAAGGAAGGAAGGAAAGAAGGAAGGAAGGGCAATAGTTGTGAGCCGCCCCGAGTCTCAGGAGAGGGGCGGCCTACAAATTTGATAAAATAAATAAATAAATAGCCCTTAGACTTATATACCACTTCACAGTGCTTTACAGCCCTTTCTAAGTGGTTTACAGATTCAGCTTTTCGCCCCAACAATCTGGGTCCTCATTTTACTGACCTCGGAAGGATGGAAAGCTGAGTCAACCTTGAGCCAATCGGGATTGAACTGCTGGCAGTGGGCCGTGAGTTAGCCTGCAGTGCTGCATTCTAACCACTGAGCTTTTCCTTTTTTAAAAAATCATAATTTTGATTGCAAGAATTTATTTTGAATTCTTGTTACCCACAGTGTTACCGGTATATCAGAGGGATCCTTGGTGCTCTCTGAGCTTGATGGCTTTCTTGCAGACGTTTCATTACCAACCTAGGTAACATTTTCAGCGCACTGATGATGTTGCCTGGGTTGGTAATGAAAGGTCTGCAAGAAGACCACCGAGCTCAGAGAGCACCAAGGACCCCCCTCATTTCAACCCTGAGCTACAAATATTCTCCTTTAGCATTTTGTCAACATTCTCTTCTCCTTTGAAAAAGCAGATTCCCTTTCATGAAATTTCCTTTAAAGACTGCTGGGGGCGGGAATGAAAGTTTTGGTTTGGAAGCATACGGGAAGGGTATTTATTCCCTCCACTTAGAGACTGGCGTTTAGAGTTTTTAAAGGTAGAAGCGATGACTCATGAAAGATAAGCAATTCAAAGGTGGCAATTCGGTGCTTTTCCTGCAATCCTGTTTTGTTTTTTTTTATAAAAAAATTCCTTTATTAAAACAATCAGCATTGTACATAAAATCTTTGTATGCATCAAACATCATAGCATCTGATATACAACACTACGTATTATTCTTTGTAGACGTCTGGTTTGGTAAACATTTTTCACTCCTCACTTCAATCCTCTATTATACACCTGTTACATTTTTTTCCCCTTATGATCCCTAACAATAGGTCCTGAGGTAGTAGTTAAACCTTAAATATAAGATCATATTAATAATCAATCATCATAGAACACAGCATATAACACTAGGTATTAATCTTTGTAAACGTCTGGTTTGGTAAATATTCTTTACTCCTCACTTCCAGCCTCAACTATATGTCTGTTGTATTTTATCTTTTATGATCCCTAGCAAAAGATCCTGAGGTAGAGATTCAATAATCTGGGGTGTTTTAAAAGAGACATTGACAGAATGCAAAAGTAGCGCTCAAATTACTGGGTTTTTTTCTCCCCCCCCACTCACCCTAAGATTTATTTTTTTAATGGTGCTCTTTCCTAACACCAGGCCCCTACTGTAAATATTTACAGTTGAATCTAGGCTGTTTAGGCTTTTTCTGGGGGGGGGATGCTAAAATAAACGTCACCCCTCTCCAAATCTTCAAATTGGTTGTTTAACCTGCTGGCTGTGTATTTTCATTTTTCCAAAGGCTCAGGGAGAAGTGCTTTTTGTCTATCTGCAGTACATGGTACTCAGCTTTTCTTCCAGGTTTTTTTTTATTGAATTGTTTTTCCTCCTCCACCCTTAATTGTCTTGATCTAAATTTTGTATCCTTGTCGTTCAAACTGCTTTAGCAGTTAAAGAAAGGTGACTGAGACAGATATTGACATACAATCATTAAGAGGTGAATTACGGCTGAATTGTGGCTTTAGCTCAGAAATCTATAGGAAGGAAGATCTTGGTTTTGTCTTTAGTAGATCCATATGTAATAGCCTCTACTTCCAAGAAGTTCCTACGTAATATCAACTACTTTGAACAAGTCTCTTAAGTAAAACCACATCTTCTAAGAAGTCCCTATGTAATACCCACTATTTCCAAGAAGTCCTTAAGTTTCTTCCAAGATACTATATGTTACTTCCAAGAAGTCCCTATGGTTTATATTGTGCTTAGAAACAAAGCACGCAACAGAGATAAAGGAGTATCAAATTAAATTGAAATATAAGAAAACAAACATAATAGTGTATATGAAACCTAGGCAGTTCTAACTTTTAAAAGAATGAGGAATCCCGAAGAGATATCTACTTCAGATCACCTACCCTCTAATATTTCTCAACTCTAACAATTTTAATATGTATGGATTTCAGTTCCCAGAATTCCCCATCCAATATGTGGCTGAAGAATTCTGGAAGTTGAAATCCAAATATCTTAAACTTGCCAAAATTGAGAAATGCTGAGCTACATCCTGTAAAACCCACTAGATAGATTAGATAGATAGATAGATAGATAGATAGATAGATAGATAGATAGATAGATAGATAGATAGATAGATAGATAGTGGGTGGGTAAGTGGATAGATAGATAGATAGATAGATAGATAGATAGATAGATAGATAGATAGATAGATAGATAGATAGATAGATAGACAGACAGACAGACAGACAGACAGATAGATGATAGATTATCTGGGCTAGATAATCCACCCAGTTTTCACCTGCCATAAGTGGTGTTAGAAACTCTCTTCGTAGGCTTCCCTGGGAAATGAAGCAGATTGGTGGCATCAGATTTCTTGTTGATGGACCCTCAAAGTAGAGCTCCACCGCAATTGGGCCATATCCACTGGTCAAAGTTTTGGTGATCAAATCATTCATTTTGGATTTCTTGGTAGGAAAGATTTGCCGGAGTCTGTGGTGGTGAGATTAAAATGGTTCCAGCAACAGGGAAGCCTCAAGAGAATGGGAAGGTGCCCAGTTAAAGAAAAGGTTTGGAGATTCCTCTTCTAGCACTCACTTTTGATTAAAACAGGAGAGCATTTGGGGTCCTTGTTTTGCTTTAAGTGCATTTGAGGCTTTGCTCTGCTTATCAACACTTTTTAAAAAGCAAGCAAACAACCAGGCATTCTGTCAACTGTTCCTTAGCCTGATGTGGACCAAGCCAGATCGGTTTTCTGCTTCCGGGATGTGAGTTGGCAAAAAAACCTGGGCTCTTCTGAAGGTATAGCAGGATCTTCAGCCAACTCCAAAGAATCAGATGGCTGTTGAAAGAAGGGAAGAGTCAAGCATTCATAAAGGCTACAGTTTCCATGCCAACCCTTTTCCCGTGGGATAACTCGAGAGAGGCAAATGCCATGGAATTAAAACCAAGCACGTTTTTTCATGAGGTGTGTTTGTGTGTGTGTGTGTGTGTGTGTGTGTGTGTGTGTGTGTGTGTGAGAGAGAGAGAGAGAGAGAGAGAGAGAGAGAGAGAGAGAGAGAGAGAGAGAGAGAGAGAGCAATCCCACAAGGCACAGGTTGATTTGAGGACAGAAGAACAAGGAGTAGAAACATTACTAAATATTCACAGAATCTTTAGGAAGTAAAACAGAAGACAGACGCCTGCTGCAGAGATTATGTTTTAATTTGTGCTAATAATAATAATAATAATATTAAAACAGATCAGGAAAGAGCACAATATTGCCAGCCACAGGAAAAAAAATATGCTAAGAACATAGCACTGAATCTAAGAAATCTTTTGGGTTATGGAATTTGGTGCCTAAATCTTTTTGCAACTCAATAGTCTCAGGCAGTTCCATTGTTTAAAAATTATAGGGTTAATTTTGTTCCAGTGTAAATCCAGTTCTGTAGAAATTCTGCTCGTGGCCTTTATGTAAAACCAGAAAACTTTACATTATTTAGAATACCTTTTCAACTTTAAAATTCAAAACAGGGCAATTCTATAATAACAAGGGCTATGCAAAGAAATGACAAAGAGCTTGAAAATAATTACTACCTGCATTAAATATAAATCTTCTAATGGAACAGTGGATAAGCAAGTGAGGGAGATTAAAAAAAACATTTTAAGGAAATCCGCTGTTCCTAAGAACCATCTGTGTTTTAGGCCAATATTTTATCATTATGATTTCCCCCACCCTTTTTTTATAGATTTGCTTGGTGAGCTTGTACTGGCTTTGAATCTGAACAGAGTTTTGCATTTATTTCTGAATATGTAGAGATCAGACACTTTGTTAGCAAGCTTTACGGTATATTTTAAGAGATCTAAACCAAATAGTCTCTGATTTCAATATGCATTTGGAAAGCATCGCATGTAAGGCAGCCCAGAAACTTGCCATGTGTGTTTCTTTGAGCTTACTAAGAAATAAGAAGATTGTGACAAATACTTTTCAGATATTTTATTTCCTTTCCAGATGCTTTTTAAACCATTCTTGAAGGCTTTTGAAATGGGAATATGCAGTCTGTTTTCAGAAAAGTCTTAGCTGCAACATATAGCAGTTCTTCACGTGGGTGTTTAAATAAATGACAACAAACTTTTCATTAAATAAAAAGTCTCTTTCATTATGCCAAATTAAATAGCAAATGCGCAAATGGAGCTATGTAGATAATGTGATGGACGATGAAAAGTAAAATCAAATCAAATCAAACATAAAAGAGCAAAGCCTGAAAAAAATTATACCTTAAACAAAACACAGGCATCTCCCTGCACCCAAAAGTATTTAAGTATTTAACCAATTTGCTTGGAAGTCAATCTCTCTCTCTCTCTCTCTCTCTCTCTCTCTCTCTCTCTCTCTCTCTCTCTCTCTCTCTCTCTGGCTGAGGAACTCTGAGAGTTGAATTCTGCAAGTCTTAAAGTTGCCAAGTTTGAAGACCCCTGCTTAAGATGGACAGGCATACAAATCCTTAAATAACGAAATAAATATCACCCCGTTGAATATAATTCTGTTTCTTGCTAACCAGGAAGCCAACTTTGCATTCTGCTTGCACAAAGCTTCATTATGAACACAACCTGTTGCCTGAAAGGGGAAATGAAGCAGCTGATTGAAAGTATGCGTTATAAATATTAAACCTGGCTGCCTTCTAAAATTAGAAAATGCATTCACGCTTCTGACTAGGAAGGAAATGGCTTTATCTTTGCAGGCCGCCTTCTTTATTCCCTCCAACCTTGGCTTATTCTGTTTATTCTATCTTGCAATTTTTGGAAAGGATTTATCCCTTGATCTCTTTTCCCTCATTTGGATGTGTTCTTGATATGAGAAGAAGGCAAGGGATGTTTTTGCAGGCAGCAGGTGCCTCCATCTGTGGCAAGAACTTGCCAAGGTGTTTTGGGGTTGGTGAATTAAAGATTTCAAGGGGTTGACAACCTGATCTGATACAATCGTGGGAATGGGAATGAACTGTGCATCGTGCCCAGTGGGATTTTACTCCTTTGAACTTAGTGTTTGTAAAGAAAGAAAACTATTGACAAAGAATGAAAATGAAGCCAAGGGCAATCATTTGATTGAAAACTCTGAGGATTTCTTAATTCAAGCACCAAGTCCAACTTTTAAGAAAACTCTGTGTCTCTTCAAGTTTCTGGAACATTATTAAAACAATTCTTTTTTTAAAAAAATGTTTTAACAATGTTGGAGCACCCACAACTTCTGAAGGCAAGTCATTCCACTGATTAATTGTTTTCACTATCGGGAAATTTCTCCTTAGCTCTAGATTGGATCGCTCCTTGATTAGTTTCCATCCATTGCTTCTTGTCCTGCCTTTAGACGCTATGAATGAATGCTAATTCTCCCTCTCTGTTCCATAGCATTAGATTATACTAAAATTCACATCCACTTGAATTCCAGCTCAGAGCTCTAAGTCCATTTCATTATCCAAAGTTTATGGGCTTTTGCACCTGAAATTCACATTCTGGTAATTCATTCTGTTGAACAAATCAACAAAAGTATGATTTTATCTGTAGAGCATTTATGGCATTATGTGCTGAAATGACAAAGCACTAAAGTTAAAAACATTCCATGATGAAGACAATAAAGCATATGATAGTGAGTATATCAAGGTGTTTTTGTTTTTTTTTTAACAAAAGAAATTAAAATAATGACAAGCGGCGTGCGTACTTTTTTTACGATCTTTGTTTCAGCAGGGACAAATTCTCCTTTGGCTGCAGATCAGACAAAATGACTTAAAGCCTGCCCTGCTTTTTTTTCTTTTTCTTTTTGGCTGAGGTCAATAGGAAAGTGGTTTTTGTAAAGAACAGACCAGTGGGTTTATTCTGCAAATGAGATGTTGACATTCCGCCCCCCCCCAGCACTGGAGGTTTTTAAGGAGATTGGACAACCATTTGTCTGGAATGGTATATAGAGTCTCCTGTTTGTGCAGGAGGTTGGACTAGAGGACCCCTAAGGTCCCTTCCAGTCCTATGTCCTATATATGTTCTAGAGCCACATAAGGTTTTTATTTAGGTAGGATTGAAAAGACCCAAGATTTGCATTCCAATAGCTTTATTCATTCTACTTCATTCCCCATAGTTGTCATAATATCAGTGTTGAAACAGAGGGGAAAAATATATTGAGTGGTTCATTTTATAATTCTTTAAATCTCTGTGGTCCTTGGTGCTCTCTGAGCTTGGTTGTTTTCTTGCAGACATTTCATTACCCAACTAGGTAACATCGTCAGTGCTAGAAGGGATTGGGGTTGGGGTTGGCTCTCTGTTTATATGCAAGTGGCAAGGGTTGTTGGGAGTAGTTTCTTGGCTGGGTTATTGTCTGCTGTTTGATTATTTTTTCAGAGTATGTAGTTCCTTAATTGGGGTATTGTTTTATAACTCTGTTAAGGGAAGGGAATGCATCAAACAATCCATTTCAATTGCATCCATATTCCACACATAAAAATGAAACCAAAATGTTTCTCTGGGCCTGATCCTGCCTACCTCCTTCCCAGGGTCTCCCACTGCTGTTCTTGTGGAACATGTTCTCAGAAAGAGAAAGCTAACACACCCCTTTATGGACTCCAGCTGGGAGATGTTCATGAGCATCCTTCAAAAGATAAAGCAGACCTGTTTGAAGAAGCCCCACAAAGGTTACTCTCATTAGTACTGGGAGAACCAGAGACTGAGTTCCTGCTGAGACATCAATGTTCCTTTTGAAAACATTAAGTTTCAAAGATTGTCTCTTCTGAGCAATAGTTTCTCTGTCATTACACTGGGCTTTAAAAAATGTATCTGAAGATCCTTGCATAATTAAGCGCGATCAAAGAAGATCTAGGCTTGTGGTATCTTTACCATGGGAGATTCTCGGTTGCTTGCTGTGTCTTATGTTACCTCAGAATAAGGAAATAACAGTAACACTAATAATAAAGTTGAAAGGGACCTTGGAGGTCATCTAGTCCAACCCTCTGTTCAGGCAGGAAACCCTATACCAGTGGCCTTCAAACTTGGCCCTTTTATGACTTGTGGACTTCAACTCCTAGAATTTCTCAGCCAGTGTGCCTGGCTGAGGAATTCTGGGAGTTGAAGTCCACAAGTTATAAAAGGGCCAAGTTTGAAGACCCCTGCCCTATACCGTTTCAGACAAAGATGGCTGAGAAGACATTTTACTCCAATGAAATCCAAGTGTCCAAACATCTGGAGGTTGTTGAGACCGGTGTCTGCCTCAGAAGCACAAGTTCTGTGGTGTTCACAGCACCAAATAAGAGCTGGATTTTACATTACTTCTCTGAACAACAAGTCAGCAGTGTTCTTTTAAAATATTAACACTTGGCATTGGGCTACCCAGTAATTCATTGTGCTAATCAGGAGGTCGAAGAGGAAAAACAGCTTGGGTTGCTAATATGAAATATTTTGGCCAAGGGATGCTGCTCTTACAGTCCTTTGGTTTCCAGCAAAAAAATAGAATAAAATATAATTACTGACTAGGAAAGGAACAGACAAGAGGAAGAGAAGAAATAAAAAGTTAACTGTGAAAAGCAACGATAGCAGACTTTGGAGGGGTATTTTTTAGTGAAGCAACCCAAACAAGAGAGAAAATGTATTCTTTTGCTGTATTTAAAAGAGCTGTCTTCCACATATGCTACAATTTGTTTGAATGTTTTTGTCTCCCCCCCCTTTTTCTTCTATTTTGTTCTTTTTGACATCCCTTTATCCTTTTCATTTTAGAAAATTAAATAGTGCCAAAAGGAAACGTATTGTGCTGAAGCACAGATTTAGATTGTACATTCTTAATCAGTGGGTCTCCCTGGCCTGGCCTGGCCTCCACTTCCCCTTCCCTTTTATATTTCAAATTAAAACTGTGGAAATCTCCAGCCTGGCCTTAAGAGGTGTTTTATAGCAGCAGAATAAAAAAATGTTTTAGGCTTTCTTTTCCCATGCTTAACTGGGAAAAACAGAAGGTGAAAAGGACTCTAACTATGCATAACTCTGATAGCATTCACTTCCTCTCCAGAATGCTCTTGAAAGTAAGAGCCTAGGAAATATTTTAATATTTCCCTTTTTCTATTTCTGTTTAAGAGAACAAAAGAGTAGTGGAGGAGGAAGCTAAAACAATGGTGAAGAAAAAGGGGGAAAAAGTTTTATTTTCCCAGTTAAGAAAGAAATAAGAGAGAAGAATGGTATAAATCCTCCATGTTTTGTACTTTATTAACACTACTTAGGTGTTAGACTGCTTAGTGAAGAGACTGCTCTAATTTCCCACCCCCACCCCCCAATATTGACAACAAGTCTAATGATAGATTGAGCACAAGGAGAATGAGGTTGAAGTTGAACCAGGACTCCCTTTTGGTAAATTAGGACTTTAAGCAAATGTTTTATTCATTTGATAGATGCAAGGCCATAGTGGCTTAGAAAGTAAGACATTGGGTGTGTCAACCAGAAATTTGGCAGTTTGAGACCCAAGCACCCCATGATGGGGTGAGCTCTGGATTCTTGCCCCAGGTCCTTCTCACCTAGCAGTTTGAAAGCATGCACATGCAAGTAGATAAATAGGTACTGCTTCAGTGGGAAGGTAGCAACACTCCATGTGCCTTGGTCATGCTGCCCACATGACCGTGGAAGCCTCTTTGGACAAAATTGGCTCCTTTGGCTAGGAAACAGAGATGAGCAATGTCCTCTAGAGTTGGATATAAATGGACAGGGGACATCTTTAGCTTTATCAAACCAATCTGGGAGGATATAAATAGTTTTTAGGGATTTTCCACTTTATAATAATAATAAAAGAAACAAGATGCCATCAATTGTTGCAAAACAGGAGTCAGAACAAGCTCGGGGAAGAAGCAAACAAGTGACAAGGAGATTTGTTGGCTGTATTGCTGGCTCAGCCCACTAATGGAAGGGAGGCAAGTGAGCTAAGATGGGTGGATGCCAAGTCTAAGTGGTCTAAGACATCATGTTCTCAGCCAATAACATTCCCCAACATGGTACCTACAAGCTCCCTCTATGTCCTAAGAAATGTAAGGCTGAATCAAGACACAGCAGTTAGCAATATCTCAGCTGATCTTGGCTGATCTCCAGAAACTAAGCAGAGCTATAGACCTTTTTATGCTTGGTTGGGAGACTATTTGGATATATAGGGCTGAAGACTTGACTGGGGTGTTGAATGTGCATATGCCCATCCATCAGGTATCTTCCCAAAAGTACCAAAAGGCAAGATGAGAAACAATTGATGGAAATTAATCAAGGAGAGAAGCAACCCGGAATGAAGGAGAAACTTCCTAACAATGAGAACAATTATCCAGTGGAATGGGTTGCCTTCAGAAGTTGTGGGTGCTCCATCACTGGAGGTTTTTAAAAAGAGACCGGACAGTCAGTTGTCTGAAATGGTACAGGGTTTCCTGCTTGAGCAGGAGGTTGGACTAGATGACCTCCAAGGTCCCTTCCAGCTCTATTCTGATTGATTGATTGAAAATTATATTGCTTGTTAACTTATATTTGGGGTCCTTCTGTCATTTCATAAATAATAAGAGAAGAAAACCATGATAATGGAAAGGCAGAGATATTCTCATCTATCTTGCCTTTTTTCCTAGTTCTTGCACTACAAAGCTCTCACGGTTGGGATGTGTGCCAGCAATACTGAGAAGTGTGATTAGGATTGCCCATCGTGGCTATTGATGAGAATTATGAGTCAAAGTATATAAGCACAAAGGATGCCAAGGTTGGAAATTCTGGTTCATTACATTACATTAATCCATTTGTTACTGCGAAGCATCATATGATAAGCATCTTATCTTGGAAGCTTTTGTGAGAATGTGTTCCAAGTTTCTGGGAGATGATTCCGATGGAGATAAAGAGTTTTGGAGGGCCACCAAGCGCTGATGAATGCAAAATAGTGGCCCAGATAGGTAGATGTATCCTACGCATTGAGGAATAGGCTAACCCTGCGACACATTCCCAGCCAAAAATCAGTGGCTATCGCTAGGGCCCGTGTTCAGTTTAAATGGAAACACAAAATAAGGGGAAAATCAATGTCTGCAATGATGGGAGATCCTGAAATTATATCTGAATGACCAACAGTTTTGGGTGCTGGTCATTCAGTACATATGACATCTTTGCTTTATGAGCTGCATCGGATCCCAGTATACTTTGAGGTGCACTTCAAGATGCTAGTGGTTACCTTTCATGGCTTGGGACAAGGTTATTTATGGGACTGTCTCTCCCCGATGGTGCCTACCCATTCTGTTAGATTCAGCAGGAAAGGCACGCTCCAGTTCCCATCAACGAGAAAGTTCCATCTGATGGGCTAAGGAAGACAGCCTGTTCTGTCATTGCCACTACCTCTGGAACCTCCTTAACCCATAAGATGCTTTTGGAACACCCCCCCCCCGTAAGATCAGACATGCCCCAGTCCTCTTGATCTCTCATAAGACATTAAAAACTTGGCCTTGCCACCCACATTCTGGTCCTGACAGTTACGGGTGAGCCTGTTTCATGCTTAGTTTAAGTGTGGGATTTTTGTGTCTTCTCAGCTGTTATCTCATGCTACTTTATAGCGCTTCTTTTTTTTTTTAAAGTTGCTTTTATTCTGTTTTTAATTGTCACCCACCTAGAGTCACCTGTCTGAGATGGGCAGCCACATAAATTTATTAAATAAATGAGCAGTTACTTAATGACCCCCCCAAAAGGAGATGGAAAAATAATGCCATCTTCTTTGCTTGCATGTGTCCTGCCCTAGACAATTTTGGCCATGTCGATCATGTTCTGAACAGCAGGCCAATCTCTCTGTGTATTCTGTGTATTTTTAATGGCATTCCAGCTGGGAAGCGTTTCTTTGCTTGATGACAAAGAGGTATTAATATGTTCTGAACAGCAGGGAATTTTCTAAATGTCTAGGATTGGGAATAAACTGGGTCCTCCTTCAGTGCAAAAAGTAGGAAACAGGCTTTTATCCAATTAGAATTTGGGTGGGGGTATGTAGATTTGTCTTCCTAATCTTTTCCATTTCTAGCCAGAAAGCCCCAACCTTTCTGAAAAGATTATTGAATTTGCATTTCTAAAAGGTGGCCTCTGCCTCGTTTCTGCTTGCGGAAGAGGGGCTGGAACTGGTTTCTGTCTTTTTTAAAGATCTTCTCCATTATTCCTTTGGGGAAATATATTCTGCCTCTTTAATATTTCCCAAAATATTTTTTTCTCTGGATTCTTCCCACAACGTAGCCAAGGGGATGTTACAATGGTTGCAAGTGTGAAAACTGGTCATAAATCGTTTTTTCCGGTGCTTCTATAACTGTGAACGGCTACTAAACAAATGGTTGTTGTACATAAGGACTACCTGGACACTGTTGTGATTACCAGTCCCATTAGTTCAATCAGCCTCACAAATGTTGTTGTGAAGTCCAGTTGAGGGTGACCTCCCACTCAATCTGCCTTGAGCTTTTAAAGAAAAGATGGGAGATAAATAATAAGTCACGTCTCTGTCAACTAGGTTCCAAGCTCTTTTGCAAATGAGGACCGTTTAATTTTGAAGCATGAGAGACTGTGGGTAATGTTCAGTTCATCTTGATGGGAAACGGACCAGAAGAGGAAGATAAATTAAAACTTATAGAGGAGTTGGTGGCAGGAGAATTAGAGCACAGCTTGACTTGAAAGCTAAGGGTGGAAGATGACTTACGAGAGTGAAATGTCTTTCTTTCCTTCTCTTTTTACTTCTGAAAAAGGAAATGCAGCGGCAGCAGAAAAGCCTACATGACAAAGTCAACATCTAAAAAAGATGTCGTTGTTTGTGACATTTGAGACTTTTTGTGCATCTTTTTCTCCTTCCATCTCTATCCCCCATCAGGACTATCAACCGCTCTTTTCCAAAATTGTTCTCCTTCTGGGAGACGTTTAATGGAGCAGTTGCAATTAGAGATAAAAATTGGAACCGTTCCTCTGCAGTGATGGCCTTGTACCCTGTTTTATTGGAGACATTTCAAAACACCTTTTCTTGCAAAGCCTGCCCATTTCAGCCCAAAGATTAAGAACTGTAAAAAGGAAAAAAAAGGGGAAAAAAAAAGAAAACAGGGATTTTGAAGCTGTTACAACTTTAAGCTCTTGAGCACAGAGTCTGGAGAATATCTCTTCCAAATAGGAGAATGAATCACATATAATTTTTATACATTGATATAGATGTATTTTATTTCATTATTGCTCGACCTTCAAAGACTAGAGAGATAACATATTTGTTGCTGTTCAGTTGCTGTTGTATTCAACTCTTCGCAACCCCATGGAGCATAGCAACACCCCCCCTCCCATCCTCCACTGTTTCCTAGAGTTTGCCAAAATTCATGTTCATTGTGTCAATGATACTATCTAACCATCTCAACACTATTTAACCATCTCAGCCTCTGCTGTCTCCTTCTCCTTTGGTCTTCCATCTTCCCCAACATCAGACTGTCTTCCAAGAAACTGTCTCTTCTCATTTGGTGGCCAAAGTATTTGAGCTTCGGCTTCAGGATCTGTCCTTCCAAAGGACAGCCAGGGTTGATTTCCTTCAGGATTGGCTGACTTGATCGCCTTGCGGTCCAAGGGTCTCTCACATTGTATTTTCTGCAACATGAAGATAACATATAACATAGACCATGAATAATGCATCATTGTATAACAGTAAGACACTGTGAATTTCAGCAAATTCAGTAGATTCAGTTCAAAATCTTCTGGAGATAAACTTTTCCTGAAAAGAGTTCCATCAGATCAAATCAAAATAATTTTAAAAACCTCCAAAAAGCAAAAATGATCAGATTTTATAAAAGGTAAAGAAGTGGCTTGGGGTTGGAGCACCCCAGCCACTTCTCCTGGAAACAGCAACAACCTCAAATTTTGATCTCTCAGCAGGCAAGCTATAATCATGTATTTTGTTGGTGTACGAATTTGCTAACAAAAGGTCGAGTGAGCTCAAGATGACGGGTGTGATGTAAAGGGCAGTTTAATGGCATGTAAGTTATTGATTCAGTTTCAGTGTCTGAGCAGATAAAAAAATTATGGTAAGGAAGATTAAACTCTCCTCTCATCATCAGTGCTAAGAGCGAAGTATTGAATCACACGACAGTCCTCAGTTTACAACCACTAATTAATGCAGCGATTTCAATCAGAATAGAGCTATAGGGGACCTTGGAGGTCTTCTAGTCCAACCCCCTACTCAAGCAGGAGATCCTATACCCTTTCAGATAGATGGCTGTCCAGTCTTTTTTTAAGAACCTCCAGTGATGAAGCACCAACATCTTCTGAAGGCAACTTCTGTTCCACTGGTTAATTGTCCTCACTGTTGGGAAGTTTCTCCTTAATTCAAATTGCTTCTCTCCTTGATTCTTTCTTGTCCTGCCTTCTGGTGCTCTGGAGAATAGCTTGACTCCCTCTTCTTTGTGGCAGCCCTTCAAATACTGGAATACTGCTATCATGTCACTCCTAGTCCTTCTTTTTCTAGACTGGCCATACCCAATTCCTGCAACCGTTCTTCATATGTTTTTTGCTTAACCATTGTAGCAAAAACGATCCTAAAATTTAGTGTGTCTCACTTAACAACAGCCTTACATAAGTGTGGAAATTCTCAAGTCACTTGTGGTCATAAACTGAGGACTACCTCAAATACGTGTGTCTGTTAGAGGTAGTTTTCAATTTATGTCTAATTCCTTCGTAGGTGGAATTCCATGTTTTGGTTTGCCAGCTCGGACAACTCAAATACTCACAATATATTTAATCATAAACTAAGGAACCAGACTGGGCTTGCTCAAAAGAGTCAAACCACTAAAAAAATAAAGTATGTTAGAATTAACCAAACCTCACATGCTGTTCAAATACAGCATTTTTATCTATTAATATTGTGTGAAAATAATAAATGTGGTCAGAAATATGTATACATCTGTTGATTGGAATGGGGAAAAAAACCCATAATCAGAAAATCAGTTAAATTAAGCAATGCTAATACTGTGTATAAACACACAGATATACAGACAATTAAAAGATGCTTCTGTCAGGTAGCAGACTGTAATTTAACACAAACAAACAATGTGAGCATTCATAAAATCTGCAAAAAAACAAATAACCACTTAAAACAGAGCAATACGTATTTGTTATAGTCAGCAACCAGAAAAATACAGTTAAGATAGCAGAATCTACAGCACTTGAATAAAAATGCATAAACATTTCTAATTAAATCAGACAGGAAATAAAATAAGATTAATACAGAAATAAAAATACAAACAAAACCAGAAAAATGCCTGGACAAGCCCTTGCATGTTTTCTTGGCAAAGTTTTGTGAAAGTGGTTTGCCATTGCCTTCTTTCTGGAGCTGAGAGAGAGTGGATGGCTCAAAGTCATCAAGCTAGCCTATTCCTAAAATGGAACTAGAACTCACTTTCTCCCAGTTTCTAGCCTGGTAACTTAACCACCACACCAAATTTGATGCAGAAACTGTTCTACCTGTATTCCAAGGAATCTATAAATATCTAACTATCTCTTATATCTTGAATTATGGAACTTTTAGTTCCTTATACACACATACAGAGAGAGAGAGAGAGAGAGAGAGAGAGAGAGAGAGAGAGAGAGAGAGAGAGAGAGAGAGAGAGAGAGAGAGAGAGAGAGAGAGAGAGAGAGAGAGAGAGAAATGATTTTTAATAAAGAAAAAATCCACTGGCCTTCTGCCACTTTCTATTTTCCTTCATGTGACAAAGATATCCTTTGATTTATTCGTTCCAAGTCCCTTGGCCAAGGAGAGACTTTTCTGTGTACATATTGGATATGCAAAGTGATCTCCGGGGAAGGTTTGTTGTCACTTTTTGCAATCTAATAGAATAAAGAGTTTTGGTGGTTCGCCAAGTGGTTGTGAGATCTGTGAGATAAACAGAGCGACGGCCATGCAGGCCTGTAACAAACCCATGGAAATGGCCAGTGGGTTGTTAGTGCACCCTTAGTCAATCTTCAATAGATGTAGTCGTGTTCCAATGCCAGCTAAGCAGGAACATCCAAAGAGGAGGATCAGAGGTTAAGATGAAACTCTTGACTGCATGGAACCCCAGCCCCTTTCCATGCCTGTCGTGGGACACAAGTAAAAAGACGTTGTGTCAGGAACCAAGGCTGTTGAAATGAGTACAAGTTTATTCCATGCTAGTTCTCTACAAGATTCCGAGCTAAGCACGGTCAAGGCAAACTGGTGGTACTGTAGATAACAGTCAATGGAATTCAAGGAGGGATGGACTTAGATCTCTTGTGGGTGTGAAGGGACTTCAAACTGATGACATGCTTGGCCCCTCCCTCAGGCTCAGACTGGTCAACTTCTGCAGGTGAGGCTTCACTCATGTGGCCATCTTCTTCATCTTCCCAATATCTGAGACGCTTTTGAAACCACCCTGCTCTCTGCTTGATCATTCAGATCAAGGTTCTTCTTGTTCTCAGTTTCTACACGTTTTCTCTGAGATTCCTGATGGCTCCCTCTTGCCTTCTTTGCTCAATTGCTTCAAATTGATAGAGATCAAAACATGACAGCATCATTTGTTCTTCCTGAGAGGGACGAGGCGCAGCTGCTGAGAACCAGGACATGGTGGCACCAGCGTGACAAAAACCTATAGCATTACTCATGAAGTCCCCTATCAACCCGGCCAAATCTTCTCCCCTGGCACGTCCCAGTACGCCAGTGGGGTGATCTTGTTTAGTTGTGAATTTTGTGATTTAAAGTTCATATCCTGTCCTTCCTCCCCACCAGTGACAAATCAACGAAGCTTGGGTGAAGGGGAGGTGGAGGGCAAGAAGAGTGGAAGAGAATTTTTGGCTCCTTTGCTTGATCCCTGAGAACAAGAAGATGACAAAGACTTCAAAGATATTACTTTATGACTAAATCAAGACAGGGAGGGCGAAAAAAAATCTTTCTTTCTAGGCAAAACCACTATTCTGTGGGAAACTCAGTCCCTTTACCTGCAGGGTTCTGATTCACCAGTTTTTTATTTTTTTATTTTCCTTTACACAGTTACAATGTTTGTGCATGGAAGAAAGAATGTTCAAGAGGGATGAACATGGAATCCATCCCCAGCTCTTTTTTGGCTCATGAAGATGACTTCCTTGGATAAAATAAAATAAAATAAAATAAAATAATAAAATAAAATAAAAAAGCTGCACATCAACGACATTTTCAGGGTGCAGAATGCTGTCAACAGAAAACCTCAGGGGACAATTCAACCAAACCTATTTCAAGATTCTTTTAGGTTCTGTGTCTTCCACCCTAAATGCAGAGTAAAGCCTGGCAGTTTTGCCAACTCTGCTTAGAGGGGCGGGTTCAGGGGTCTCTGTGCCTGCCTGTTGCCCACCATTGCAGTATAGACTTGTAACTTAAGGTCACAAAGATATTGCCCATGCAGAGGTGGGGAGCCAGGAGGAATAATAAAAACCCTATGACAGTTCGTAATGATCTCCAGAAGGATAGCTGTGTTATTTTCCTACAGTCCAAACAAGTCAAACTGCCATGGCAGATTAAATACTCTTAAATTTATTGGGTCCATGAAAAGTTGATGTCACAATAAATCTATTCTATTTGTACACATAGAACAACCTGTTAGTTTTTTGCAGGGAGATGGAGAAGTCTGCAATTTCCAATCTGTGGCTGAACTTTCTCTTGAGGCTATCTTACAGGCAGATGAAGATGGCTGATTAAATTCCTATGCAACCCGCACATACAGACACACAAACATAAGAGAGAGGGGGGAAGAGAGAAAGAGAGGGAGGGAGAGAGAGGGAGAGAGAGAGAGAGAGAGAGAGAGAGAGAGAGAGAGAGAGAGAGAGAGAGAGAGAGAGAGAGAGAGAGAGAGAGAGAGAGAGAGAGAGAGAGAGAGAGAGAGGAACTGCATTGCAAAACTGTCATGCCACAAAGCCTTTGTGAGCATTTAAGGTAAAATTCAAAATGAAGGTCAGCTGGACTTTTCAGGGCTCCTTTGATGCAATTGTCTTTGCAAGAAGGGTTGATCTCTGCCTCTTCTCAACACTCCTGTCCTTTCAGAAGCTGCTCTGAAGGGGATCTCGGTATCCTCCTGAAAAGGACTGAATCTTTCTCAAGACCCAAGTCCATTATGAGTGTCATACAGATGCAAAATAACCTGAATGGGGAAAAAAAAAGTTACGCTTCACGCTTCGGGTTCTGCAATCTTCTCTTTCATAGCCCAGAAGAGGATGCAGCCCAGTATAATTGCAAAGGTGGAAAGTCGGTGAATGAAAAACCTCAACGGGTTGAAAACAAGAGTGGGTGGAACATTGTGAAGGAGCAATAAAAAAGCAGGCCTTTGAATGCAACGGAGCAGCAAAGAGGAGGCTTTCTCCAGATCCAGCTGGTCTGAGTCAAGGCGCAGCTGTTTTCTCAGATCAGCGAATGCCCACTTCTGTCATTTTGAAAGGAAAGTTCATAGATAAATGGTGCTTCTGGTTTCTGGAGGCCTGCCCTGTGATCGCAAGATAGAATAGAATCTGTCTGGGGGCTCAAACATTGGCCGTGGAAAGTGCCTCCAAAAAAACCTCAGCAGCAATGGAAGGGATGAATCAGAGAATCATAGGGCTGAAAGAGATCCCAGAAGTCCTGTAGTCCAACCCTTCGCTGCCAAGCAGGAGACCCTGTACTCTTCTGAACAAAGGGTCGTCCCATCTTTTCTTGCAAACCTCCAGCGATGGAGCATCCCCAACTCCGGGAGGCAAATTGGTCCACTGATTAATTGTTCTCACTGTCGGCAAATTCCTCCTTTGCTAGTATTTAACTAATTCTGCAGCCTCTGAAGAGCCAACGATTTCCATCTCCTACAACAGGGGTCTCCCAACTTGGCAACGTTAAGACTTGTGGACTACCACTTCCACCATATGCTAAGTTGGCTGGGCAATTCTGGGAGTTGAAGTCCACCAGGCTTAAAAGTTGCCAAGTCGGGAGATCCCTGTCTTGCAACATAGCCGTTGGAGAGTGGCCATCAGCGGCTGGAAGACCAGCGTTTTAGCCTGATTGATTCTGTACTGTTGGGATGACGAGAAGATGTATTACCAGAGTATTTGTGCCACTAGGGTCTTGTAGATAAATCAAGCCAGTAGAGGCCTTGTCCTCAAGGCTGTAATCAATGAGCCAAGCTAGACATGACATTCTTGTCCTGTGTCTCTTTCTCCAGACAGGTTGTTTTTTTAAAGCAGCTTCAGGCCACAGTGTGAACAGAAAAACACTTAAGGAAGGGGACAGAGTGATTGCTTGACCCCTGCCCTTCCTACTCCATTTGTCTGCTTCCATCAAATCAAACCCTTGCTCCTCTTCCTGCCAGCATCACTAGCCTGGCTGCTTTTTATTAAACATAAAAAATCATTTGGGGGAAAAAAGGGCAACTGAAGCCCTCATCCATTTACTAATACTAATACTGATATTGATACTAATAAATACCAATACCAATTACTAATACTAATAGAGTTGGAAGGGACCTTGGAGGTCTTCTGGTCCAACCCCTTACTCAGGTAGAAAAACCTATACCATTTCAGACAAATGGCTGTCCAGTCTCTTCTTAAAAACTTCCAGTGTTGGAGCATTTACAACGTATGGCGTCTAGTTGTTCCACTGGTTAATTGTTCTAACTGTCAGGAAGTTTCTCCTTAGTTCTAGGTTGCTTCTCTCCTTGATCAGTTTCCACCCATTGCTTCTTGTCCTGCCTTCAGGTGCTTTGTGGCAGCCCCTGAGATATTGGAACACTGCTATCCTGTCCCCCCTGGTCCTTCTCTTTGTTAAACTAGACATATCCAATTTCAGCAACCGTTCCTAATATGTTTTAGCCTCCAGTCCCCTAATCATCTTTGTTGCTCTTCTCTGTACTTTTTCTAGAGTCTCAACATCTTTTTTACATCATTTTTACAATTCATTCACACTTCATTCAGACCTAATCTGCTTATTAAAGAAACCCATTTTCTTAGCTTGCACAATGCACCAAACTATGAACTCATCAATGAGCTGGCTTTATCCAACACATGATGCCACAAAAACCTAATTGACACTAACCAGGTTTAGCGTGTTGGATGCAAGCAAATACTGCATCTTAATTGACCTGCTTGAAGAAAGCCATGCCTTAGTCATTTGAAATCAGAAACCAGATTGAATTCACTGATTATTCTAAAGGTTAATGCACTTTCTTTGGTAATGATTGAATATGTCATGTAAAGCCACCCATTAGATCAATGGAGGCAATTTTTTCAGACAAGATCTGCTTCCTTTTGAAAAATATTTACAGGTAGTTGAACTGGCCTGTGGGCCGAAGTGGTGATGTGAAAAGGGACAGAGAGAAATACTGGAGAAATACTCTGGAAAAGTAAGAAATGGTGAAAGTTTAAAGGTTGAAAATAGATGTATTTGGATACATTGCCCTGCCTTGTTTGAGGATGTAGTTTGAACCTGGTCAGTCACTGCTTATGCAATTGTGATTAAGCAAAACATGTTTTAAGATGATAGGTGAACAAACCTACCAGTGATTATTGGCTGATGGGAAGAGATGAATATTATTTTGACAACTGCGCAAGGAAGAGATAAATCTAGTAGTTTGTTGACTTTTTTTCAGATCTTCGTTAGATAGTCTCCTTTAATCACATTAAGAGTGAGTTCTATTTCTTATTTTCCTCCCCTTACATAACAGGTCTACAAGTAATAATAAACTTTCCCATCTATAATTAATAAAAATACTATGTTACATAAAAAGAAGTCCCTAATGTAGCAATCTATTTGTCTATCAATCAAATAGACCCAGCTTTAATCTAGACTTATTAAGAGCGGCTTAACAAATATTTCAGGACCTCGGAGAGCGATCAAAACCAAAGTTGACCCAAAAGACAACTGCCACTTGCCCGAAACAATGCTTGCACTAATATAAATTTGAATCCTCCTTTTTTTAATTTAAAAATTGGTCTGTTAGTAAACTCAGTTAATGTACATTTTCAATCAAGAAAGCAAACAAAGCAAAATATTGGGGGGGTTTAATTGTATTTTTTAATTGGACAATGAGATTCCACAGCAAAAGCTATTAGTTTTCAGGTGGCATCTAGTTTCTGCCCCACAATCAGATCTCTTGTCATTTCGGGAAGAGGGCAATATGTAAAGTGAGGTGTTGTGTTGCATTGCATTTATATTTGCGCTGTGGTGTACTTTATTTTATTTTATCTTTCTCAAGCATGCCTAACCCATCAGTTCGGCCTTTGAAGTTCATGGGAGACAGTTTTTGAATCAGGATTCAACAAAGTTCACAGCAGTGAAAATGCTGAAAGAGAAATGTTACGTGAGGTCAACCCTCTCTTTCCATTCCTTATACAATTTTTGTGCATCTTGGTGGGTTATCACAACCTGCTGTGGCCACCTGATAGAGGTTTGAGGGGGAAATGGTTAGAGATGGCTGCGGATGGTAATTTTGAACAATAACCCCTACACCCTTGTCGTTGTGCCCTGGCCTTTAATTGAAAATCAACACTGAATAAAGAAAAGTCTGCATTTGTTGTTGTGAGCCGCCCCGAGTCTCAGGAGAGGGGCGGCATACAAATTGGATAAATAAATAAATAAATAAATTTAAGCCTAGTTATATAAGCTGTTAATCATTGTAAGGGTGAAGTAAGCTGACTTTAAGATTGGTGTATATAGATAGTCCTTGACTAATGACCACAATTGAGCCCAAAATTTCTGCTGCTAAGCAAGGCAATGGTTAAATGAATTTTTCCCCATTTTATCACCTGCCTCATCATAATTGTTAAGTGAATCACTGCAGATGTTAAGTGAATCACTGCAGATTTTTAGTAACACGGTTTTTAAGTGAATCTGATTTCCTCATTGACAATAATAATAATAATAATAATAATAATAATAATACATTAAAGCTTGAGATGGCCTAAGGCAGGGGTAGGCAACCTTGGCTCTTTTATGACTTGTGGACTTCAACTCCCAGAATTCCTGAGTCAGCATAGCTGACTCAGGAATTCTGGGAGTTGAAATCCACGGGTCATAAAAGAGCCAAGGTTGCCTACCCCTGCCCTAGGGAATTGCTCTGAGCTTTGAAGGAGTTGGAGATGAGGGCTTGCTCTCCCTCTTCAAGTTAGCGTTGTGTGAACTATGCAGAAGCTTGTTTCTGATCTATTGGTCTCTGAGGCAACGGCTGGGCGGTCCCGCTATGAAAACGCCATTGCTGATGCCAACAGCATCTTAGTGCCCATGCAATAAGGATGGTATAATGTTCAAGCAATCAAAAGGTTCCACCTAAACCATAGTGTTGGAAAAGATAAGAAGAACTTTGAATTGTATCAACCTGGTCAAAGAAGAGGATTGAAGTTGCAAATCTTTTTCCCTTATCAGATCAGCCTGGGGAAAACAACCAACACTGTTCACTGTCTATGTGTAGGCAGGACAAAATGCTCTGCAGTGTTTCTCAACCTGGACCACTTTAAGATGAATGGAGTTCAGTTCCCAGCATTCCCCAGCCAGCACGTACTCACTGGGAATGCTGGGAGTTGAATCCCACACATCTTAAACTGGTCAAGGTTGAGCAACATCGCTCTAGACACATTAAGCTATGCAAGGTTTAATACTCAGTGGTGGGAGAGTCCATACATTTTTTTTTCACTTTGATTAGTTTCCACCCATTACTTCTAGTCTTGGCCTCAGATGCTTTGAAGAATAGGTTGACCCCCTTTTCTTCTCACATACTGGAAGACTGCTATCAAGTCATCCTAGTTCTTTGCTTCATAAGATTGGACACATCCAGTCCCCTCAATCATGCATCATACGGATTAAGTTCCAGTCCCCTAACCATCTTTGTTGCTCTCCTTTGCATTCTTTCTAGAATCTCAGCATCTTTTTGTATCATGGTACCAAACCAGAAAGCAGTAGTCCAAGTATGTTCTTACCAGTGTAGTATAAATAAATAGAGACATATTAGTGATTTTCTATTTATTGATAGTGCTATCTAATTATTGTTTCCATACAGGGTCACTGAGGTGTGGTTGGTATGCTGGGTTAGAAATGGAGAGATTCAAACTCAGAAAATACATTTGACTATTTGCGTCTTTCAGCCTTACCCACCTCACAAATTTGTTTGTGCCCTATTGAAGTCCTTGGAGAAAGAGCAGTGTATATAATAGACTAAGTACAGTGTGCTATTCAGGCAAAATAACATTTGACTATGTCAACTGCAATCATCATATTTTTCTGGCCAACTGTTCCTTGATATTTTACTTTCGTTTGAAATCAGCTTGGCTTCCAGTCAAACTGTGATTCCATCTCTCAGAGTTTCAAGGCATAAACGGTCATTTTGATTTATGACTCTATTTTTTTTTCTCCCGAGGAGGTCAAAGAAACTAACATTGGATTCCTTCTCATTGTATCTGCCTAGCAATAGTCCCATAAAATAGGTTGGGCTGAGATAATGGGCATTTCTCACAGTGAGCCAATGAGCTTCCATGGCTGACGATGGACTTGGAGTGGGGTCTCTGCTAATTGCCCATCCCTATTCTAATATAATGTTTTCACCACCATACCATGCTGGCTATGGATGAACACACAAGATAGATTTTAATAAGGTCACTTTTTGAAGAGATAAGCACAATCCCTCCTGAATCGCCAATTAGTTGACTGCACTGTATAGGCTTGAGCAATAGATCTTCTGAACTGCAACCTAATGATTCTTTACACGACAGTCTTGTTGGTTGCCATTTTCCTAGAGCAGACAGAACTATGGTGCATGAAAAAGTGGCTGTGTTGCTTTTAAGCCAAGGTTCTTGGTCAACCATGCCTATCCCTTTTGCCCCCACTGCCTGAGACTAAAAGAACCAACTTGCTATCTTCCCAGGGATCTGTTAAACAAGCTGTCCCAAGAGATGAGATTTATTTAGTGATCATCTGAATTGCAGCTGCTTGAGTGAAAGGGGTGGCTGAACCAGACCAAGGTGTTTTGCAAACACAGCATAGCTTGTTCGTGTCTCCTGTATAAACAGAATTCTGGATCTCAGATCTGCTGCTATTGCTCTGCACCAAATAAGGATCTGGAGAAAGGCCTTCTCTATTTTTAAAATATTGTGCGGGTGTCACTTGTTGGGTAGATATTTTTTCCCATGTGCTATTCCATAGTTGCGGTTGTTTCTGGGACAGTTTCAAATGACACAAAGATTAACATGATAACGGCACACATGTCAAGCATGAAGAATCAGGACCACATGTTAAGTTCCAGTTAAGCTGCCTTATGGCTCATGCCTATACACAAGAATCTAGTCAACTAAGAGTAAGCATTAAATTGGCACTAGATGAGAGCTAACATAATTCAAGAAGAGCAGTGGTGGGATTCAGATATGTGAACAAGCAGTTCTCTGTGTGGATGCCACTTCCAGAAGTCCATTCTGGGCCTGGTCAACAAAAAATTAGCTACTGGTTCTGCCGAAGATGTCCCAAAGGAAACTGACTCTCCCCCACCCCCAGCTTTCTCAGCCTCAGTAACCACTTGGTCTGCTCAGTGTGTTTTTAAAGATGAAATGATTCCCTTTCCACTTGAACAACTGAGCACCCAAGAAAGAAGGAATGTAAACAGCTCTCCTTTACATTAAATAAATGTTCCTTTTTATCCAAGCAAATATTCCACAAAGTCAGAATGTGACACTTGTAAAAGTGGAAGAGACATTAGAAGGTTTCTGGCATTGCATTCCATACTGAGAATCCAGAACTAGAACTCTCCCAGACAGTTGACTGTTGAGCTTCTTGGGGAAACATCTTCAAGGAGAGAGCAAGAGATCCTAATCCTGGTTAGATATGTGAGCCTGTTGCCAAACTGCTCTATCTAAGAAGAAGCCTTGTCCATGGGCTTTTTGAAATTCTCCACCCAATTTGTGGAGGAGAAATTGGGTGGACAATTTGGGCATATATCTCCATAGAATCATAGAGCTGGGAGGGACCTCAGAAGTCTTGTAGCCCAACACCTTACTCAAGGCAGGAAAATTTATACGACCCCAGTCAAATGATTATCCAGACTATTTTATTTAAGGGGAAGAACAAATTATGCAACACTCCTCATGGACAATACTGTGTACATCCTGTAGTCAGAGGTGCCCCCTGATGTCTTTCCTTGGGGTTGAATGGAAACATGGAAGGTGGAGAAACTGTAAATCAATCCCGAGAGGTTTTGATCCCGAAAGGTAGGACAGTCGCTATTCAAAAGCAAATTCTCTTTCATCAGGCTGAATGGGAATTGGTAGACCATGGTTTTTCTCAACCTTGGCAACTTGAAGATGTGTGGATTTCAGCTCCCAGAAGGATGGTTGGGGAATTCTTGGAGTTGAAGTCTACACAAGATGCTAAGATTAAGAAAACTGTGATAGACAATTTGGAAGGGTTTTTCTTCCTGGCAGTAATACTAGTTTCCAGTTCTTCCCAAATGTAAACTTATGTCATTTATACCCACTAAATTTAATCCTGATGACTTCAACTATATCATCTCTCTCTCTCTCTCTCTCTCTCTCTCTCTCTCTCTCTCTCTCTCTCTCTCTCTCTCTCTCTCTCTCTCTCTCTCCATCCATATCTATCTATCTATCATCTCTCTATCTATCTCTATCTAATCATCTTTGTTGCTCTTCTCTGCACTTTTTCTAGAGTCTTAACATCTTTTTTATAGTGTGGAGACCAAAATTGGTTGCAGTATTTGAGGGGTGACAAATAAAGAATGATTTCTTGAAGGCATCTCAAGCCCAACCGAAGCCAAAATGGGTTTTGATTTCAGCATCTGAGCTAACAAAGAATCTCTAACAAACTTGATCAGAGACCTTTGTGTATCTCTCTGTTCATCTTGATGCTGCTTAGGCAACTGATGTTTGCTCTTGAAGCCTCCCTCTGTACCTTCTGCGCATATAAATAGGTCCAGGGCAAGATGCTCTGAGTTTCATTTAATATTGAACAGGTGTCACAGTCTTCCTGGCTCCGCTGGGCTAAATAAAGATGGATTTGGCTGTTTGGGGATTTTCCTACTGAGTTTGAACTCGATGGATGTAGTTGGGGACCCAGCAACTCAAGTCATTTACAAGCACAAGTGAGAAATAAAATTTTATAGTAAAACACAATTGAGTTGACAGCTTGTTTGGAACAGCCTTTGGTACTTTATGGACTGCCCAAGTGGGAGAGAGCTGCAAACTGTTTGATTTAACTTTGAAGGAGTGAAGGAAAGGGATAAACCTTACAAGTGAACTAAGACATGATATCTCCTGTCCTTCTCCGCCGGTATGATTGTAAGTGGACATTGTCACATTTACAGATACAACCAGGCAGGCGTATTATGGTTGATTTTACCTTGGATCAGGTGGGATAATTGTCAGCCCTTCAAATAATTGAGTGGTGGACAATCTTCCTTCTGTCAAAGGAGACAGAAACAACAAAGTAGGTGGGGCTGAGGTAAAGAATGGGAGAGACCAAAGCCCAGCCTGGATGAGGACAACCCATTTTCTTTGACGTCCTTAGTATTTTGACACTCCTCTTTTGTCCTCTAGTTGCACGTGGTGGAGAAGGGTCTCCCTTTTTCTTTTTACTACAGTCTGAAACTGCAGGAAAAAGTTCAGAGAAGAGCAACTAAGATGACCCAAGGCCTGGAGACTAAAACATATGAAGAACGTCTGCGGGACTTGGGTTTGGCTAGTCTAAAGAAAAGAAGAAACAGGGGCGATATGATAGCAGTCTTGCGGTATTTGAGAGGCTGCCACAAAGAAGAGGGGGTCACGTTATTCCCCAAAGCATCAGAGGGAAGGACAAGAAACAATGGCTGGAAACAGATTGGGGGACCTCTGCCACAGAGTATAAGTCAATCCCTTCTCTGTAATAGCTCCTCAGGTACTGAAAGACAATTATGTCCCTCCTAATCCTTCTCTTTGATAGGCTAATATATCTAGCTCCCTCAACCATTCATCCTGTGGTTTAGCCTCCAGACTGCTCATGGTCTTTGCTGCTCTTCTCTGCTCTCAGTTTCTTTTTTTGTAATCGTGGTGACCAGAACTGGATGCAATATTCCAAGTGTGGCCTCGCTAGTGCAGTGTAAAACCTTGGGGAAGCTTTCTCATCTCTTCCTTCCATTGGGAGGCATTGGGAAAGAGAAGTAAAACCAGAGCAGCATACCTGCCAGAAGGATGTCAACCCACCAAAAAGTGTGCTGCTGTTATGTGGCTGTTTGCTGTCAATAGGCTGGCTTCGTGGAATGTCTCTTATAACAAAGAGGCCGGCGGCTGTGTGCAACTTGGAAGACCACACTCTTCCCATCCTTGCGGTCTGACTCACGCTGAGACAAGAACAAATTATTAGAAATTCAGATTTTATTCTACCCCAGAAAGACTAGAGTTATTGAGTGCGTAGGAGTGGTGGTGTGGATTTTTTTACTTAGTCAGTTCTCCATTCCTGTCTTCCGGTAAAAGAAGAGACCCTCACCATGCCCATGTACATTTATATTCTCATGTGTTCATGCTCTCCCTTTGAGGTCATCCACCCAGCTAGCAAGACTTTTCCAGCCATTAACTGAACTCTGGCCCTTGGTCAACCACAGGAATGCACCACAGGAATGAAAAAGTGGGCAAGTCAAACCAGTCTTGCAGCCTCTTTTCCTTAATGTGGGAGACAGCAACAATCACCCATTTGCTTATCTAAGCAGATGCAGGTTAGCTTTTAAAAGGCTGAATCACCGCACATTCATTAATGGAGTCAGCAAGAACATTTCTCCTGACTTTTTCACTCCCCCCCCCCCCTGGGCAGTTTGAATTTAGTAGAAGAAAGAGCATTTGCTTCTGTGGTGGAAATTTCACCCATAAAGCACCAACAATCAGAGAGATTCCAAATAATTATTTTATGAAGCTTCAGAGCTACCAAGTTACAGTGAGCCACAGGTCTCTTACACCAAAGAGCTAAGAGCTTCTATGTTACATACACCACTATTGAACAAAGAGAGTTTAAGTGGATGTGTCAATCAGTAAGAAGATCCTAAATAGAGAATAACAGAGTTGGGACCTTGGTGGTCTTCTAGTCCAATCCCTTGTTCAAGCTTATAAACCAGGTATCATTTTTGGAAACCTCTGCAGGCCACAGGCAACATAGATGGGACAACTTCAAGTGGCAAGTGGGGATCCAAAGGATCAAGATGGATCATTTGGCCATCTTTTTTCATCGGTAAAAGGAGGAAGAGATGGAGGTTGCGTTGCAATGCACCATTCTTGCTCACTTTGATCTCTCTGTTGGAGATGCTGCTTGAACATTAACTTAACCACTTAAAAGATTTAAGTAACTGTGTGTGGCCTCCTTCCATAATAATACTGCATCAGACAATTTGTATATTTATCATCATCAATTTGGAGTGGCTTTCTTTGTTCCCCACCCTCTTGTATTCTTCTTCTACCAACTTTGTATCCCAAAATTCCTTGTGGGTTGATAGGAAAAGACGGCCATTTAAGCATGCTGTGGTTTTTCAGTACACAATCTCTCTGTTTTGGTTGTTTGTTCTGAATGAAAAACTGTCCCTTTCACCAAATGAATCCTAGATAACTTGACATCTATCCTAACGATATAGTGCTATCATGGGAACACACATCTTGGCCGTAAGGAAGGAGAGAAAGAGGGAGAGACACATGGAGTGGATAGGGAGAGAATTTTATATTGCTTTATTGAATTTTGGACTACATCTTTTTTTTTATTATATTTTTATTAAATTTTAGAAACTTTTAACAAAATTATAACATAATAACATAATAACTCAACTGAAAACAAGCAAATAACATATTTAACAATCAATACAAATAACTGCTCGGAACCCCCCCACACCAATTTT